>CM040920.1:9167500-9562500 GCA_023029165.1 Gobiocypris rarus
TACATTAGCACAGTCACAGTATGACACTCATTGTTTTGTGTTACAGCTTTTCCTAATGTAATTGGTACAGTGGATTGCACCCATATTCGTATCCAACGCCCCTCAGGGGCACATGAGGGAGCTTATGTGAACAGGAAATCCTTCCACAGTGTCAATGTTCAGGTAAGAATGAGTTCTGGTTACTGTCAGCTACATAATTATTCTGTGCATTAAGTAAGGAATAATTGACGATGGGCCGTTCAATTATTAGAACAATAATGCATACCTCAGAACGCGTTCATCAGCCAATCAGATTCAAGCATTCAACGGCCCCGTAGTATAAATGACCTTAATAGGCTATATATTTTTACAGATGATCTGTGATGCTGACTGCCTTATCACAAATTTAGAGGCAAAGTGGCCTGGCTCAGTCCATGACTCCAGAATCTTTCGGGCCAGTAGAATTTACCAGAGACTCTCTCTAGGTAAGCCACCTCATTTTTTAAGGACCTTGAACATCAAGAGTACAGTACTTGTAAGAATTATGTTTTGTATTCACAGGTGAGTTCTCTGGTGTGCTGCTGGGGGACAAAGGTTATGCCTGTGAGACATTTCTGTTGACTCCCCTTACAGACCCCCAAACCCCAGCACAGCAAGCTTACAACCATGCCCATGCCAAAACCAGGGCTCGAATTGAAATGACCTTTGGCCTCCTGAAATCACGATTTCCGTGCCTGCACCACCTGAGGGTCTCCCCAGACAGAGCATGCGACGTGACTGTTGCCTGCACAGTGCTGCACAATATTGCCAGCCTAAGAAAAGAAAGGGCTCCCAGAGTTGCTTTGGATGTTGATTGGGACAATGCTGCCATATTCCCAGATAACAGAAATGGTAGACTTGTTAGAGAACAATACATTGCAAATTATTTCAGTTAATTTAGTTTTGATTTAGCCAATCCCTTAATAAAGGATAATGTAGGCTATATAACTTTTTCATGTGTACATGCATTTTATTTGGCATCAGTAGCACACACTGTGGTTATCTTCCCAAATTCTAGTTCCACTTCACTGGATCAATAACTATAAAGTGTACTTGACTTTTATTATTTTGCTGTTATCACTTGTCAGCTTGGAGCTTTGGAGAAAAGAAATTATGATGATTAATACATTGTGTTACAGTCATGGTTACAGTATGAACTGAAGTCACTTACTTCTCTTTCTAGTTTCTGGATTTCCAGTTCTAGTTTCCTCAGTGTCTTGCGTTTAATTTGCATCTCAAGGTCCATGTCCTGCAGCTTTCTTTTATTCACATCAATCTTGACTTCTGTCAGCTCGATCTGTCTCTTAAGATGTGTTGTGTAGAGATATCTGACCGTTTGTGAATTCTGTGAACACCTTTTAGTTAGCATAGCAGAATTTTTGCATAATGTAAGTTTACTTTAGGCAATACTCACTATGTTACCAGGCTGCTTATCAGGCTGCCCAATGTCAGGATCCTTTAACAAATGATATTTTCTATTAATACCACTTCCTGACTTCTTATCTATTATAAACTTAAAAATGTGTCTATTTCACAAAATTGACATGATACCTCGAGCCTTCTGGAGTCCAGCGACACGGTCTCATCATCGGCAGAAGTGCACTCCACTGCTGTAGATGTGGCTTCCCTCTGCCATATTCATTACTGGTATTGATATTTTTGACAGAACATGCAAAGCCTATGATTTAATAAAGAATACTCACCGCTAATCATAGTCTGGTGGCTCCAAAAGTTTAAGGGTGTTACCAGCCACTGCAAGGTAAGGCAAAGTCACACAGTCCACATAACAAAATATAAATGGATTTCAATATTTTCCATGTGCAGTAGTATGGCAATAATGTACATTGTATGAAGAGGCCAGTATCCCTTGCCTGGCCAGAGTCAGTGGCTGTCCCTCCCTGGATCCCTTCAATCACTGGCTTCCCTTTATTTAAGTCCAGGGCCAGCTCCTCTGCTGGGGTGAAGTCTTGGGTTGGAGGGCCACCCCCCGTACCAGTAATATGATTTTTTTTTTTATTGCTAAAATCAGCACAGATAATAAAATGTCAGCAAACATGTCACCTATGTTCTCAGCAAACAAGTCACTTACCAGCCTGCAAAATATTCTTGTATTTAATCTTGACTTGTTGCCAAGTCCTTTTTTGGCCAGACATGTTTGTTCTTTAAGAGGAATAGATAGATACAAATGATAAAATAGATTAGATGGATAAAAATAGAGCAAATGATCTGATTACACCAAATCAATTAGAAACAAAACCTACATACAAATAGATAGTAAATAGTAATAGTAAAAAGATTAAACAGATTAGAGACATAAAAGAAACTAAATATATCAAATATATGTACATAGTGGGTAAGTGTTTGCAATTATTCTTCATGTTAAATGCATGTCCACTGGACACATTTAAGGCAAAGTATACAATTATTTTTGAAAATGACAAGTAACTGAAAAAGAATTGTAAATACAAGTAAAATTAATTGTAATTATGAGGGTTTCAGTGGAGCACTGGTTATTTGGACTACTTACGCATTCAATCGGTCCGCTATTGTTTGCCAAGCATTCTCTCTTTGCTTTATTACAGCAGCTGTATTGCCTTTTTTACAAATTATATGTTTCACTTCTTCATACGTTTCCATAAGAAGCTGTTGCTCATTAGGCGAAAAGTATGCCGCACGGGTTTTGTCCATTTTTGCATCGGTGATTCTGTGATCGATTTCGTGATCTTTTTAAGAATGCCGTGAACGCGCATTTATCCAAACTATATACACCTGGCTTGACATATCCGCGCGTTCTCATCCTGGCTCAGCAAACGTGCAACGGATTAAGCCAGGATGCACTGATTAAACTAGGTCAAGCGACTGTTCTGATATCCTGGCTTTCTTAATTCTACTTTTGTGCAATACCCTCTGGAGTCTCAGAGAAGCACATTTATTTATTTGTTTGTTTGTTTGTTTATGTGGGTATTTGTTTATTTATGTGTTTGTTTGTTTGTTCCATTCTGGAGTCCCAGAAAAGCACAAATGTATTTATTTATTTATTTATTTATTCATTCATATATTTTATTTATTTACTTATTAAATTGTGGCTTACGTTACATTCTGGATTTGTTTATTTGTTGTATATATGTGTGTGTGTGTATGTGTGTGTGTGTGTGTGTGTGTGTGTGTGTGTGTGTGTGTGCATGTGTGCGTGCGCGTGCTTGGCGTGTGTGTGTGTGTGTGTGTGTGTGTGTGCGCGCGTGTTTGTTTGTTTGTTTGTTTGTTTCATTCTGGAGTCCCAGAGAAGCACACATTTATTTAGCTAGTTAGTTAGTTCCAGTCCTGGAGATGTATTTTACTTTCTACAACTTGTAGTGTAATTCCGATTAGTGCTATAACACGTCAAAACTAATGTTGTTTTGTTGGCTCAGTGTTGTCCTCAATGGCTCGGTGCTGTGCATGCTGGCGGCACGCTCTGTTTTGATTGGCTCAAGTTTCAGCTGCTGTCCACTGTGCTGGAATGACTCTCTGCACAGTTGACCCTTGACCCCCGAGGGTCATCGTCCATTACCACATGAAACATAAATGTCAGCAGCCCTCCTGCTAAAAGCATTTGTCTTCTGGTGGGTCATCGGTCACAGCCCACCTGCTTTTACCAGGGCTCCCTCACATACACGCTCAGATAAATGCATCCGAGCCAATGAATGCCTTTCATCGGCTTTGAACTACAGCAGACACATGCTTAAAGACAAATGTCCTGCGGATTGGTGTTTGGTAGTATACTCACAGACCGAGAAAAAGTTGTTAATGTGTTTTATACCTTCACTTACACCGAAGTCCTATTCAGTGATATCCAAGAACAGATGCATTTAATTTCAGATATCAGACTAATATATTCAGCTTTGGTTTGTATCTTGAAAGGTAATGGATTAAAGTCATCTGCGGAGCTGGAAGCTGATTGGTTTATCTTAACGAATGGCCCAAGAGGATGCTGTTACACGCAGAATTGCAGAGAATTGCGACTAATGATGCCTTGGAGTGTAGTGGTTATTGACCCATCAATCCAACAAACACTCTTTCCTAGAGCATGACTACAGTGCATTCACAGTCCATTCATCTGCCTAATGCGTTCTGTCGATACTCACACAATACTACCACAGGATTGATTTGATTGTTGGAATGTTTTGCATTCTGTTGCATTTTAGACGTGTTAATGGTTTGTGCGAATACAGCTCTGACTCTACTCTCAAAATCACAGAAAAATAAATACACGGGCCGTTTGTAATTAAACAGTTTGAGAGCTAATTTTTTACACTTCCAGTACTTGTAGATAATTTTAGGGGTTCTAGCACGTCTTGCTCTCTTTCGTTTCTGTGTTACATAACTGCTCAGATCATTCTGATATGTTAATGCACTTGGTTTTTGAGTGAAGTTGCTGTAGGCAATGTGAAAAAAAGTGTCCGGCTACTCTGATTTGACTTTAAACTCAAACTCTGGACTTCAATGCAGGTGCGCTGCTGCTTTAACAGCAGGTCACATCTTAATCTTTTCATGAAGTTTGGCCAGTTTTAAGTTTGTACTCTTAAATGCATGTGACAGGGTTAAAGTTGGAACTGTTTGTACTCTTAAGTGCTGTTTTTCTGCTTTTGGGTGATGCTGTAACTGATGCTTGTGAGTCAGCGCATCGGGCAAAGTTGACGTGAGTCATGTAAAAGGGTCCTTACAGTACACAAATCTTTACAGTGTTTAGGCATCAGAGACAGAATGATTCCCTTCAAAACATTTAATGAATGTGAACAAGCTAGTAAACATTTTTAAAGTTGATTTACTCTGGTCTAACATACCTATTTTTATAAGCGAACTCCTAAATTAAGGGGTCACACGAAAGTTAACTTTTTAGATGTATTGCTTTCTTCATCGAAAGACCACTGAGAAAACTTCAAATGGATTATAGCCAGCGTCCTTGAAATTACATTTAATCAGCGATCGCAATCACCAGAGGCTACAATGCGCTATTACTATGATTTTAAACCTTTAACATCATGACGGAAAACCACTCGCATAATCTTTATGAGTGCTTTAATATCTTCTTGTCTTGTTCGTAAGCATCATTAAATGTCCATTAAATGTTTCTGTTGCTTTCTCCAGCTACCCTAATGAACTGCATGTGTGTATTTTCATAGGGTGATCTTCTTAATGTGGAGTTTTATGCAGGACTAATGTTCAGGCAGGGTGCAGGGCAACCTCTGGTCATCAGAGTCAGGACCTCACCCCGAACCCTGACACCATTAGTGTGGGCTGGCCATTTAGACTCGAACATACTCACAGAAATAGACAAATGTCAAATCTACACACAGCACAGCTATCAGTATTTTTTAGGGAAATCATGCTATTCACACACAAACACACACACACACGCAAATGTTTTCTCATGACCATAATCAAATAGGTAGATCCGAATGATCATCATTTTGGAGAATGCCACACATGGTGACCCCAGGATCGTTTGTCTGATAGGGTCTGTCAGTGTGTGTTGTGTGGGTGATGGAGAGGTAATTGTTCAGCTCTAGGCTGGAGGGGATGAGAGACAGTTATGTCCGACAACTAAGGCAGCTGCCTTCCTGCCCAGTTAGTCGATGACTTCACAGACAAAGTTTTTGTAAGAAGGCACCTCCTGAGGAAACAGCTTTCAGACCGGTTTTGAAGGCACCATAATGTCACATCTAATGATCTACAAAAAATCCAAGTGGGTTTTAGACATAAACAAGCAAATCTTTATTGGAAACAATGCCATGTGAGGCTCATTGGAAAAACTTGCTTGTGGCAAAATTATATTAGATTCTTGCACGTTTGGCAACACTTTCAGAGTGAAATGTTCAGTGAGTGGTGCAAAAAGCACGTTCAATTTTATCCAAACCAGATGAACGTGAATCTGGAAATGTTTTATTAAATGTCCAATGAGTGGCGCTTAAAGGTTAACGCTCTACAGTTTTTGAAAATAACACACCATCTACACTAACCTCACACTAAACCTAACCGATAATGTTAACAAAAGCAAACAAGAGGTACAAATTTTAGCTTTTTTAGCTCTTTTATCGCAAGTACAATGCTGTACCAGGTGTGCTAGAGAGCAAGTTTATGTCAAAATGTATGAATTTTATGTATAGGTTGGAAAAATGTAGGTAGAGGCATTTTTTACTGATTCTTTAGGGCCCAAGCCCTGAAAGTCATAGCGCCACCAACTGGCAGCAGGAAGTGTGTCACTTTTCAAAATGCTTTGAAATCACCCTCTTATTTTTACCAGATTTTCTTCAAACTTCATCAGTATAATGTCAAAACACAGCAGATGTAGGCCTGTGAAAGGATTCTTTATATCTTACATACCGTTGCCACGACAACATGTAAACCTTTAATAATATTCTTGTTTTTTAGGCTCTTAGCATGCTTGAAATTGCACGGAACTTGACACACACGTCACGGTTGTTGGCCAGTAGACATGTGCAAAACCTTGGAAACGGTTGTGGAGAGGGACCTTTTGACGAAAGTGGGGGGCTTTGTTCTACCTACAGTCACCAAACTTGGTACATATTGTTCTCATCAAGCCAGACATCTTCCTACTTTACCTCCGACCAACAGGATGTCAGATATTTTGGTTTGAAATTTAGAATTTGAATGTTTTACTCCTTCTAGGGGATTCATAAGATTCCCAAACTTTCTGCACATGAAATTGAAGATCGCATTGCCTACATTGAAGATGTTTTGTGAACAGGTATTGGATATCTCAAACTGAGTTTCCATGGCGAGCAATTCAAGTAATGTAATTCAAACGATTTTAAAATAGTCTTTTTACATTTACATATTGCCTAGTCGTGCATAGTTGCCCTGAAGCCACCAGGGATTGGGCCCGTCATCATTGCTTGCAGCTATATTTTAGAATTGTAAGTTTAAAATATTTTTGAAAAAAATGACCTTTAAGAATTATTTCCTTGAATTTTATTCTATTAACTATAGCCCCCAAAATGCACACACATTGTAGGAAATCATTGACGACAATGAATTCATATATACTGACCTTCAAAAACTGACCAGATGAAGACTTCTTAGTAGACATGTTATTTCTCTTCCTCTCTTTCTCTCTCTGTTCAGAGCTTCTTATGTATTTATCTTGTTGTGGAGTTTGATGTGTTTCTCCGTGTGTGTGTGTGTGTGTGATTAGATTTAGAGTGGATTGATGGCTGTGTATAGTATCAGACTAATGGAAATCTTTTTACAGAGCTAAAAACAGCAGGCAAAAAAACAGAGGTAAAGGAGGAATTCTGAGAGTCCTGATGAGATGAAATTGTTGCACGGAACAGAACCAGATGAGAATCTCTGATAATAATCAGCACAATCATTTGTACACATCAACATGTAATCAAAATTGACCTTTTTACTTTATTACATGGTTTTTGGTCTTATTGAAAATTATTCATCAGTGAACATTAATCCAAAAAAAATTTGCTTTCCTAATTTTCATCAAAATTCACAGATTGACTGTAAGGATGGCTTGCTAGCCTGAGGCCAGTGTAACAGTTTGGACTAGTGCTGTGTTGCCTGCCCTTTAAATGTAAATGTTGTTGCAAATTCTGCTTATTTGTCACAAAGGTAATCTTATCTATTTGGCTAGCAGAGATTAGGTTTTGTAAAATGGCAAAATCTCAATGTAGTGTCCCCACGCATGTGTGAGTATATAATATTAACTAATAATATCCAATAAGATGTGGTCATTTACAGTAAAAAGTGTATAGTTTATGCTGTTTGACCAATACAGATTAAACATAAAAATAACATAATTAAATGGTTTTATTGAAAATGTGTAATAATTTAATTATGTAGTCAGTAACCCGTTTTAATGTAATCCAGCGCTCAATGAGTCTTCGAAGGGGAATGGGCAGTGATGATGCAATGATATATTGTGTAGTCGTTTAACTATGGTGAATTAGTGTAATCTGGGACTTTTTTCACTTGGACCCACTTTATATTAGGTGGCCTTAACTACTATGTACTAACATTTAATTTAATAATTAGATACAAGGCACTTATTGTGTACATACATGTTTTTACATTGTATTAAATTAAAAAAATTACATGCATGTAATTACATCTGTAATTAATTTCTGTAGTTACATTTATAATTACACTGTTGATTCTTCCCTTACACCTAACCCTACCCTTAAACTTACCCATTCCACCACACCTGTCCCTAACTTTACGTATATATATATATATATATATATATATATATATATATATATATATATATATATATATATATATATATATATATATATATATATATATATATATATATATATATATATATATATATATATATATATATATATATATATATATATATATATACATATATAATCTAATATATATATCTTCATCAGAATACTCAAATATTGTGGAATGGCTGTCAATAGAGAACCATGCATTTGTGTTTTACAGGAGAAATATCTGTAATGCAGAAATCGCCATGTGAAACAATTGAGATATTAAAAGATCTTATTATTCTTTTTCCTACCGGTTTTACCGCGGTGATGGATGGATTGATGGCGCTGACAGAAGAGTGTCAGGACAGAGAAGAGAAAGAACAGGCAGTAAACTAAAGAAATGTGTGTGTTTTGTGAAGGTCTTTCCCTCTGGAGAGACGCCAACAGTGCAGCCAGCTCACTGAATCTAAACCACATGCTCGTACTGACTGGCATTGACACAAACACACACACACACACACACACACACATGCATGCATGCATGCTGAATTTTCATGTTTTATGGGGACTTTCAATAGACATAATGTTTCTTATACAGTTCAAACTGTATATTATATCCCCTAACCCAGGGGTTTAGCTCAAACCATTATGAAACTCACCTACCTGCAATTTTCTATAGTTAAGCTGAAGACCCTGATTAGCTTGTTCTGGTGTGTTTGATTAGGGTTGGAACTAAACTCTGCAGTGGTCCTTCTGGACAGGATATGAGGATTTTTAAAACCATCACTTAGTATGATTTATAAGCTATTTTCCACATGGGAACCAAAAATGTCCCCACAAGGATATGGATTTAGGATATTGGACATTTTGTCCCCATAATGTAGGGTTTACCAGAACCACCCCCCTCTCCCAACACACACACACACACACACACACACACACACACACACACACACACACACACACACACACACACACACATGTTCGAGCACATGTTCAACTCCTGCTGTCCACCCACACATAAAACCAGCAGAAAGTAAACACACGCAGTGTATAATTGACTGTGAGTTGATGTATTATTCTGACCTACATTACTGTGTGTGTGTGTGTGATGGATTTGATGGACTTGGCTTGTGCTGAATGCTGTATAATGCTTCAGCACACAGTCAATTCACTCATTGTTTATCTCACAAATGCGCTTCTGTCTGTCTCTCTCACACACCTGTAGGACTGAAGATCATTTAATTGGGCAATTTTTGTACAGTTTCTAATTTTCCCATTGAAATGCCAAACATATTTTGCTTTAGCAAATAAGCCAAGTACTAAATAAGTCTATATAGCCAGTAAGCTGTGAGAGGTTTCATTGCAGTGATTTTTACCACAGCTAAGCGGTGTTATTAGATACAACGCAAACAGGAGTAAAACCCCTTTAACCATAGTAAAATCACTATAACATTCAGCCTCAAGAAGGTTACTGCTTGTAGAAAATTGGTGCACACATATAGTACATTTAATGCAACTCACCCTGCACTGTTAAATGAAACCTTGAATCATGCAGCTTGTTGAGTAAAGGTGTGCAAGTAGTTTCTACGCAATGGGACATCTTGGCTGATTAAAATGGGCCAAATTCAAAAGCAGCCCAGCATGTGTCTTTTGGTGAAACTGATTTGAATACAAACCCAGAATGCATTCGCCAAAGACTCCAAGACTTGTGGTCTTCCTACAAGTCTGCACTTTTGTGACGTAACGCCTCTTTGAACCCTTCTGACACCTAAAATGACAAATGGGACATTCTTCGGTCTCATGCACATAATGCACATGGCAGCCATTTTAAGACCGTGTGTCCACCAAAGCATTTTTAGCCAGCTGAAAACGCTAGGCGCTCTGTTGAAAACGCCTCACTGTGAGCTCTTTAGAGCGTTTTGACTGGGCAGCGTTTTTTCAGTTGAGACTTGTTATGATACGGAATATCCGCGGAATTGTTACTAGTATCTAATTTGACAGGTAGTTTGTTTCTGTATTGAATCTATATAAAATTGCAGATACTTTGTAAAGTATTTGCTCTGGCTCTTGTTTTAATTAATTTTGTTCTGTTATTATGCTGCTTGTTTTCATCTGTTGACATTGGACAGTATAACTACAATGTGGCGGTTGGTCGGTGATGTATTTGTCCCACCCCTCCTCCACTGTGATTGGACGGCTGGGTGAACCGTGACACTGGTGAGCACTCGGCGTGAAATACTCGCTCAGCGCCTCGTTACGCTCATGCCGTTCTAAAAACGCGGCACTCCCGCGAGAAAAAAACGCTTTGGTGGACACACGGCAGTCCACAAGACCAAAATTGCATATGAAGTGTGCCTTTTGGAACAGGGCCTATAAATAAACATATTAAATTCATTACTAAATGATCAGAGCCTATAGCCTCGTGGGCAGCGTAGTGCAACTCTGGCGACTCGAGTTCGAGTTCCGGCTTGAGTTTCTTTGCTGATCCCGTTCCCCTCTCCCCACCCCATGCTTTAAAGGGTTAGTTCACCCAAAAATATCAATTCTGTTATTAATTACTCACCCTCATGTCTTTCCAAAACCCTGAGACTTTTGTTCGACTTTCGCATGCGTCGTGTTGTTACCAACTTTTTCATTCGAAAGTTGATATAATCACATAATAATTGCACATATATTTTGTTTTAATTTATATTTGTTTACTCATTTAATTTTTAGCATAAAATATAGCTAATATATATAAAAACATGTTTTTCTCTTTTGTGGCTTATTGCGCTTTTAATGTTTCTTTTTAATATCACATCCCGCTCTTTTGTTACCAAAATGTCTATAATTGTGAGATATCTCTTCCATGCTAAGCTGTGTTGTGTGAGGAGCTGTACAGCATTTCAAATCTGTAACATATTAGATTCCATTTCAGTGAGGGTGCTGCCACTGAAGACTATGCAGGCAGCGAGGCAGCTCACTAGGTTTTGTAACACAGCGAATGAGAAGAACTCATCTCAGACAAAGCAACATGCTATACACACACACACACACACACACACACACACAGTCAGACACAATGGACATTAGTCTCTCAGCTTGTGTCAGACTAGAGGGGATGGATGAATGAATGCTACAAGGGAGGAGGGATGAAAAATGGACCTTGTCCTGTTTTTCTTTTCCCCCAGCCCCCTTCCTCTCTTTTCCCTCTACCTCTTCCTTTCCTATAACTGCCTTGCTTTTGTCTTCTTCTACAAACATTTCTTTCTCATACACGCGCAAACACATTTTAACTCTGTCCAAAAACCTAGTGAGTTGTCGTTCTGTCTGCTGTCTTCAAAGGCACTGAAATGAAAACTCACTGATTTGAAATGCTGTGCACATAGGCAGAGACCTCAGGTAAGTAGAAATAGTGTGTCATACAAAGTGCACGGAAGACTCGACTTACTATTGACTTCAGTAGAGTTTGGCTTTAGCATGTTGCTAAGCTAACCTGAATAAGCATAATAACTCATTTGGGTATAACTTAAATTGGTATTTAGATTAGATTTTAATCTAATTTTAATCAAATAATTTCTGTATTTAATAAAATGTGTTGTATGAGTTGCTAGCTAGATTTGCTAGCTGAGTTAGTCGATATATTGTGGCATATAAGGATGCATGTGAGGCTGGAAGAATTTGATGTGAGGTATTTGAGCTCATATTGAGGTTTATGAGTTTTGATGGCAGACATCTTGACAAATCTGTGCACAGTTTGAAACATTGTTGAGATATGTTTTGATAACAGAGGCTACTCATGAGATTACTGGGGTTTTTTTGCAGTAGAAACACGAGAGAAACAGGAGACTCAAGCAAAAGTCTCCATTTAAGCTTGTCTGAAAGAAACAATTGAGAATTTAAAAAGATTTCATTTGTTATATTTTTTTCTAAAGGGAAACTAATGCTTTCTCGTTTTCTTCCCTAGCAAACATGTGATCTGTAAGGAATGACCCCTCACAAGAAACACACAATGAACCAGGTATGAATACAATCTTACTCACATGTACAAAATGCTTTTTACCATTATACACAATGCGGCGTCAGTCGCAAGTGATTTTTGCCTGACGCACAGGGACGTGCAGAGAGTTCTTCAGAGGCAGGGGCTCAGATGTAAAAAAGGGGCAACATCTTAAAAAAATTAATATAATATTATTAATAAAAGTAAACATACATACAAACATATATATATATATATATATATATATATATATATATATATATATATATATATATATATATACACACACATATGTGTGTGT
Source organism: Gobiocypris rarus (assembly GCA_023029165.1). Lineage (NCBI taxonomy): Eukaryota > Metazoa > Chordata > Actinopteri > Cypriniformes > Gobionidae > Gobiocypris > Gobiocypris rarus. The sequence goes on from CM040920.1 coordinate 9,180,039, forward strand.
GTTTGTGTGAATAGTTTAGGTACTACATTTTAAATTTTGTTTTTGCAAGAAGTCTCTTATTCTCATCAAGCTTACATTTATTTAATCAAAAATACAGAAAAAAACAGCAGCCTAATATTGTGAGATATTATTACATGTTCTTTTTAACATTTTATTAATCAAAGAATCTTGAATCTTGAGTATCACAGCAGGTTATAACAAATATTAAGCAGCACAACAAATCAAATCTATGATTAGTGAAGGGTCATGTGACCCTGAAGACTGGAGTAATGATGATAAATTCAGCTTTGATCACATATACATTTTATTTTAAAGTATATTAAAAAAGAAAACCATTATTATAATAATATTTCACAATATTGCTGTTTTTGATCAAATAAATGCAGGCTTGATGAGCATAAGAGACTTCTTTCATAATGCTGCATAATAATCAAAAATGGTAATATAATAAAGTCCTTTCACACCACCATTTCACATAATTGGCCTGTAGGTGTTGGTGCCACTTGGGCTATATTAACTTTGATAGTTTCATCAAATAGTAAACATGTATCAATAAATACAAGTGAGTTTAACACTTCTTACATTAATGCGACTTTTTGTGCTGCATGGTTTTGTGCAGTGCTTTGTTTGTTGACAGTTAGCATCCATTTTGTCAGCGATGCAATTTGATTTATAAAATGAGACAAACCTCAGGAAATCGTTCCACAAACGTTAGTTCGTATGTCCATGCCCTTTTCAACCGATTTATGATTTAGAATAGAAAATTACCGCTCCACTTCACACTGTCCAATGGAATCTGAACTTTGCCAGATCACGATTGGTTGGTGTATATACATGACAAACGGGCATTGACGAATTATGTAATATTTTAAAACATATAATACATAGATTTTTAAATAAATCAACACATTAGCTTTGATTATTGATGGAAATTTTTTTGTTTTTGTTTTTTTGGGGGGGAATGCTTTTCTCCCATAAAGCCACAGACACTCTCTGAAAGAACCATATATGGCTCGAGAGCCGTTTCCGAACAGACTGAGGAAAATCAGCCAGTAAAACACACGCAACGCCAAAAATATACAGAAGGTTTCCGACTTTTGAGCAGTTTGTTAGTATTGGACACATTGTCCTTTTTTATTGACCACAAATATTATCATTGATATTTGTCTGAGAGGGGCACTTTTGATTAATTTTGCGTGCCTGCTGACGCAGTTAGCATTTTCACGTCCTGTGCCATGTTGTTTAAATAGCAAATGCACTCGCACACATCTGTTAGCACATGGGCGTGCAGGTCTGAAAACAAGGAGTGTTCATGTGCATTGTTGGCACGGTGCTATTTTAAAGCAACTGAAACCGACTGCGCCATTGACCAACAAAAACCAGCAAAACATTTTTTGTTATTTAAAGGGATAGTTCACCCAAAAATGAAAATGACTCAACCTTAAGTCATCCTAGGTGTATATGACATTCTTCTTTCAGACTAATAAAATCGGAGTTATATTACAAAATTTTTCCAAGCTTTATAATGGCAGTGACTTGTTGGGTTATTTTTGAAGTCCATAAAAGTGCATCTATCCATCATATAACTGCCCCACACGGCTCCGGGGGGTTAAAGGGTTACTTCAGCGATTAGCATTACGCTTTGAATCAGTAGAAACTCGCGAGTATATTCAAATTATCGTACTTTCCCCCCTCATATGACCCTGAGACGAGAGAATTATGTATTTTATTTCTGGAAAAATTCCTCCGATGACGCAAATTTTTGTTTTTGGCCAGAGGCTGAAGACTACAGCCAGCAGAGGGCGCTATTTCCACATGTTTTCAACATCACACTCAAAGCACTCGCAGCACTCAGCTCGCGGAGCTGCGGAGATTCATGTAAACGGAGCGGTGGAGAGCAAAGTGAGTGTTTTAACTTTTAAAATGAACTTCCTATGACAGTTAAGCTTCCAAAGACATGAACTGAACACGCGCCAGACTGATCACGCGCTGTGAATGCAGCCCGCGATTACCTCAGCTCATGTGTTGAATGTAATCCGATCCTGCTGCGTTTGTGCCGTGACGCTCAATCGGTTCACTCGCATTATATCGAACAGACACGTTCAGTTTTTAATTGTAGTGTCTCTAACTGAACTGATTTTCTGAAAATGAACGTGGTAGGCAAGTGATCCAGTAATCCAGTAGCCGACTAGCCGTGGTTAGAGTAGGGAAGTGAAGCAGTGCGTTCTGGGAATTGTTGTCTTTCATCCCCATGAGACAAAAACACATTTTCTGTGTTTTCTCAGTCTAGAAGGCACCAAATTAAAAAATAATTTCACATTTCTACTACATTAATGACCCAGTTTAAATACAGATTCATCTTCCCAGCACTGAAGTACCCCTTTAATAAAGGCCTTCTGAAGCGAAGTAGTACATTTGTGTAAGAAAAATACTCATATTTAAAACTTTATAGACTAAAATAACTAGCTTCCGGCGGTCAGCGGTATTCAAGTCGACTTACAGCAAAAGAGTAACCCTTAAACCTTGAACCCTTGGCGCTTGCGTATCATGAAAGCAGAAGCGCAAAACAAAACACTGGTCATGAATTATAAGAGAAGAGGGGCTTGAGTTTGTTGCCCAGCCCTATAAGAGGCATCAAAGCTTGCAATGCTTCTGTATATCGCGTCAGGGATTACTTTTTTGCCAAAAGTCGACCTGTGTATCGCTGACCGCCGGAAGCTAGTTATTTTAGTATATAAAGTTTTAAATATGGATAAATTTCTCACACAAACCCACCACTTCGCTTCAGAAGGCCTTTATTAACCCCCCGGAGCCGTGTGGAGCAGTTATATGATGTATAGATGCACTTTTATGGACTTAAAATTATAAAGCTTGGAAGAGCCAAGAATTTTTTTATAGAACTTCGATTGTATTCGTCTGAAAAAAAGACCCCATATACACCTAGGATGACTTTAGGGTGAGTAAATCATGGTCTGAATAAAATTTTTCGGTGAACTAACGCTTTAAACAGCATGTTAGTAATACGGGTGCACAACGCACACACAGTCATTCTTATTACACACACAGGACATGCAGCAGCACAATAACATTTTTAAATATTAAAAATCTCTGGAGAAGCGTTCAGTCTTTCCGCTCGCATATTCCACCATGTAAATATCTCATTACTCATTAAGAGAATAGGGACAACCATTTTAGACCATGCACCGAACTAGCAAAAGAGGATTCGGACCATGCCCTTGGATCTTTAAAATAGAGAAAAATATGTTGCAGGGGTGACTTCTAAAACCTGGAAATGAATTAGCATTTTGATCCTCCGGTTCTATCATCGCAAAGTCAATGGGTTTTGGTTAGATGCCTGTAATAAAATTCTCAAGTTAACACATGCTCAAGATATTTTCACATTTTATTCTACAACATAAAACACTTCAGCAATACCCCACACATTGTAATCTTGTAACCATGTGTTTTAATTTTTGTCTCTTCTGACAATTGTATTTAGGCTTCAAAATTCATAAAAGTTGTGATAATTTGTGAAGATTGTCTTGATTTACAAAACATAAAAGAATCATGAACTTTTGTTTGTCACAAAGCTTATTTTCTGCAATAATTCAAAAGCCAATGGAAAAATGCTTTTGGCTTTTTGTTGAGGGAACCAGGGTAATGCTAACTTTCGTAATTCTAATTTGCCTATAAAATCATGTCGTCCCTGCAGCGCACTATTATTTCATCCAGCTGGTGCAGTACAATGCTTGGCAATCGTTTTTCAGTATTGTACATTTACATTTGTTCAAATCCCCAACCCTACTAATATCAGTGATGCTTGCTTCAGGAAAGCACCACTATAAAATCTAAAATAATACATTATTCACCCACCGGAGATAAAGGAAAAGTTCACCCAGAAATGAAAATTTTGCATAATTTACTCACCCTCAAGCCATCCTAGGTGTATGACTTTCTTTTTCAGTCAAACACAATCTGAGTTATATTAAATATATATATATATATATATATATATATATATATATATATATATATATATATATATATATATATATATATATATATATATATATATATATATATATATATATATATATATATATATATCCTGGCTCTTCCCAGCTTTGTAATGCCAATGAATATTGCCCGAGTTTTTGAAGCTCCAAAAAGTGCATCCATCCGTGATAAAAGTAATCCAACTCCAGTGGGTTAATTAATTCCTTCTGGATTTTTGTGTGAACTATTCCTTTAACAGCTTGGAAGCCATTAAAGCAGATACATATTAAGACTCTACTCTAGAGTTGCTTTTGTTTGTATGCTTCAAGTCATTTTCATTGTCCTGGAGAAAAAACATGTCACAGTTGGCAAGAACGCTGCAAGCACGCTGTCTCTAGCCTGTGACAACGATATGCGACCCCTAAGCATCAGACTTCCTATGGCCTTTACAGCCAGATTTATGAAGTGTACTGTCATCACAGATTCTTCCTCATGACAATGCTTGTGTTTTGGAGATTAACTTGTGTTTTGACAATGCTTGTGTTTCTTTTGTAAGTCCCACTATTCACAATCCAATTCATTCCCAAGGGATAAAATCAAGTCTCCACTTTTCTCCACTAACTGGATGTCCTGTTTCACTCAAAAATATGTCAAATTACAAGAGAAGAATAGGTTATTGCAAATTGGCAAATTGCAATTCAGTTCAATAAAAAAAAGTATGTATTTAACTTGAAACATTTCTTGTTAAATACGATAGATTTCTTGATGAATATCATCTTGCACTCGGAATATACTGTACAGAAGTAAAATGACTTGTGAAAAGTATTTAAATTTTGACTAATCTTGTGAAAAAGAAATACAGAGTTGAGTTATATTTTTGCGTCACATCACACTTGATGATGTAATGCTTTTCCCGCCATTGACGAAATTCTCCATCATTTATGATACAACAGTTCTCCACCATTGAATTTTCCTGTTTTCCATGCTATAATGCATATTCTAAAAGTAGAGTATTGCATCTCCTGATCAAAACACAGGTGAAGAAGAAGCAAAAACAAGCAATAGCATATGTAAGCAGATGCATATGTAAAATAATGCAATCATCAACATTAAACACTAACAGCATATACATTTAAATTGCCTAACGTTACCAAGTGAAATTTCAACCCAGGACGAGGTATAGCCAAAGACTTTTTATTTATTTAGGAAAATTCTGTCATTAATTACCTACCCTCATGGTGTTCGACACCCGTAAGACCTTTGTTCATCTTCGGAGCACAAATGAAGATATTTTTGTTGAAATCCAATTGCTCAGAAAGGCCTCCATTGACAACAATGTAATTTCCTCTCTCAAGATCCCTAAAAGGTACTAAAGACGTCGTTACAAAGTCCATCTGGTTCTACAATAATTTTATGAAGCGACGAGAATAGTTTTTGTGCGCAAAAACCTAAATAACGACTTATATATATTTCAAAACACTGCTTCCTGAAGATTCAGAGCTTTACGAATTAGTGTATCTAATCAGCGGTTTGGATCGCCAAAGTCATGTGATTTCAGCAGTTTGGCGGTTTGATACACGATCCGAATCATGAATCAATACGCTGATTCATAATGCTCTGAATCTTCAGGAAGCAGTGTTTTGAAATCGGCCATATCTATATAAGTCATTATTTAGTTTTTTTCCCGCACAAAAACTATTCTCGTCGCTTCATAAAATGATTGTAGAACCACTGTAGTGAGATGGACTTTGTAACGACGTCTTTAGTACCTTTTCTGGGTCTTGAGAGAGCAAATTACATTGTTGTCAATGGAGGCCTTTCTGAGCCATCAGATTTCAACAAAAATATCTTCATTTGTGTTCTGAAGATGAACAGAGGTCTTACGGGTGTCGAACGACATGAAGGTAAGTAATTACTGACAGGATTTAAATTTTTGGCTGAACTAACTCTTTAAAGGGACTTTGGGTATAGCACATTGGAGCTTTGGGGGTGTTGATGGACTCGATCTACTCCATCTATGTTTTGATCATCGTTCTGAATCCGATCCAGATGATCGGATTGACCTTTGACAAAAATGCAATTTCCTCAGCTTTTTGCTCAAAAAGTAGCTTTTTTTTAATGAAACTTACCCACATTCAAATGTTGATAAAAAAATTATGCCTGAAGCTAACTTTTGCTGATGTTCTTGTTGTTGCTTAAAAGCAGACGGTCTGTTTTTTTCTTTTGATAAATTGTATGTTCAGAATCAGATATTCATACAACAAAATACATACATCAAAGTTTAAAAAAATGCTGGCTCTGGCTGGCAACTTTTTTCACTGGCAAGGAAAGAGTTAATAGCAGTAGAATGAATGTTAGAGTGATCATTATCTCCAAGTATAGTTTTTTTTTTAGTGTACAAGATTTGAAGTATATTGCATGAGCATGTTCAATACAATTCAACGCTTCTTTTCCCACAAGGTTTAGCTTTCAAAAACTCTAGCTTCCTAATTGTGTGCCCTTGTCACTGAATGTATGATATGGGATCTGCCACCAGGAGTGGTGGTGGTATCTAAGATGTGTAATGGGGATGGTGTGTACTCTTTTTAGCAAAACTCTTTTGATACTCCATACATTCCAAACACTCTAAGCCAAATCCTTAGAACAGCCATGGTCACACCTATAGTTTTATAGCACACATTTTTATTACGGAAAGCTTTAAACATACTGTAAGTATTGGGCCATGCAGACGAGCCCTTGGTGAATACTCATATGTGTCTCTGCTGTGCTGTAACAGAATACCTTACTATACACAGCCTACTATTTCTGCAGTATGTATAATGTTTTCAGTTTTCTAGCTCTCCTATGCACACAATTCCCAAGTGACCTTATACATATGGCAAATGTACAATAGACCTATACAACTCTGTCTGAAATACTGTATCCCACATTATGCTGGACTTTCTATTTCCAGTGTGATAAATGAACTGGAATTCATAAGCAAAGTTAGTAGGGTTGTATTCTGTTACCAGTTACAGTCCCATTGTACTCACATTAAAAAATAATTATGGTACAAAGTTCTTATTGAGCGCATGCATGCTGATTTGCAAAATTGTTGTGAGCTTCATGATTGGGGGGAATGGTGTGTTAATTGTCCAATCAGACAAAGTTATTAAAAAACATACAATATATCAGTCTATTACTAGTCCTTCATACACCCTTGACATTGTGCAATTGTGAATCATACAGTTTTAGAATTGCTTAATTTTGTTATATGATCCAGTATTGTGAGTGTTGTGTGCCTCACTCAAATACAGTTGACCCATGCTGGGAGCTTTTGTACGCAGCCCTGTGTGTATTTCCCAATGGATAAGCCATGCTGTTTGATTACCCATGATACCGCATGTGTGTAGTTGAGCCACGCTGTGTGTATTGTTTGATAAGCCATAATCATAAATCCTGAAAGCTAATCACTCGCCCACTCTGCACCCAATCAAAACACAGCCACATTACCCAGCGCTGGGCGCTATTGAGCTATCCATCATGAGTAATATCAGCGCCCGGTGTGTGTGTATGATATGGAAAGAGAGAAAGATGATGCTTCCAGTTGGGTTTTCTATGGGTGTGTGACGGCGTGTGGGGGTTAGTTTTGTTTGTAATGTAAGATTGTTTATGAGCTCATGCAAAAATTTAAATTCTGTTATAATTTACTCATCCTCATGTTGTTCCAAACTCTGTTTTTTCTGCTAAATACCAAAGTTGATATTCTTAAGAATGTCCAAGTTGCTCTTTTCCATACAATACAAGTAAACAGTGACCGGGGGCTTTCAAACTCAAAGACAAAAGACATAATACAAGAAAATTCATATATAAAGGACCCACTTTATATTAGGTGGCCTTAACTACTATGTACTAACATTTTAATTCATAATTTGATACATTGCACTTATTTTGTACATAAATGTTTTTACATTGTACTTACATTATTAAAAATACCTTAATGTAATTACATCTGTAATTAATTTCTGTAGTTACATTTGTAATTACACTGTTGACACTTCCCTTACACCTAACCCTACCCTTAAACGTACCCATCCCACCACACCTGTCCCTAACCCTACCCGTATCCCACCTCAATATCAGCAAAGGTGTTTTGCAACACAATATGAACACAGTAAGTACATTGTACTTAATTTTTGATGTAAGTACATAGTAGTTAAGGCCACCTAATATAAAGTGGGGCCCTTTATTTGAAGGTGTCATTGTTACAGTGTAATTACATAAATAAGTTAGCCTGGATGCCAGCTGAATTTAGCCCCGCCCACAATGTTTTTTACTCGGGCAATTCGGTCTGGACTCGCTCCATAGAGGAGTTATTATCCCTGAACAGAAACTGTTCGGACCAATGAAATTGTCAGGGCGGGCTTTAGACGATGATGGACAGATGATCAACAGTGACGTAATCATCCACGTCATCAAAGGTGCATGGGTTGATTTTGCTCTTATCCTAAACGGAGAACTTGTTCGTATATGCATTCACATTCACTATTTCTCTCAGAAATGATGATCGTGTTGGTAAGTACTCTGTGTATCCTTAAATTCTTTTATTACAATATTGGCAAAGATCGTTTACACTCATCTTTTTCTTGTAACGTTACTTAATCCAGTGCGCGTGCAGACAGGGTTGCCACGTTTTTTTGCAATGTCGCGCACAATTGCTACTCAAAACTATAGCCCAAAACAATAACTTTCCGGGGGGTTCTCCGGAAAAAAATGGCGTTTGGTTGGCAAAATATGTTATTTTGGCAAGGTTGCCTGCTAAAATTTGCATTCCTGGGTTTATATAATCACATAATCGGGGTCGCTTCAACCCGCGGACATGGAGAAAAACACGGACTTGACAACACAGTGCAGTTGAGTTCTGTTGACATTTGACAACTAACGTTACGCGTCGCTCCGTTGCTCTGATTGGTTGTGGGTCTATCCAATTGAGGTCTTTCCTGGCTCGGTTGAAACACGCCCCATAATCAAAGCTCAATGGAGCGGTACCAGACTCATATTCTGACTAGAATTGAGTATGGCCACTCCAGGCTATAAATAAGTAGGCTACTGAGTAATATTATATATGTGTACATTTACTATAGGGTTAGGGTTAGGGTTTGGGTTAGAGTTAGTTCCTTGTAATTATGAATCATTTTCTGTTATTACTATAGTAAGTACATATAATAAGTTACCATTCTCTTTAACCTTACTACATGGCTCTGCGGAATACTTGATTCTGATTGGTCAATCGCGCATTCCAGCGGTATGTTATTCCCAGATAACTACTGCCAAAGTGAATAACACACCACTCATCCGGGTACTATGAGTTATCTTGACCGCTACTTCTTATATGCTTAACGTGTCACTCCGCTGTGGTTGACTGTCTGCCAGACAGTCTAGTGCCATCCTGTGACTGAAAAACACTTAACCATGGGTTACAATGGAAGACTTTGAGTAGTTCACCCAAAAGCTAAATTAGCCCATGATTTACTCACCCCCGATAAGTTCTATGAAAACAAAAAAAGTCCTGGCTAATCCAAGCTTTATAATGGCTGTGGCTGATGTTCTGTTTTTGAAGTCCATAACAATGCATCTGTCCGTCAAATAACGTGCTCCACACGGCTCTGGGGGGTTAATAAATGCCTTCTGAAGTGAATCGATGAGTTTTTGTAAGAAAAATATCCATATTTAAAACTTAATAAAGTAAAGTTTCAGCCGATCGTTTTCGTATTCAATTTATGGGAAAAGTGTTGAAAGTGCCTCTGCAGTTCAAAAGGCTTACACTACCTGTTACGGTAGCGTAGGCACTTTCAACACTTTTTCCACGGAAGGCAAACGGCCGGAACTTTACGTTATAAAGTTTTAAATATGGATATTTTTCTTACACAAAAGCATTGATTCGCTTCAGAAGGCCTTTTTTAACCTCCCGGAGCCATTTGGAGCAGTTATTTGACGGACAGCTGCATTTTTATGGACTTAAAAACAGAGCAACAACTACTGCTATTATAAAGCTTGGATTAGCCAGGACTTTATAAAAATAACTCCAATTTTATTCGTCTGAAAGAAGAATGCCATATACACCTATGATGACTTGAGGGTGAGTAAATCATGGGCTAATTTTCATTTTTGGGTGAACTATCCCTTTTAGCATTAATTTCAACATATATGGTAAAAAACAAATGTTTTCAACAATAGATAAAGGCTTAAAGCAGTTTGGAACTGTTTTTCTTCGCGGAAGATTTGCGTAAAAGCTAATAAAATATTTAAACTCAAGATAATATTTCCTCTTCGCGTCGGGGTCCTGATCACTCTGTCGGGGTTTATTCTGCGATAACAACCGGCTGGGTGTACATTATCCCTTGCATAAAACACAACGCAATGCAATTCAAAATACAGGTAAAACAGAAAATTACTTCATATTAATAGAGTACATTGTGACCTATGTTTGTGGAGTGTAGGGATCTGACTTCCATTTAAAGGTACACTATGTAACTTTTTTTTGTTGTTCAAAATCAACAACACTTAAATAATGAGTAAATACATTATCAAGTGCAGAAGGTTTAGGAGCTATTAAAATCTAGATATACTAAACCAGTTTAATTACCCCATGATATACTCACTCTCAAGCCATCCTAGGTGTATATGACTTTCTTCTTTCTGATGAAAGCAATCAGAGTCATATTAATAAATATCCTGACGCTTCCATGCTTTATAGTGGCAGTGATGGGGTCCATTGAGTTTAATGCTCAACAAAGCACATCCATCCATCATAAACGTACTCCACACGGCTCCGGGGGGTTAATAAAGGCCTCCTGAAGTGATTCAATGGAGTTTTGTAAGAAAAATATCCATATTTAAAACGTTATAAAATGAAATATCTAGCTTCCGGCAGACATTCATTTAACTGCTGTTTTCTCACAATTTTCTTTTTTGTTATGTTTTTTGTTGCTGTTGGTGTTATTGTAGCACATAATTTATAATCATCTAAATGCCGCTCCCAGCAATGAGGGAGGCTTCAGGATGTTTGCAGTATACTGCTGCTTGGGTATTTCAAACTATTAGGGTTGCTCAAACAAATATTTCTCCTGAAAATACCTTATACAAATTTCGGACCCATTTTATATTAGGTGGCCTTAACGACTATGTACTAACATTTTAATTAATAATTTGATACATTGCACTTATTGTATACATACATGTTTTTACATTGTACTTACATTTTTAAAAAATACCTTAATATAATTACATCTGTAATTAATTTCTGTAATTACATTTGTAATTACACTGTTGACACTTCCCTTGTACCTAACCCTACCCTTAAACTTACCCATCCCACCACATCTGTCCCTAACTTTACCCATATCCCACCTCAATATCAGCAAAGGTGTTTTGCAATACAATATGATCACAGTAAGTACATTGTACTTAATTTTTGATTTTTGAGTACATAGTAGTTAAGGCCTTATAAAGTTGACCCCCACTTCCCTGTTAACTCTTAAATGCATACCTCGGGTCTTTAGTGACCCGGGACGTCATTCACTACCCTCCTCCAGTTACACACTGATGAAGTGACGTTTCACTCATAATTACCGCAGGCAGAAGAAAAAAAAGAATATGAAGTATTATCAGCAAACGATTTACTGCAGATCAAGTACTGGACACAATCAAATATTAGTGTCACTGTCACCTAATGATGGATCTCAAAATATTGATTTTGAAGCTGTTGAAAATGATAATTTTGAGAACATGTTTGAGATGGCGAATATAAGCCAGATGCTGAATGTACTGTGAAATGAGCTCTGACGAGGACAGTGATGATGGTATAAAACATCTGCTCAAACTGAACACAAATGCTTTATTTTAATCTTCTTTAATTGTTACTCTAGTATCAGGAGAGTTTTACATTATCGAGACAAGTAGAGATCCATCCATGTTAAATATAGGTCTAATGACCCGAATATGAAATAATGATTGGCGAAACACTTGTGAATTGTATAATTTGCACTTATGTGCTACGAATGCCAAGTCTTCTGAAGTTATATGGTAGCTTTGCATGAGGGGGACCCAAATGTACGTAGTCATCCACTGATCATCTTCCCCTCCGCTGTAGCTCTCAAATGGAATTAGCATATATGCATAATCAAAATTGGTATGTCAAAGGTTTGAAATAATGTTATTGTATGTCTTGTAACCAAATGGGGCACACCAGTTATGACTATTCGGCAGTTTGAATGAGACTGCTTTGTGTAAAAGAGCAGCATGAACATTCTTCTTCTTTTGTGCTTCACTGAAGAAAATTATACAAGTTTGGAATGACACGAAGATTGTAAATTATGACAGAATTTTCACTTTTGCGTGAACCGTCCGTAATGTTTTTCTGTGCTCAGAACTGTTCTGCAGCTCATAAAAAAAAACATTGAAATGTATTTTTTCTCCTCAGGTGGGCGTGGCCTGTATGCAGCAGTCTGTTTACCCCTCGACCAATCATCCGGCTCATCTGGGTTTGGTGTGGGTGGGTGGCGTAATGACAGAAGCCGGTGCGTGTGAGTTAAGGGTAGCGGTGGCGATGGCAGTTGCGGTGTCATTAGCGTGCGCCCTCGAGGAGAGATTAGTCTGATTTATGGTGAGCGACGCTAATGGAACAGATATGGCTGCTCTCGCACCCTGCCATCCACGCTAATGAAAGTTTTGTGCAAATGTGAAAGAGAGCACTTCAGAGGAGAGGCTTTCACCAGCGCAACATCACCTCTTTGTTTTAGTCTTATTCAGTCTTTATGCGAGTGACTTCAGGTTGAATATATCAGTCTGTCATTAGTGCAGTGTCCTTTTAATATGTGTGTTTATTTTTGTTTTCTGTCTTGCGTCATTTTCTAATAATGTATTAGGGTTATTTTACTACAGTTAAGCGGCATAAAGAAAGAAGAAAAAAACCTCAACCATGGTAAAATATGTTACTTTGTAACTCTGGCTTTATTATTCAACCTAGGATTTATTGGAAAAATGATTCCGCAGAAAAATATTACATGCTGTTGCAACTTATTTTGGTAACATTTTATTTTACAGTGTCCTTGTAACATATGTTATATGTACTTACCAAAGTAATAACAGTAAATTATGCATAATTACATGCAGTTAACCCTCAACCAAACCAACCCTATACTAAGTACATGTAGTTCATTAATATTTCTCAGTACTTAAATATATAATTACACTGTAACAATGACACCGTAAAATAAAAAGTGTAACCCTTATTTTTATTTTAAATATAAGTGCAATGTATGTACACAATAAGTGCATTGTATCAAATTGATTAGTTTAAATGTTAGTACATAGTAGTTAAATACATCTAATATAAAGTGGGACCTTATTTCTATATTAACAAAAGCTAACTATTCACATTATTACACATGTAATTCCAGAATACTTAATGTTCTCATGATGGTTTAAAGTACAACAAAATCTTTTAATGATTACGTGTCTTCTCTAATATGTGAAAAAGAAAATAAGGGTGGGATATGCTCTCGCAAACATTATAATGAAAGTTGCGTCACTGGGCATAACTATCCATTTTATACATACTCATTATTCAACTGAATAGAGTGAGTGATTAAAACTGGTCAGCTGACCAAAGCGATAGAATGCAATTGGCTTTCATTGGTGGATGTGAATGTAATGTATGTCCACTTGTGATTTGAAAACATTTTATGTTGGATGCATCAAGCTGTTTTATCCGAAAGTGACTCTTGTGTTGTGGGAACATTGACGAAAAAAGGATGGGGCTTCAAGCATCTCACAGTTGGAGGATCCGACTGTTTCCAGCTGGATGAGATGTGTTAAAAGAAAAGTTAGCTGGAACTTAAAGAGAATTTGGTTGGCTGGTGTGCGAGTGAGTGTGTTTGTTATGGAAAAGGGTGGACAAGAACAGCCGTGTTTAGTCAATTTGAGAGTCCTTTGGGTTTTAAGTCCTCATAGACGAGATTATTTTCTCATTCTGTTTTTCCTCATCTGTCTTTTGCACCGTGCGTGTGTGTGTGATGTGATTTTGGGATGTGGGGGGGGAGTTGGACGTCAACAAGGCTGATGGGAAAGAGATTGATTGTCATCGTAGTGTCAGTCGTGGTCACATGATGAGTATGTGTATGTGTGCGTGTGATTGATTAATCTGTATCCTACACAGAAAAAATACACAGACCAAAGCAAGTCTCCATCGCTCCAGGCTTCCTCCTGATTAAAGTTCAGCGCTCCATCCATCTCCCTTTCTGCCGCTCTCTCTAGGATGGATGAAGCTCACAGAAATGCAATATTGTTTGCGGCGAAAAGCGATTTGCATCTTAGCCGTCACCCTCTCTGCACAATACAATACAGATAGAGACGCGCAGAAATGCAGTTAGAGGCAATAAACTGTTTGGCCCATCTCTCTGCTTTATCTCTCACATACTTCCTCCATTATTTTTAATTTACTCCTCACTCATTCGCTTGCGGTCTTCTGATGTCTTTATCTTTTTTTGTTGTTCTGTCTCTCTTTCCAGATGCTCTGCTCCAAAATCTATTGAGCTGCCTATCTAGACAGCATATTAAGGCATATTTTAAGGCACCACAGAAAGGGTTATTATAGTTAACTAAAACTAGAATTAAAAATAAAAACATTTTTATATGGTGGCAATATCCAAAATCCTTGATCTTTTGAGGACATTTTTGGTCTCCATGAGGAAAACAGCTTATATTTCATAATAACTGATGTTTTTTGAAAATGTAGAAAGTTTTCTGTGATGGGTAGGTTTAGGAGATAGTAGGCCTATACATTTTGTGCAGTGTGAAAATCATCATATCAATGGAAAGTCCCCATAAAACATGAAAACCCAACATGTATTAAAGGCCCACTGAAGTGCCTTGAATCGCGCAGCATTATTCAATATGTTGATGTCATTTCCCCTAAATCAGGAAGACAGCCCCTCCCCGTTTTTAGACCAGCCAATAGCGTTGTGTTTATATCACAGCTTGACTAGAGCATTTCAGCTCTGTAAAGCCACAGTTTCCTCCTAATCTCTAACATTTTCTCATCATAATCTCCTCCATATCGCTTTGAAATACAGCCTTCTGTGCAGATTTCAAAAGGGTCTGATACATTTTGTGGTCTGCTCCAACTCATGCATACACTATATTGCCATAAATGTTGGGATGCCTGCCTTTACATGCACACAGACTTTCATGAAATCACATTCTTAATCCGTAGGGTTTAATATGGAGTTGGCCCACCCTTTGCAGCTATAACCGCTTTCCACAAAGTTTAGGAGTATGTATATGGGAATGTTTGACCATTCTTCTAGAAGCGCATTTGTGAGATCAGACACTGATGTTGGACGAGAAGGCCTGGCTCGCAGTCTCTGCTCTGAAGCCTCGTTCAGACTGTCAGTCCAAATCCGATTTTTATGCAAATCCGATTGGAATCTGATCTAATGTTTGACTGTCTACACTATGTATCTCAACTGTTCAGATCTGATTTGTATGTCCATGCAGCGCTTTCTTTTTCCGGATTATCTGCATTAGTTTCTATGGCAAAGATCGTTGCATTGGTAGGCATAAGTCAAAAACAGCAACAACAACCGCAACATAGAGGGATTTGCAATACAGATATTGTCTTATTTACAACATGATATTATGTAGCCGCCGCGTGCTGGACTACTGCGTCTTCTGAGTCAGCGGGAGAACCGGACGAGTTATGTGTGGCTTTATTCCGCTCTGCCATTTCCACGGTTTCAAAACATATCTCTGTTATATTGTCATTTTCTGCGCGACTGGCACTTTCCAACAACACAACCTTGTTTCAGTGACTTTCAGCATTTTTTTATTAAAAACGTGTGGCATTTACGTTTTACGTGGCGAGAGAAAGTCATATAAACCATGCAAAATCCAATCAGAGTGGTCAGACTGAAATGGATTTCCAGAAATGCGATATGAATATGAATGTAGCTTGAAACGGATTTGTAAAAATTTCATGTGATTTTTGGCCATTCATACATGCTAAATCTGATCAGATTTCAATCGGATTTGGACTGACAGTCTGAATGAGGCTGAATTCATCCCAAAGGTGTTCTATCGGGTTTTCGGTCAGGACTCTGTGCAGGCCAGTCAAATTCCACCAAACTCGCTCATCCATGTCTTTATGAACCTTGATGTGGGAACAGAAAGGGGCCATACCCAAACTGTTCCCACAACATGTCTTGGTATGCTGAAGCATTAAGAGTTCCTTTCAATGGAACTAAGGGGCCAAGCCCAACCCCTGATAAACAACCCCACACTATAATCCCCCCTCCAACAAACTTTACACTTGGCACAATGCAGTCAGGCAAGTATTGGATTGCCAGACAGAGAAGCGTGATTCGTCCTTCAGAGAACACATCTCCACTGCTCTAGAATCCAGAGGTGGTGTGCTTTAGACCACTGTAAACTAATGTTTTCTTCCTTCAACTGGAAAAAAATAGTCCCTGACATTAGGGCAGCAACAGAAGTTACATTAGGCAAAGACTGTCTTTATGAGTAAGTAACTCATTAGCGAAGACTTTTATATTGAAAGTTATACTGTGAACATGGGCACAAGACACAACTGAAATGTTTTGACTAGCTCTGTCAATGTCAGAAACTGTTAAAAGACAGGATATCGCAGCGGACATTCAATGACCTTAAGGAATATGCTAAATCTGAATGTAGATAATGCACTCTGTCACTCGATCTCTCTCTCACAATACTCTTCTACGTAATACAGTAAGCTTAAAGGAACACTCCACCGTTTTTAGAAATAGGGCTTATTCAACATCTTTCCTACATTTAGATATGTGGGCAAATGCATTTTTGTCTCATTGCAAGCATTGTTTTAGTTTGGCAAGGTCGCCGCTAGCTTAGCTTAGCATAATGAATGGAATCCTATGTTGCCAGCTAGCATGTTCAGAGTAAAAGTGATGATAAAAAACCCCCCACCTAATTACTTCTTGTGGCCTGTGTATTCATTGAATTCACATTCAATATCTGCCTTAATCTGCATCGCTATTTGTATTCGTTGTGAATACGCTGGCCACAAGAAGTAATTAGGTGGGGGGGGTTTATCACTTTTACTCAAGACATGCTAGCTGGCAACATAGGATTCCATTCATTATGCTAAGCTAAGCTAGCGGCGACCCTGCCAAACTAAAACAATGCATGAACTGAGACAAAAATGCATTTGCCCACATATCTAAATGTAGGAAAGAAGTTGAATAAGCTATTTCTAAAAACGGCAGTGTGTTCCTTTAAACGAACAATATCAATTGAGGACAAACATATGTTTATGTTGCTAAGAGTGGTTGCTAAGGGTGTTGTGCAGTGATACACAAAACCGCTGATGAAGCGGTCATAGACATGTTTTTACATATTTTATTGTATTTCAAACAATGATTATAAAACTAATAGAGTTGACCAATCTTTTTCAGTTTTAGGTACCCACACATGCTTGTACCATTTCATCAGCATCAAACCATGAATATGTACTAACAGGGAGAAATATTGTAGCTATAGCCTACATAAAATTCAATTAAGTAATTTCTATTTTATGCATCAAAATTTTAAACCTGTTCAAGAACCCTGGTTGGGAATGACATTTCTTTTTTGTTTGATAACATGTTTATGAATACAGTATGACATTAATGATTAAAGGGGTGATGAATCGAGAATCCAACTTTCCCTTGGGCCTTTGATATATCAAAGTTAATCATGTTATAAGAATATTCTGTAAGTTTCAGAGCTGAAAACGTCCTTGTTAGTCAAAGAAAAGCTTTTATAGACACCAGGCCCAGAAAACGAGAGCTGGAATCCAATGACGTCATGGGAAGAAGAAATGCAACTCAACTGATGAATATGTATGCATGCTTCTGAAGCCCCGCCCACATAGTCGAGAGCCAGGTTGTGGAAGAACACAGTCGCAACATAAGCTTCTTTCGGATGCTACTATTAGGAATGAGTGGTTGAACTTTATTTTTAATGAAGTTCCAGCTCACGTGGTGAAGACACGTACGTGTGTTTGCTTCATTTTAATGCGCAATCGTTTGTAAACAAGTCTCAGGTGCTGGATTTGCAGACACAGTGTTGTGCCATCTATTGGATTCGACAGGAATGGTGCAATAAACTTATGTGAGTAAAACGTCTTTTTTATATGTAATGGTCGGCAGGCCTATGAATCTCAAATAGTTAAATAATATTCCTTTCTTGATCTGGGCGCGCATTTGTGTGTGTGTGTGTGTGTGTGTGTGTGTGTGTGTGTGTGTGTGTGTGTGTGTGTGTGTGTGTGTGTGTGCGGTTTGTGCGTATCGACCGATCGGTCGGGCCATGTAATACGGAAATAATATTCCAATCAATCTCGGGTGGATGAGAAATAAATCATTGTGTTTGTTTGATAAAGACGTTCTGAGCCCTGTGATCGAGAATCATTCCGGTTGCCGCTTTCAAAACGGTCCCTCCCTAATGTGAACTGAACTGACAGGGGAGCTGAAGCTCATTTAATATGCAAATCTTATCCAATCCCAGCTGTGGGTGTTTACTTCCAAGTCTCCAGTGCGGCATGCTCATCCAAACCCATCGTTCAGGAGAAAGCCTCAAAACCAGTGTAGAAAATAGCCTATTACTTATTCATAATGATGTTTTTGAATGTAAAAACCACACAAACGTCATTAGTTGACCTCAGACAACAGTATAAAAAAATTAAAAAAGCCAGTTCATGACACCTTTAAAAACAAAACATACAGTATATTCTGTAGATAACTTTAAAAAATGCACACTAAAATGACAAGCCTTTCACCAAACAATTCTGAATGGTGCACAACCCTGCTACAGGCCCTTCAAAACTAATACTGATTTAAAAATAAAGAGGAGGATAGAGATTTAGAAACAGGAAGATATGAGAAGAGCACAGATTTGGATAGAAGTGGGGAGAGAGAGAGAGAGAGAGAGAGAGAGAGAGAGAGAGAGAGAGAGAGAGAGAGAGAGAGAGAGAGAGAGAGAGAGAGAGAGAGAGAGAGAGAGAGAGAGAGAGAGAGAGAGATCCCAGCAGCACGCAGTCTTCTAATCACTCATGCAGTAAGAGTACCGTGGTAAAAAGCATTTTACATGACGACAGGACGTTTGTCCTGACAGGCCTTAGGAAGCGTCCTGCATGATGTCATCACACACTCTCGTTTCATTAGCTGACATGGGGGGCAAACATCTCAACTGTATGATCTCATCACAAATGCATACATAGAGGCAAAATCACACGCATACATCTGTTATTCAGGTCATGCAATCTCCTCTTTAGACAGCATAGCTCCCCCTCCCAACTGTGTGATCCTTCATGTTGTACACGCAGACGCTATATTTTATATACTGCTGAAATGAGGTCATTCTTCTCTCTCATCCTCTCTTTTTCACTGAATTGTTCTGAGATGGGCTCTCTCTCACACACACACACGCACAAAACAATTCCAACCTGCCCTAATATTTATATAATATAAAGCTGTCTTTAAGCTTACAAATTTCTAAGGCCTTTACATTATCAACATATAAACTTTTATGAAAAACCTGCTGTATCTACTACTGTAACCTGACTGATAGTTTATACTTTTTAGCAAATAAAAGTCCTTTTAGTATAATTCTAAAAACACCCCCCTTCAGGACGTGGTATGAAATCTTATAACGTAAACACAAGAATAACTTTTATATTGTAAGTAATATTTTAAAATGAACATTTAAGCAACTTTTTAATCATCATACTAAATACATAAATGTTTTCCTCCTCGAGTATGAGCTCCATATTCTCCTATATCATACTATATGAGCCATAAAAGCCCGATACATCAAATATGATACTCAACAACAACAAAAAACTTTTTTAGTTTTGGTTCAATTTAGCTGTCAACTTTGAAGATAATTGTAAATTTTTATCTCACAATTCTGACTTTTTTTCTCAGAATTGCACGACATAAACTTGCAATTGTGAGTCATAAAATCAGATTTGCGGGATATAAATTCGCAATTTTCAGTTTATATCTCTCATTTCTGACATTATATCTCACTATTGTAAATTCTGAGAAAAAAAGTCTGAATTGTGAGATACATTTTTTAAAATTATCTTTAAAAAAAATTACATTTCGTGGCTGAAACAAGCTTCCATAGTCAGGTATAAAGGTCAATTCTGGGGATTTGCAATTCTGACTTTATAACATGCAGTTGCGACTTTATATTGCGCAATTCTTAAAAGTCAGAATTGTGAGTGTATATTGCATAATTCTGAGAAAATATGTCCGAATTGCACGAAAAAAAGTCTGAATTATCTTTTATTCAGTAGCGGAAACAAGCTTCCATAGTTAACAGCTTTCCCCATTTAAAAAATCATATTTCATATATGTTGAAGTTGTTGAGTTCATTAGCGTAACTCTAGCTGATATTTAGTCTTCTCATATTAATGTAGAATTTAGATGATGTTAGATCAGCTATTTAACGGTGACTTGCCTCATCTAATCACATTTCAGAACTGAAGCTCTTTTTTTTCCATAAATTAACATTAGCAATTAACAAATATGAGCATGCTAAAATCGTTCTACCCCAGGCAGTCTAATAGCTTCAGCCAGATGAACTAATTATCAGATTTTTGCACGGAAGGTGAAATGTCAGGGTCAAGGTTCTGCCGCCCCTCTGGTACAAATCTGTGTCAAAATATGAAACCCAAACAAACATGCGCACTTGTGAACTCTCATGTAAGTCACGGCTTGTGAGCTGCGACCATCACATTTAATCATGTTCCTCCCAGAGTGTGAGCGACTAATGAGACGCAGCCGTCGCCAGAGGAGTTTGACCTGCAATCTGCCGTAATGGCTGCTATCAGCACACTGTACGGATGAGCAGGGATGACGGGTGAGGAACTGAGAAGAGACATCTTTTGATTGATTGATTTAATCAGAAACGTAACAGTTCTGTTCATGGTGGAGGAGGGGCCATGCCAACGAGGTCATCGTGGACCAATCAGATTAAAGAAGGGAGAAGCCAAAGGTCAAGATGAGGCTTGACAGTACTTTTAGTGTGTGTGTGTGTGTGTGTGTGTGTGTGTGTGTGTGTGTGTGTGTGTGTGTGTGTGTGTGTCTTTCTTTCTAACCTTCAGTAAAATCTGTGGGATTATAGTAATCACGTAGTAACAATTTAGTGGTTGGCTGTTGTTGTTTTAGTGGTTGGCTGATGTTTTTATGTCTGATATCTAGAAAGCAGTCCATTCAAATAGAAAATAATTTAGAAAGCAAACACATATCATGTTTACAGTAACTACACAGGAGTTTATCGGGCAACAAACATTATAGAGAAGAATTAATATGCAGTTTAACAAATATATGAGCGGCATATTTCTGCTTTAAAGGGACAGTTCACCCACAAATAAAAATGATCCCATAATTTACTCACCCTCAAGCCATCCTAGGTGAATATGACATTCTTCCTTCAGACAAATACAATCAGTTATATTAAAGGTCCTGTTCTTCGTGATCCCATTTTTCAAACTTTAGTTAGTGTGTAATGTTGCTGTTAGAGCATAAATAATACCTGTAAAATTATAAAGCTCAAAGTTCAATGCCAAGCGAGATATTTTATTTAACAGAAGTTCCCTTTCAAAAGCCTACAGCGAACGGCCGGTTTGTACTACATCACTGTACTTCCTGCTTTAATGACGTCACTAGAACAGTTTGTTGACTAACCCTCCGCCCACAAGAATATGCAAAAAAGGGGGCGTGGTCTTGTTGCTCTCCCATGTGGAGAAGAGGAGGTGTTGCGTTTGTAGAGTATGTTTGTCGCCATGTCGCCGAGACGCATGCGTCTCCCCGTTATGGTAAGAGGTGTGACCTTTCCGGGCAACGTACGCTAAGCTGCTGTCGAATCACAACACGGGAACCACTGGCACAATCAGAACTCCTTACGTATTTCTGAAGGAGGGATTTCATAGAACAAGGAAATCATCAGGGCGTTTTTAGGACAGTGAAAACAGTGGTAAATTGTGTGAAAAATACTGTTTTTTTTTACACGCGAAACATGAACACTTTATATTGCACACTTTAAACACAATCAAAGCTTCAAAAACACAGGAAAACGGGACCAATAAAAAATATCCTGGCTCATCCAAGTTTTATAAATGTAGTGAATGGCAGCTCAAAATTTTAAGCCCAAAAAAGTGCATCCATCCATTATAAAAGTAATCCATATGGCTCCGTGGAGTTATTAAAGACCTTCTGAAGTGAATCGATGGGTTTTAGTAGGAAAAATATCCATATTTAAAGCGTTATAAAGTCAAATACCAGATCACCTTCCGTATTCAACTTACAAAGAAAGTGTAACACCTCTCACAGTTCAAAATGCTTATGCTATGTCCGATGTCATCGTCAGACGTAGTTACACTTTTATATTTTTTAATGCTTGGATGAGCCAGCACATTTTTTATCTGAAAGAAGAATGTCATACAGTATACACCTAGGATGGCTTGAGGGAGAGTAAATAATGGGCTAATTTTCATTTTTGGGTAAACTATCCCTTTAAAACCCTGAGAGCTTTACATGTTTTTTTTTTTTTAAAAATGTCAAAAATTTAAAATGAACTGCATGTCACATGTCCATCACGATTAAATTATGTTTCACTTCATTTTAGCAATGTCATGTATCCTTTGCTATCACTAATTCTTAATAAATATATATATATATATATATATATATATATATATATATATATATATATATATATATATATACAGGTCCTTCTCAAAAAATTAGCATATTGTGATAAAAGTTCAATATTTTCCATAATGTAATGATAAAAATTAAACTTTCATATAATTTAGATTCATTGCACACCAACTGAAATATTTCATGTCTTTCATTGTTTTAATACTGATGATTTTGGCATACAACTCATGAAAACCCAAAATTCCTATCTCCAAAAATTAGCATATCATGAAAAGGTTCTCTAAACGAGCTATTAACCTAATCATCTGAATCAACTAATTAACTAATTAATATTCCTGAGGCTTTTAAAAACTCCCAGCCTGGTTCATTACTCAAAACCGCAATCATGGGTAAGACTGCCGACCTGACTGCTGTCCAGAAGGCCATCATTGACACCCTCAAGCGAGAGGGTAAGACACAGAAAGACATTTCTGAACAAATAGGCTGTTCCCAGAGTGCTGTATCAAGGCACCTCAGTGGGAAGTCTGTGGGAAGGGAAAAGTGTGGCAAAAAATGCTGCACAACGAGAAGAGGTGACCGGACCCTGAGGAAGATTGTGGAGAAGGACCGATTCCAGACCTTGTGGGACTTGCGGAAGCAGTGGACTGAGTCTGGAGTAGAAACATCCAGAGCCACCGTGCACAGGCGTGTGCAGGAAATGGGCTACAGGTGCCGCGTTCCCCAGGTCAAGCCACTTTTGAACCAGAAACAGCGGCAGAAGGGCCTGACCTGGGCTACAGAGAAGCAGCACTGGACTGTCGCTCAAATTTTGCATGTCATTCGGAAATCAAGGTGCCAGAGTCTGGAAGAAGACTGGGGAGAAGGAAATGCCAAAATGCCTGAAGTCCAGTGTACCCACAGTCAGTGATGGTCTGGGGTGCCATGTCAGCTGCTGGTGTTAGTCCACTGTGTTTTATCAAGGGCAGGGTCAATGCAGCTAG
This sequence comes from Gobiocypris rarus, assembly GCA_023029165.1. Classification (NCBI taxonomy): domain Eukaryota; kingdom Metazoa; phylum Chordata; class Actinopteri; order Cypriniformes; family Gobionidae; genus Gobiocypris; species Gobiocypris rarus. Next base: position 9,203,752 of record CM040920.1, read on the forward strand.
CTATCAGGAGATTTTGGAGCACTTCATGCTTCCATCTGCTGAAACGCTTTATGGAGATGAAGATTTCATTTTTCAGCACGACCTGGCACCTGCTCACAGTGCCAAAACCTTTGGTAAATGGTTTACTGACCATGGTATTACTGTGCTCAATTGGCCTGCCAACTCTCCTGACCTGAACCCCATAGAGAATCTGTGGGATATTGTGAAGAGAAAGTTGAGAGACTCAAGACCCAACACTCTGGATGAGCTTAAGGCCGCTATCGAAGCATCCAGGGCCTCCATAACACCTCAGCAGTGCCACAGGCTGATTGCCTCCATGCCACGCCGCATTGAAGCAGTCATTTCTGCAAAAGGATTCCCGACCAAGTATTGAGTGCATAACTGAACATAATTATTTGAAGGTTGACTTTTTTTGTATTAAAAACACTTTTCTTTTATTGGTCGGATGAAATGTGCAAATTTTTTTAGATAGGAATTTTGGGTTTTCATGAGCTGTATGCCAAAATCATCAGTATTAAAACAATAAAAGACCTGAACTATTTCAGTTGGTGTGCAATGAATCTAAAATATATGAAAGTTTAATTTTTATCATTACATTATGGAAAATAATGAACTTTTATCACAATATGCAAATTTTTTTGGAAGGACCTGTATATATTTATTTTTTTATTAAGAATTAGTAATAGCAAAGGATACATGACATTGCTAAAATGAAATGCATTTCCATAACATTTCCATAACAATTACCTAAAAATATTTTGAAAAAAAAAACAAAAAAAACTTGGCAACACTGTTAGTTAACATCTGCTAATCACCCAAGGAGGAATGCATCTGTAATTTTGCATCTTTGCATGATCCCGGCCACAATCCTGCATTTCTCAGTGCTTCCCAAGGTTGCATTCTTCATGTGTTTTGCAAGACAAACATACTACAGATCATGCCCAAAAGTACAATGTTCAAAAGACCTGTTGGATGAGAGGGAATGAAATCGAATTCAGGTTCAGCCTTGGTAATTGAACAATCCAGACTCAATAGAAAAGTATGCCTGTTTTCAAATGAAACACTTTCAAGTGGAGAGGTGTTTATAGCAAATTCAGATTAACAGATTCATGGTTTTGAGTTATAATGTTCCCAATTTTAAGTAAGCAGAACTATCAAGTTTTGAGTTTGTAGTACTCATGCATGTTAATTGCTCCTAACTTGAAGTACTGAGTTTGCTAACTCATCAACTCGTTAGATATTAACACTTGGTCAGGACCCTTCGGAGTCACTTTTTAACAAACAGGGTACCCCTTAAGTGTCATTTTTCATTGCGCTGGGTACTTCATTGATTTCAATGAGAACTCTTTGGCATCATACACAGACACATTGGGCATAGTCATGTTATCGTAATGATGGAATTATAATGGGCTATGATTTTGCCATTATGACGGAGTGTGATTCTATGATGTCAAATGTCAAAATGTATTAGTTTACAAATCATGCACTATGGTGAAAGTGTTTTGAGGTCATAAAATAGTATTGTGCATAAACCATGCACAAATGTATCAGTCATTTGTGGAGTATAATGTGTTGGCGTTTTACAAAAAGTTTAGCAAAAATGTAGGCAGAGACACTTTTCCACCAAGTGTGAAACCAGACTAAGATAATAGCTTCAGGATAAATTGGTGATCTGACACTTTCCCTTTCCCCAAGTTTCCCTTGCCTTCTGTTCACTACTGTCTCTCTCTCACACACACACACACTGAAACACACACACACTTACACCACACAAAATGTTAACAGGACTCCCCAGCGCTGGACCTCTTCCTGTCTGGCACTGCTCCACTCTGTGTCTTTAGATACTAGTGTAATTTAAACCGAAATACACACACAGGTTTCAGTATCTCTCTCTTATATCATTGGAACTCATCAAGACTCATGGAACTTTTAAGATCCATACACTCAGTATGTAGTATAAATATAATGCAGTATTCACTTTGTCAGTACACGGATGGCTTTTTTTATTGATCAGGTAATGTTATGGTGCGGGTTCCCACAGTCTATTGCATTTTGGGTTTTGGCAAACTGTAGGATGTGACAATCATCAAGCTGAATCATAAATGGTTGCACATAAAGTACTTCCTGTTTCTCAGAACAGCTGCACATTAGTTTTCACACGTCACAGTGGACGCATTTGAGACACCTGTCATTTGAAGGTCTAAACAGGGTCTTGTATAGCAACTAGCATGCTGCTGAGCACAAAAGAAAGGTGAGTGTGTGTGCGTGCGTACGTGTGTGTGCTTGAAAAGCTGCTCACTTAATATCTTACAGACAAGAATCAATCAATTAGCTAATCAATAGTCTCTTCTTGGAGCCCTGGGGATATGAGAAACATAATGTGTACATGGCCTATTTAATAATAATATGAATTGTGCATTAAGACATTTAGTTCACATTTAGAGACAGATACCAGGAACAGTCATAATGGTTTGAAAAGCATTTTACGCTGCGTTCATAGATTTAAATTGATCAGTTGATGTTGGCAAGGGCGATGCTTTATTAAAACGCTTCAAAAAGTATATACAACACAACTAATGGGCTTTTAGAGGCGGATTATTCTTAAAGATGTGCATTGTTGTTAAAAGGACTACTTGCGTCTGTTATGAGGATGTTGTAAAATATGTTTTTCATTAACAAAGGGGGCCTCGTTTTAAGACTATGACGGACTGTGATACGCCTTCCCACTTCTTTTCCTGGAAGAGTGTGTGTATACCGCAGGTCAGTGCCCTGTTCCTCAGCTGAAAAACATCATCTTTATCACTTCCAGACAAAAACACAACACATCTTCAGCCTCCAGACCATCCATGTATTGTATGTGTGTGTTCTCAACATAGTCTCATTGGAAAAACGTGCCTCTAGCTAAACTTAAACTCCAAAAACTACCTATGCAAACAATTAACTGCAGAACTGAAATGAACTCTATAGTGGCACCAACAACTTTTATTCCTTTGCACATAAATTATGATTTTTAATCATAACAGAAGTATTATAATCTGACCATGCAAAGACTAATGTTCGCACAGTTTCTTACGCAATTCTATGTTATGACCTCAAAACACTTTTACCACAGTGCATGATTTCTAAACTAAGACATTTAGATGGTTACATCCAAGGTTTGAAAATAACTTTTTTACTCATCGGCCGATTTGGCTACAAACTTTTTAAGGTACAGGCCATTCAGAATTTCTACTATCTAAAAAAACAAAAAACAGATTAACAATGTCACATCAGGCATAACATTATATAGGGCCTATATTTCTAATATTGTGTTGGTCCCCTTTTTGCTGCCAAAAAAGCCCTGACCTATTGAGGCATGGACTCTGAAGGTGTGCTGTGGTATCTGGCATCAAGACGTAAGCAGCAGACCCTTTAAGTCCTGTAAGTTGCAATATGGGGCCTCCATGGATCTGGGGAATTTCAACACCTCTTTGAGGCCAAGTCAACAGCTCAAACTCGTTGTTTTGCTCCTGAAACCATTCCTGAACTATTTTTGCTTTGTGGCAGGGCGCATTATCCTGCTGAAAGAGGTCACAGCCACCAGGGAATACCGTTTCCATGAAAGGGTGTACATGGTCTCCAACAATGCTTAGGTAGGTGGTACGTGTCAAAGTAACATCCACATGGATGGCAGGACCCAAGGTTTCCCAGCAGAACATTGCCCAAAGCATCATGCCTCTGCCGGCTTGTATTCTTCCCATAGTGCATCCTGGTGCCATGTGTTCCCCAGGTAAGTCATGCACACACACCTTGCCATCTACGTGATGTAAAAAAAAAGGCCACCTTCTTCCATTGCTCCATATCCAGATTCTCAAGTGCCCACTGTTGGTGCTTTCAGCGGTGGACAGGGGTCAGCATTGGCACCCTGACTGGTCTGCGGCTATGCAGCCCCATACGCAACAAACTGCGATGCACTGTGTATTCTGACACCTTTCTATCAGAACCAGCATTAACTTCTTGAGCAATCTGAGCTACAGTTGCTTGTCTGTTTGATCGGACCACACAGGCCAGCCTTCGTTCCCCACGTGCATCAATGAGCCTTGGCCACACATGACCCTGTCGTAAAATCACATAGCGGGGTCAGCGCATGCTGAGGCGCACAGTGCGCAGAAGTCTCCAGCTTTCTGCAGAGTCAAGAGCTACAGACCTCCAAACTTTATGTGGTCTTCAGATTAGCTCAATAACAGTGCATAGAGAGCTTCATGGAATGGGTTTCCATGGCTGCAAAGTCACCAAGTGCAATGCTAAGCATTGGATGCAGTGGTGTTAAGCACGCCACCACTGAACTCTAGAGCAGAGATGTGTTCTCTGGAGGGACGAATCACGCTTCTCTATCTGGCAATCCGATGGACGAGTCTGGGTTTGGGGGATGCAAGGAGAACGGTACTTGCCTGACTGCATTGTGCCAAATGTAAAGTTTTGTGGAGGGGGGATTATGGTGTGGGGTTGTTTTTCAGGGGTTGGGCTTGGACCCTTAGTTCCAGTGAAAGGAACTGTTAATGCTTCAGCATACCAAAACATTTTGGACAATTTCATGCTCCCAACTTTGTGGCAACAGTTTGGGGATGGCCCCTTCCTGTTCCAACATGACCGCGCACCAGTGCACAAAGCAAGGTCCATAAAGACACAGAGTCCTGACCTTTACCCGATAGAACACCTTTGGGATGAATTAGAGTGGAGACTGTGAGCATTAATAGTGAATTTATACCATATGGTTTGTGTGTGTGTGTGTGTGTGTGTGTGTGTGTGTGTGTGTGTGTGTGTGTGTGTGTGTGTGTGTGTGTGTGTGTGGACTGGTAATCCCTATGTTATGGGGACAAAATGTCCCCACAAAGATGGCAATATCCAAAATCCTTGTCCTTGTGGGGACATTTTTTGTTCCCCATGAGGAAAACATCTTATAAATCACACTAAGTGATGTTTTTTGAAAATGTAAAAATGCAGCATGTCTCCTGTGATGGGTAGGTTTAGGGGCAATGTAGGGGGATAGAAAATACGGTTTGTACTGTATAAAATGCATTACGCCTATGGAATGTCCCCATAAACATGGAAACACAACATATGTGTGTGTGTGTGTGTGTGTGTGTGTGTGTGTGTGTGTGTGTGTGTGTGTGTGTGTGTGTGTGTGTGTGTGTGTGTGTGTGTGTGTGTGTGTGTGTGTGTGTCTGAAAGAAACAGACATGGTTTGCTCTTTCTTTATCTCTGTTTGCTTTCTTTTCTCTTTCTCCTCAATTTTCACCTCACAGATTTCCTAAGATTTCATGTTAAGCAATATTTTCCGTTCAGCCAGCTGTGTCAATAGCCACGCCAACCCAGCATGTTTTAACACACACACACACATAGAGTGCACACACACAATAAGGTGGAGGGGTAAATATCAGAGAGCATTTGACACCCTGTACCTTGTCCTGTTAGTGTGTGTGTGTGATTACATTTCCCACCTCTATTGCAAACATTGACCTTTTCAAATGAGTACAATATGCAATCTTTCTGACAACACAAGACGTCAGGTCAAAAGCTCTCTTTGTCATTGTGTCTACAGTGAGACAGGCAACAGAAAGCAGTTTTTAAAAGCCTGTTTGACTTTTCAATAAAGTAAGTGCTTAAAAGAATGATGGACAAACAAAGAAAAATAAAGACATAATTAGTCAAAGTGACCTACATAGCTATGTATTTGTATACATTTAATTCATTTATTTTTAATTAGTATAGGAAAAATATTGTTCTTAATAATCGTTTGCTTAAAACAATTATAATAATACAGTTTAAAGCTGTTAATTGTTTACTTTTATACATATAATTTTTTTATTGTTTCTGTTAAATGTATCATAAACATTTTGTCATTGACAATGATATTTATATTTCACGTACACTACCATTCAAAAGTGTGTGGTTGGTAAGATCTTTTAATGTTTTTGGAAGAAGCTTCTTATACTAATTTTTGTACTCATTCTTATTTATTTGATACATTTTATTATTACAATTTTAAATATTTAAATTTATGTCAAAATGTCATTTATTCCTGTGATGGCAAAGCTGAATGTTCTGCAGCCATTACTCCAGTCTTCAGTGAACATGCAAAAGTGTGTTGCTTAATATTTTTGAGTTATCAAAAGAACAACATTTATTTGAAATAGAAATCGTAATATTATGAATGTCTTTACTGTTAATTCATTTAATGCATTCTTGTTAAATTAAAAATAATATGAATAATTTAAAAATAAATAAAATAAAATAAATACAATTAAAAAAAGAAAAATCTCACTGACCGGTATATACAGTAAGCATAAGATAGTGAGGCTAAAAACTTCTTATTAATACCATGATGCTAAAATTAGTTCAGAGCTGCTAAATTCAGTCTGGTGCTGCTGAATTCAGTCCAGACCTTCTGCATCTGCTCCAGAGATGTTGAATTTTGTTCAGCATTGCTGAATTCCCATACTGATGAATTTAGTCCAGGGCTGCTGAATTTGGTATCATTTACCTGGACAATACCAGATGATTAATTCAGAGAGAGAGAGAGAGAGAGAGAGACTGGTTGAATAAGGCTCTTTTTAGCATATCAATATCAAGGTTCTCCCTAGAACACCAGTCAAGACCACGCACACACATCACAGATCATGTCGAGTGTATTTCTGCAGGTGCATGCTTGCTGGCATTTCACGTAATTAAAGGTTGACCTTTCTAATAGAGGCACAAATGTCAAGGGGTCCTTCTCATCTGACAGGCAGGAGTGCCTAGAGGGCTGTGTGTGTGTGTGTGTGTGTGTGTGTGTGTGTGTGTGTGTGTGTGTGTGTGTGTGTGTGTGTGTGTGTGTGTGTGTGTGTGTGTGTGTGTGTGTGTGTGTGTGTGTGTGTGTGTACATGTTTTTCTAGCCTGGTGGGGACTTCAACCTGACTGCACACAGACTCATGGGGACTCGTGTCACCGTTGGGACCAAAATTGAGGTCCCCATGGGCACAAAAGCTTATAAATGTAAATGTGAAAATGCAGAATGTTTCCTGTGATGGGTAGGTTTAGGGGCAGGGGCAGTGTAGGGGGATAACATTTACGGTTTTTACAGTATAAAAACCATTATGCCTATGGCGAGTCCCCAGAAGGATAGTGCACCAGACGTGTGTGTGTGTGTGTTGAAGTTGTTGGCAGAGCATCAGGATTTCACACTGCCCTATATTTGCACTTCCTCTCTCATAGATACATCCAGTGATCATAATAACAAGCACAAACACACTCAAATGCTGAAACATGTGAAATCTATATAAAACACATGACTTGTTTATTTGATCATAACATCATGATATACTGTTTGACCAGGATTCTGGCTTGGTGCTAAACATAGCTCGCGATGTGCAGTGTGTGTGCAGTGTGCACAGACTGTGTCCTTGGCTCTGATTTGGAAAAAGGCCTCACCAGTGCCCAAATGAATGAAATTCAAGTTTGCATGTAACTGTGTTTACATATGGTGTGTGAGTGGGTAGTTCCCTGTAGACACAATTTGGAAGCTTTTACAGTCTCAAGGTCTTTCGGTGTTATTTTAATTACATTTCTCGCTTTCGCTGTCTTACATGACTTATATCAACTTGCATCAACTTGACATGTTCCCTTATTCACACAAATATAGCTTATTTCTCATTCAAAAAATACCAGAGGACCAGAACTAACTGTTGTAAATGGCTGTTAACTAAATATAAATAATTAGGGTTCTCTGATGAGGGTTTGGGATTTAAAGGGAAGCTGATTCATAAAATTAAATCATAATTCATTCATTTAATTAATTAAATCATACAAATCGTAAATTAATATAAAGAAAGAAAGACAGAAAACAATAAAAAGAAAACACTTACAAAAAGATGATATATTTTATTTGTTTACCTGCACATGATGATCATTACCTGTAAACCGTGAACATGCAAATGTGATGTAATTCAATTATTGTAAATATTACCATAGAAATCTCAGGGGTGTGTAAATGTGCCATTTGTACCATTAAGATACTATTATATATATACAAACAAACAAACAAAAATATATGTGATAAAAATGACAAAAACAGAACAAAATTATGAAATCTTTAATGAAAACAGAAAATATATATATATATAAAAAATGCTATATATATATATATTCTGTTTTAATTTTATTTTAGTTAAAGGTTTCATAATTTTGTTCTGTTTTTGTCATTTTTATCACATATATTTTTGTTTGTTTGTTTGTTTAGTATATCAGGGTTTTGTTATTTATCAAGTAAAACATTTGCTGACATAAAATAAGTTATAATTTCAGTTAAAATATATATTATATAAAGTAATGGATTTTTTATGGTTTTGGTTTTATTTTGAATTAACTATAATAACCATGATTTGTGTTTTATGGTACATTTTGGGAATCCTGATTTAGAGTGTAATTACTGCTTACGAAGGTTTATGGTTTAAGGTTTATGTAACTTAGAGTTTGTTGGACTAGTGGTAAAATTTGCAATAGTCTTTTCTTCCCGTCTGTGATGTATATCTGAGTTAAAGGGTTAGTTTACCCAAAAATGAAGATTCTGTCATTAATTCCTCACCCTTGTGTCGTTCGACACCCATAAGACCTCCGTTCATCTTTGGAACACAAATGATGATATTTTTGTTGAAATCCGATGGCTCAGAAAGGCCTCCATTGGCAGTAATGACATTTCCTCTCTCAAGTGTTTTCTCTATATAAGTGATCATCACTATACAAGTCGTTATTTAGTTCTTTGTTTTTTTGCGCACAAAAACTATTCTCGTCGCTTCATAAAATGATTGTAGAACCGCTGTAGTGAGATGGACTTTGTAACGACGTCTTTAGTACCTTTTCTGGGTCTTGAGAGAGGAAATTACATTGTTGTCAATGGAGGCCTTTTCTGAGCCATCGGATTTCAACAAAAATATCTTCATTTGTGTTCTGAAGATGAACGGAGGTCTTACGGGTGTCGACATGAGGGTAAGTAATTAATGACAGGATTTTCATTTTTGGGTGAACTAACCCTTTAAACAGAGTCTCGAATGAGAAAACGTAGGGCGGGGCTTGATTTTGTCCATTGGGAGTTGATTGGATGGTTGTGGTTTGCTATTGCTGTGACCACATGTGATTGACAGGTCCCCACAACCATCAGTAAACACGTCAACAGAAAAGAGTAGAGAAGTCACTGCAAGAGAGAGGGGAAGTTATTTTGAGGGAACACAAATTTGAAAAAAATTATAAAAATATGCACAGATCAATTGTTTATAATAAATGCTGCAATGTTCCATTAAAGAGAGGAAAAAAGATTTGTCCATTTTAATGTCATAGTGACTTCAACATTATTGCACTGGTAGGCTATATGTCCATGCTTTATGTGTAATTGCAAAGAATTTCCCACATAAAAAAACAGGCCTCTTCACATTGCTATGCTCTCAGATGGATGCAATATTTATGACCACGCCTGGCCAACACCAAAAGAGGAACTGTTGACTTGATGTCCTGGACATGTCGTTTGTTTGAGGGCGAGATTGGCGTAAGCAGTGTTTTGAAATGATCCAGCCTGCTTGGGACAAACCTTCTTTCTTATTGTGTCAAGAGTTGCATCAGCATTTGACGCAATACTCAATGCACTGACAGCGTCACACACACCAATTCACACGATTTAATCCAATGAACAGGATTTATTTTAATTTCAGAAAGGGTGTTCCATTCCTGTCAAATCCACATAGATCTTTTTTAGATTCTTGCAGATTTTTAGCAGTGCTTCGCCTGTGCTTCCCCATAATATAGTCCCAAGTCAATATCTGCCTAGGAAATCGCCTAGTCTTAATCTGCAGCGCTATTTGTACTCGTTGTGAATACACAGGCCAAAAGAAGTAATTAGGTGTTTTTTGGGGGTTTATCACTTTTACTCGGGACATGCTAGCTGGCAACATAGGATTCCATTCATTATGCTAAGCTAAGCTAGCGGTGACCCTGCCAAACTAAAACAATCCATGAACTGAGACAAAAATGCATTTGCCCACATATCTAAATGTAGGAAAGAAGTTGAGTAAGCCCTATTTCTAAAAACGGTGGAGTGTTCCTTTAATCTATGAATCCTTTTATCTATGAATTCAAAAGATCCCAAACAAAACTATTTCTGGAATTGTTTAACCATTATATGATGTAATATTTATTTTGTTTGCCATGGGACATGGCAGTTTTCTGAATGTGGATCAGGATAAGTTTGTCAGTGATTAACAACTTTTAACAAATTTTATTCAGTACCAAAACAAAATGATGGTCCCACTTTATATTAGGTGGCCTTAACTACTACTTACATCAAAAAAAGTACAATGTACTTGTTGTGTTCATATTGTATTGCAAAACACTTAATATGCTGATATTGAGGTGGATACGGGTTAAATGTAACTACAGAAATTAATGACAGATGTAATTACAAGCAGGTAATTTTTAAAATGTAAAACATTAGTAAAACATTAGTACAAAGTATGAACTAAAAATGTTAGCACATAGAAGTTAAGGCCACTAATATAAAGTAGGTCCAAAACTATTGTTTGCCGTGAGAGAGCAACTTGAATGCAATTCGTTGTTGTTTGGATTACTTTGATACTCCTTTTGTCCTTTAAAAAAAAAAAATTACAAAAAACATGACATGCAAATACTGTACCTATGCATAAACAATGACAGTATAGTCTGCAAACACATATGCTGTTATTTTTTCTGTCAGAAAAAAAGGCGGACAACACAGTTCATAATGACCATGCCTGTCGAACTCCAAAACACTATAAAAGGATCGTAAAATTTGTTTACATATCCTGTGCTTTGTTCTGAAGTTATACAAAAGATTTCAAAAATGGGATATGTTGTACAACAGAGGTGAAGACTTTTACCAAATAATGATTTAAATTTTGTATGGACTACTTGTATGGTGATTTTGTTTCTGGAGCTTCAAAGACGTGGTCACAACAAGGCCGTTATCATGTCTTGAACATTGGGGCACGATTTATTTTTATTTTTAGCATAAAGAAACGGAACCGTGAAAGAAATTCTAGGTCTAATTCTTTTTGGGAAATAATAATTTTAGGACTATTTGCAAATAATGTTTGCATTAATTTGCGTCAAACATATTGTTAGTCCCGAGATCCTTCATGTTAGTGAATACATACATAGATCCGCTGTTAACATTTCAATTCTATAATGGTCTGGTGGTTCAATTGGGCCATTTCTAATTATTGGGGGTGACTTGTCCCCCTCAATGTCTATGGTGGTTACGGCCCTGGGTCACAATAAACTGCGAAGAAAAGTTGGAATGAAATGGACAGAATTTTAGAGGTGAACCACTGCTTTTATTGCATTCCATATATTTTAATTTCAATTAATCATTCTCTCTCTCTCTCTCTCTCTCTCTCTCTCTCTCTCTCTCTCTCTCTCTCTCTCTCTCTCTCTCTCTCTCTCTCTTTTTTTTAACCTGTAGGAATTCGAAAGGAAGCCAAAAGTGAAGCACATCATGTAAGATGTACCGACTGTTGGATTCAATAAGCGGAATCAAATCTGTTTGGAAATAAATTAAATTGGCCTGTGTGTTATGGGAATCAAATCCAACAGAAAACCCTCAGCAGGAAATTAGAGCAACTCCTCCATTCATCTGTCTAGATTCTCCATTTGTTCTTTATCTACCAGCATCAAATGGAATAAACAATTACGCACATCAAAGTGCATCCTTTGGATGCCCTTATGGTTGAACAATCCCTGCAAAGCATCCACGTTGAGCATCATTTTGGATTCTTCTGTGTGACTGTGGGCGAACTTTAGTGGTGGCCATGTCTGGTAAGGGCAACCCCAGCCCACACCTCAATGGCTTCCCAATGGCCCACTATTCCTATTTTTTCCCGCACATGCTGGGGGGGCTTTCTCCAACCTCTCTGCCTACCCTACCCCTCAGTGGATACAGCTCACCTTCACCAGTCAGTGAGTATGACATTGAACTCTTTAAGATCTCCTGCTCAATGAAGCATGGTTGTTTTTAATGTGTTGGGATTTTGTGCTGATTTTGTGTTGAAAGTCCGTATCATATGCACGCGAAAAACTGCGTACCATTTGCACGCCAAAAATCATTTTGCCGTATACATTCCACAACATTGCACACTCTTACTATTTATACGCATTTTCGTGAGATCAGGTTTGATCAAACTCATCTGCCTGTAGCTTTCTAGGGTGCTTCTCATTTCTTATTTGCGCATCCTCGCTTTCTTTCCTCACGTCTCAGCTCAACCCCGTAGGGTGCGAGGGAAAGAGTCAAGGATCGAAAATGAGGACAAAGTGAATCGAAGGAAATCGTATTTGTAAATTGGAATATTCTTGATCACTCAAGCGTCACTTCACAGCGTCTTCAGCTGCTCTCAAGGGAACTGCCCCTATGTTGTTTAAGTTTGGTTATTTAAGAAATTCATAATAAATAATAATAATAATAATGCAGGAGTATTGAGAAGCACCCCTAGCAATCCTGAAGGCCTTGATTAGCTTGTTCAGGTGTTTTTTTATTAGGGTTGATGCTAAGCTCTTCAGGAAAGCGGATCTTGTGGGCTGGAGTTGCCCACAACGTCATACTTTTTTTTTTTTACGCATGGATTTCCCCCTTGTGTTCACAGTACACTTGGTCACTTGGCAGTGTTGTAGTATTCTCTGTATTTTTTGTCTCTCTTGATCTTGTCATGGATTCAGGAGCACATTTGGAGTCCGGTCATGAGAACCACGTCTTGTGGTCTGTGCCAATTTGTGTCTCTAGAAGCATGTATGCGCTGCAGAGGTTTGCTTGGCGCCGGATGTTCGCTAACAGTATATCGCTGCTCACGTTATACGATTTATATATATCATTTTATGATTTACGAATTTCTAACGAAAAAGAACTTCATCCTTAGCATATCAGGGACTTAAGCCATATACTTAGAGTCAAGTGCACATCATTGATTATTATTTGCATGAAAATATTTTCTCTAAGTAATTAGCAAGATTTTAACATTTATACAATGTTTAATAGGGAGCCAATGTAGTGTTGACAGAACAGGTCTTATATGGTCATACTTCCTGGTTCTAGTAAGAACTCAACCTTCTGCGTTTTGGACCAGCTGGAGTTTATTTATTAAGCGAGCAGGGCAACCACCCAGTAGAGCATTACAATAATCTAACCTTGAGGTCATGAACGCATTAACTGACTATTCACCATATTGCATTGAAAGCATGTGCCGTAATTTAGATATCTTTTTAAGTTGGAAGAATGCAGTTTACAAAGGAGAGATGAGAATGAGGAAGTGTACGGAACAGTATGACCAGATGGGGCAGGGATAATTGTCACATTGTCTAACGTAAGATGATCGACAGCTGTACAGCGAATGAGAAAGCTCTGAGATCATAAGTGACGTCCAGCAGGAAGAAAATTAGACACCGAGCTTGACCCTAAAGGGGTTAAGCAAATTGTGTGCTAACAAACATGTACAGTGCTGCGTAATGATGCTGGGATCCAGACTGAATCCTGTGATGGTTGTGATGGTTAATTGAAAACTGCAGGATCAGAGCTCAAGCTGGAATAATTCGAATGATGCGTTAATGAGCAATGAATCTCATACTGACGTCTCTTCACAGAAACAGAATTGTGATACAAATCACTTCCTCTTTCAGGCGAAAGAGTGTGTATATGAGGCTGTTATGGCAAATGATGTTATGTGCTGTGTTTACTAAGAGAGGTGCTTCCTTCCCCTTCACAGAACAAACATTTCCTGCCTGTAAACAGCACAGACTCAGAGTGCAGGACACAAACTCTTCCTGTGCCAACACTGCACAGCTTTCTCTTTCACACAAACATTCCCTTTCATTGTTATATCACTTTTTATTAACCAATTATTAACTACTTTGTATATTTTAAAAAGATATATATATTTTTTGGACTGCTATATTGGACATTTAAAGAGCTGTGATTGTTTCAGATTTCTCCTATCACTATAACTGCAAGTTTGCAGTGTGTTTAAATTTGGGTATGTGGCTGTGTTCATAATTAACTAATCTTCAAACTAATCATCTAATCAAGTTTTTCTCTCTGTAATGTTTTACAAATCCACTTTGCATGCACTTGCAAAGGATGAGGATGCTGAAATTTTTACAGAATACCCAAAGCCATCGTTCCTGTTTGAATCACTGTGCATGAATTGCTGCGGAAGCCTCAGGAGCTAAAAGTCAGATGAATGTTTCTTACATGCGCTGTAAGCGGTAGACCAATCACAACAGACTGGGCTGTCTGACCAATCAGAGCAGAGTAGGTTCGCGGAATGGAGAGGTTGAGAGAGACTGAATCTTCGAACAAACTGTTTTCAGACTCTTGAGAAATGAGGTGATGTGCAAGTTATATTATGAAAAAAGTGTTTTTGACCTTGGATGCATGTAAACCTAATATAGGAGACATTCAAAACAAAATAAGAAGCCTTTTAAACAGCATAATTGGGCCACTTTTAGTCACGTTACGTCATTTGTTTTATTAGTATTATTATTAGTTGCATTGTTTTTGTTCCAGATAAATACTGTGCTAATCGCAAAATAGCCTAGCACATGACCCCCTAGCCCCAACCACAAAATCCGGTTCAGTGGGATCAGCGCAAACTTCACCTCAGCAGCCGATTCTAAAGATTCCACTGGTCATTTCAATCACAATGCAAAACCAAATGCGAACTCATAATCCTACCCTACACCCTAACCTTCACCAATGAAAACTGACTGCAGGGCGGGATTTGCACTGAACTGGTTTCTGAAAAAATGATGCTTTACTAAGTAGAAGCTTACTAGTGTGTTTCTTAAATATAGTTTTATTATCAAAGCTTGTTCTGTTTTGTGTGTGTGTGTGTGTGTGTGTGTGTGTGTGTGTGTGTGTGTGTGTGTGTGTGTGTGTGTGTGTGTGTATGCATGCGTGCGTGTGTGTGATTGTGTGTGTTTGTGTGTATGTGTACTTGTTTATATTACATTGTGGGGACCAAATGTCCCCACGATGTAATATAAACCTGAAATCACCTATATTGTGGAGACCAGCCAGAGGTCCCCACTTTTCAAAAGGCTTATAAATCACACTAAGTGATGTTTTTTGAAAATGTAAAAATGCAGAATGTTTGCTGTGATGGGTAGGTTTAGGGGCAGGGGCAGTGTAAGGGGATAGAAAATACGGTTTGTACAGTATAAAATGCATTACGCCTATGGAATGTCCCCATAAAACATGGAAACACAACATGTGTGTGTGTGTGTGTGTGTGTGTGTGTGGACTGGTAATCCCTACGGTATGGGGACAAAATGTCCCCACAAAGATGGCAATATCCAAATTTTTGTCCTTGTGGGGACATTTTTTGTCCCCATGAGGAAAACATCTTATAAATCAGACTAAGTGATGTTTTTGAAAAAGTAAAAATGCAGCATGTCTCCTGTGATGGGTAGGTTTAGGGGCAGGGGCAGTGTAGGGGGATAGAAAATACGGTTTGTACAGTATAAAATGCATTACGCCTATGGAATGTCCCCATAAAACATGGAAACACAACATGTGTGTGTGTGTGTGTGTGTGTGTGTGTGTGTGTGTGTGTGTGTGTGTGTGTGTGTGTGTGTGTGTGTGTGTGTGTGTGTGTGTGTGTGTTTGACATTTGCCGTTTTCGGTTGGAGCGTTCTGTGTGTAAATTAATGGCTAGGTAGATGTGGTGAATGTGGTCACCTCAAGGTATGTGTATGTTTGTGTAAGTGGAGCAGGTGGTTTTGCTCGTCCTGGTGGTCCCTGTTGAGAGAGGGTCTGTGTGGGTGGTTGAAACCAGACTAAACGTGTAAGGGAACCAACACACAAAGTCACGATAGTTTATTAACATTGAGAAACTCATGCCTGGCACAGCAGCTCCCATGTGTTTGTTTTGTTGTTCTGTTTATTTATAGCGTGTTGTTTTTGCATTGTGTAATGTTCTTTTTGGATGTCTTTAAAAATGAATCTGGATTTATTTTTCATTTAAAATATTTACTGTGATTTGTGGAGAGTTCTTTTTAACAGCTGCTGGGCGTGTGTTGTGTTAATAAGTGCAGAAGCCGCAAGAAACGGATGGTGGACTTGTTTTTGTGGATGGCATATGGTATAACTTGAGACACATTGCTTTATATTCACATTACTCATATTTCACTCATATTCATTTCATTCGCACACACACATCTGTGAGCAAGTTGCATACAGAGTGTCAGGTATATGAGACCCTGGCCCTTGTCCAAAGTCTCAATGACCAGTGTGTGTGTGTGTGTGTTGTGTGTGTGTGGTTTAGGTAAGCCCTACGTTATGGGGACAAAATGTCCCCACAGAGATGGCAATAACTGAAATCCTTGACCTTGTGAGGGCATTTTAATTAAAATGGCTTAAAAACATATTAAACAATGTTTTATTAAAAATGCATAAAGTTTTCTGTGATGGCTGGGTTTTGGGGTAGGGTTAGGGGATAGAATATACAGTTTGTACAGTATAAAAACCATTACGTCAATGTAATGTCCTCATAATGTGTGTATGGCAGTTGGATATGATCTAAAAATCTGTAATATATTTTTTTACAATTATTTTATCGGATCTTTACAATGGAAAAGAAAAATGAAAAAAACATGAAAGGGCCTGATCAGTTTAAGTCAGTGTTCAATTTGGATCAGTGTAAAGAAAGTTAAGGTAATTTACAGTGTGTTATACAACTACTTTACAATGCAATGAACAATTAACTTGTTATAAAGAGGTCTGATTAAATAATGAGTTAGGGTCAGGGTATGGCCTACAAAGCCCTGGTCTGTTTCTCTTGCTTAATATACTAACAGTTAAAGAGGGTGTAAAAATATTTTAGAATGACCCATGTCAAAATGACCCCCTCGGTTGAAATTGCATTTCTGCCGCCTGTGCATGCGTTGGACAGTGTGTTTAAACACACGGTTGAACCTCTCTACAGCACCATTAGCTGCTGGGTAATAGAGACAGAAACGCTGGAGACGAATATTCCTTCCTTCCAGAAAAGCAGCGAAAGCAGCAGATGTAACTTAACACTGTTATCAGTAACAATACTCAATGGATTCCCATGGCGACTGAACACTGAAGACAGAAACAAAACCACAGAATCCGTAGCGACGGTGAGTAAAGGAGACCTTAGGCCATTTGCTGTAAAAGTAATTTAATGTTATAGCAAACCTGTAGTCGGGATGCAGCCGTGTCAAATGGCCCGACTATATCCACAGCCACTTTCTGCCATGATCCATCTGTCAGTGACACCAGACAGCATCATGAACCTGAGCATCCATCCCTGGCCACCAATAGAGATCACAAAGGCGTTGTTTGGTTCTCCCCTCTCCCTGATGTCCTTCGTGTGCTATGGAGACCGGCACAGACCGGAGAGCAACAGGTACAATCAGCCATTTGCCTCCTAAGATGAAGTTGTCCTGAAGAGACGCAGTTTATAGGTTTCATCCAGCTTCACGCAGTGTATAATGTTTTTAGCACATCCAAACTCAGTTGACTCAGCAACTGGCACAGGAGAAGCAGGCACAGGAAGGGCAATTTGGAGGCAGGACTTGGTTGTTTTAGTCCACACATGCACTGCAGACATAAAGTCCCTCCCTATGACTGGTGTTACTTTGTCCACAATGAAGAACAGAGGAGGAACTGAGTGATCATGTAGAGAAACGTTTGCTGGAATTTGGCCTGGCTGTGGGTTGCGATAGCACAACGTTACTGAAACAGCATGCATAAGTGCTGTAGGGCAGGATAGATACAGACTCGCCAACCACCACACAAGTCTGTGAGTCAGGAGTAGGGTTGTGTACCATTCACATTTTAACCGGTATCGGTACATGAAATTCGGTGTCGGTACCCAACGGTATCTTTTTCCAGTACTTTAGGGATGTTTACCTCAATAACTAAAGAAACTGTAAGTCATTTATGGAAGTATTATTGACATTATGCCAGAGCTGCCTTGGTTGCTGTCTTCCATTGTCTCTGATGTTTGTATACTGTAATATTTATCAGTAATTAGTAGTCTACTAACTACTTAATTAATTTTATTCATAAAAATTACCATTTTAATATATCTATATATTTTTAATTTAATTTCCATGAAAAGATGTGTTGTGTGTTTTCTGGTAATCAAATGAAGACAGGGTGAGTATGAATCTACAGGCTGTAAATGAAAGTGGTGTAAATGAAACTTGTTCCCCTGTTGTTTCATGTAGTTACATAGTTTTCTTCAGAAAAAGAGTAGGAGTGTAACCCCGGCATCCTGGCCAAATTTGCCCATTGGCCTCTCTCCATCATGGCCTCCTAATCATCCCCCTATCGTGATTGGCTTCGTCACTCCTCTCCAATATGGCTACCGTCGCATCATTCAGGTGGATGCTGCACATTGGTGGTGGTTGAGAAGATTCCCCCCTTCTATATGTAAAGCGTTTTGAGTACCTAGAAAAGCGCAATATAAATGTAACTAATTATTATTATATGACTGTAGTTTTTCTCAAATAAAACGGTAAAATTCTCATGAAGGGACTCTCAGAGTGGCTCTGGAGATGAAGTTCATGCATTCAATTCCTTGTATGATATAGCAGAGATGGAAATACGCAACCGGCACGTGCAATTCAGTGTGTGTGAGGTAAATGAAAGCGCACGTCTGCACCATTCATTCGCACAGAGACACGCAGGACATGCAGGATTTATATTTAAAACATAATTTTTGTGGTTTAATATTCACTGACACTAGTCTACGGTTCTCAGGTACCAAAAATTGACACAGATTGATTTAAAGGTGCCCTAGAATGATTTGAGACAATATTTTAAATAGTTCTCTGATATCTACATTGTGTGTGTGTAGCTTATTTAAGGTCAAAAATTGTCCAGATATGGTTTTACAGGTCCATTTACAACCCTAGAAATTGTGCCCAGGATGTAATGCTCTGTTATTGCCTTATTTTGAAGGGTCATGGATATTAATGATAAGCTCTGCTCTGATTGGCTTATTTCAGCAGCTCACACAAGTGCAGTTGTTCAGCTAACACAATCACAAACAGCACAACCATCTCATGAGTCCTGACTCCTGACAGAACACAGACCGACTGAATGACACTTTAAGCAGAACATCTCAAATGGAGATCGCTCAAATGCAGCTTACTTGTTTATTGGTATTTTCAGATCACCGCACGCATGAGAGAGAGAGCGCCCGTGCATATGGTTACCAGATTGTAAATGTTTAGGTAAAACACCGGATAGATTACATGTTCTTGTCACAGGAAAGCTCTGATTGGGGGATTAAAATTACTGAACTCTGGCAACCGCGAGCACGAAGACTCGAAAGCTCCTCTTTTTCCCCCGACAAAACCAAAACCAGTGTTTTTTGTTTAAGTTTTTATTTTTTAAACTACATTTTAGGCTCATCTTTTTTTGTAAAAACGATATTGCATGTTTATATAGTCACAATGTACGCAGTGACTAGTTATGTATGGTACTTGGAGTTTCCTATTGTTACTGTACTAGCATCTTGCATTATCTAGACAATGCTTTCTCTCTAAGAACCTTCCAATTTAATCAGAAATTGTTTAGATAGTCAATAAGTGTATAAAAACACTACTCACTGCTTGCAGGAATATAGTTGGAATTTCCCCTTTCTTCGGTTTTAGACGCTAAGCATCACTGCTTGAACTTGTCCTAGGTTAGAAAAACTGTCCGTGGTGAAATGGGCCACGCAAACAAATAATTTTGAATGGTTGCAGTATCCGATTATAAAAACCATGCCTGTTGACATTTCTTTATCTGTGGGAAGGGTATGAAAAGTCCTCACATCCCCTGCACAGCCTGCCATTTTCGCTGTCCTCGTGTGGCGCTTGTTTACCTGCAGAACTCCCGATGATTCAGCTGCAGTTCCGCCTGACATTGAACATGGGCTAGCATATGTTGGGGGCGTACATATTAATGACCCCATTGATTGCATCATCGATGGCTATATGTGGAGATTCGCCTATTTTTCTGTGGTGTTTTTCACAAACAAGATGGTGTTTGAAACTCACTATATGTGATTTTTATGTGCTGAACTCTTGTTATTTCACTATGACAAGGTTAATCAAATTTTTTCATTCTAGGGCACATTTAATGTGAATTGGTACTCTGTAGTACCAACAAAATTCTGTCATTGCCCTTAAAAGTACCAAGTTTGGTACCCAACCCTAGTCAGGAGTAGATATAGTCACTGATTGTGAATCAATTTAGTCAGTACTGGCATCAAACTCACATGAAACAGCAAGCTCTCGCAAAGCAGCAATGCAATGTAAAACTCATGAGGCGCCTGACAGCATTTACGGAAGGCATAGGATTCAAATACTATTTTAGCTTTTGGCCCAAAGTAGGCTTTCAGTGCATCCCCTGTATCCTTATATGTTGTAACTGAGGCAATGAGTAGAAAATCTGTTGTCTCTCTGTACCAAAGCGGTAGAGCTCTCCATCTTTCGTTTTACCAGGCATCCCCTATAGCGTCAATAACTCTTACATAATTTTCAAAAAATCCACAGCCATGTGCTGAACGGCAAAGCAGACTAACCAGGTCAAGGCAAGAAAAACTCAGGAAAGGCAAGTTAGCGAAAGCCATCTCCGTGACCAACGATAGCAGAAAAATGCCTGATCCTCGTCGCCAATTTCTGGTATTTGTCAGGGGATAGTAAGCAGAAATAAAGCACATAAGACAGGAGTAGCGATCTTCCGGTCATTAAGATCTTTCCTCTTTCATCTTACAAAGCCAAGCTTACAATCATATTTCTCTTTCACTCATTTTAAATTTACAACCAATGAAATCCATTACTTGTTAAATGTAACTGGTCAGAACTATGGTAACACAAAGCCTTTGGCCCAAAGCAATATTAGTTCATTATAAACAAAGCTGAAGATGGACGATCTTGACACTGTCCAAGATGTGGGAACACTGCAGGAATGTCCATCCTTTCTATTCTTTTTTTTTTTTTTTCAGTGTTCTGTCATGCACTGTGGCTGTAGAGATCGCACGACGATGGAGAATTTAAAGGGTCATGAATTGAGAAATCAACTTTCCCTTGAGCTTTTGATATATAAAAGGTCATGGTAATATAAGAAAATCCTGTAAGTTTCAGAGCTGAAAACTTCCTTGTTAGTCAAAAAAAAGCTTTTATAGAGACCAGGCCCAGCAAACGACAGGTTTTTCAAACTGGGGATCTATGATGTCAAAGGGAGGCAAGCACCGCCTCAAGCAGAAGAATATCAACGCCTACTTCATCACTGCCTGTTTAGCCCTGCTCACCGTTTTGTGCATGTAACATAGACCTAGTGACCAGTGATCAAACATCAACTTGAGTTGTTTCTCTTAGTAGGATTTAAATAATCTGTTATTTAACAGTGATTCAATTCTATAAAGAAAGCGATCAAAGAAAGCTCCCTTTGCAATCTTTTGAGCAGCACGCGCTGAACCTGTCAATCAAATGGCGAGAGTTTATCAGTGATGTGTTTATCAGTCTCTTAACTATATCACGTTTGCACTGTAAGTGAAGATGAAAGCATTCGTTAGTGTACAGAAACTGAGTTGCAATGACGAGATCACTGCTTTCATTCGCTCAACATTCATGTCACAATCTTAATATAATGCCATAGATCTAAATATAAACCCATAGATCTAAATGTAGTGCAACACTTTTCACGATTAGTTAACCATGAGAGCTGTAATTGTAAAAACGAGCTAAAAGTGGGAGTAATATTTCAAATGCAAAGACGTTAGCCAATCACAGCAGTGGGTGTTTACACTGAAGTTTCCCAGTGGACATGCCCCTTAAAATGGTGCATTCAGAGCAGAAGGCTAAAATCAGGGTAGGAAAAATGCCTTTTATTTATAAATGATGACAATTTTTGATGTAAAAATAATTCTAACATTGTAAGTGCACCCCAGGAGACATCATAAAACTATTAAAAAAAATACAGTTCACAACCCCTTTAACAAAAACGATCTTTTAATCAAAAACAAAAGAACACGTAGGAGATAAGAAAAAGCTTAGCAAAACAGCCACAAAGGCAAGGCAAGTTTATTTATATAGCACATTTCATACACAATGGCAATTCAAAGTGCTTTACATAGAAATTGAAATTAAAATAATGATAAGAAATAAGAATACCACGTGTAAGAATTAAAAATAAAAACAGGATAATTAAAACAGTTGTAAAGAGAATTTTAAAAATAAGAAATAGAAATATACAGTTGTAAAGATAATTAAAAAGAATAAAATGATTGTATATAGATAAAAAAATTTAATAAAAATAAAAAAATAATAAAGATGATGCATAGATTAGATTAGGTGCAATCAGTCTGGACGTACAGTGGCACAGTGCTCATTCAGTAAAGGCACAGCTGAACAGATGTGTTTTGAGTCTAGATTTGAATGTGGCTACTGTTGGAGCACATCTGATCTCTTCTGGAAGCTGGTTCCAGCTGCGGCTGGCATAATACCTAAACGCAAACTCTCCTTGCTTTGAGTGAACTCTTGGTATTTCAAACTGACTTGATCCTGATGATCTGAGTGATCTGTTGGGTTTTAAACAGCATATCTGCAATGTATTGAGGTCCTAGGTCATTGAGTGATTTATAAACAAGTAATAATACTTTAAAATCAATCCAAATGTAACTGGAAGCCAGTGTAAAGATCTGAGGACTGGAGTGATATGGTATTATTTTCTTGTTCTGCTCAGAATCCTGGCCGGAGCGTTCTGTATGAGCTGCAGCTGTCTAATGGTCTTTTTGGGAAGGCCGGTGAGAAGACCATTACAATAGTCCACCCTGCTGGAGATGAAAGCATGAACGAGTTTCTCTAAGTCTTGCCTCGAAACAAAGCATCTGATTCTTGATATATATTTCAGATTATAGTAAGCTGATTTAGTTATTGCTTTGACATGACACATGACAGCTGAAATTCAGGTCTGACTCCAAAATCACACCAAGATTCCTGACTTGATTTTTTGTTATTAGACCTTTAGACTCAAGATATGCGGGTTATAGTCATTAGGTGATATAGTGCTAAGTAGATCTGGGTGTCGTCAGCATAGCTGTGGTTAGCAATTGTGTTCTTTTTCATAAGTTGGCTCAGTGGCAGCATATACAGGTTGAATAGGAGTGGTGGACCCTTGTGGGACTCCGCATGTCATGGGTGTCCAGTCGGACTTATGGACCTATACTCACATAATAACCTCTCCCTTCTAAGTACGACCTGAACCATTTAAGGACCATCCTAGAAAGTCAGACCCAATTTTCTAGCCTGTCAAGAAGAATGTTGTGATCAACAGAGTCGAATGCAGCACTGAGGTCGAGTAGTAGCAGAATTGATGTTTTGCCTGTATCTATAGTGAGGCGAATATCATTTATAATCTTTATGAGCGCTGTTTCTGTGCTGTGATGTGGTCGGAAACCGGATTGAAAATTGTCAAAGTATCCGTTTGAGCTTAAGAATTTGTTCAGCTGACTGAAGACAATTTTTTCAATGATTTTGCCTATGAAGGGGAGATTTGAGATTGGTCGGTAGTTGTTCAATATAGAGTTATCCAGATTTCTCTTTTTCAGAAGAGGCTTAACTACTGCGGTTTTAAGGGAGTTTGGAAAAGTCCCATAAAGAAGTGAGGAGTTTACCACTTCTAGCAGATCTGCTTCTAAACAGTTAAACACACTTTTGAAAAAAGAAGTGGGGAGTGTGTCAAGGGCGCAGGTTGATGTTTTAAGGTGCTTTACAGTTTCTTCTAAAATTGTACAGTCAATTGCTTCGAAATCAGACATAGTAACTTTCTGAGGTTGTGGTCTGATCTGACTGACCCCAGAGCAACTCAAGGATGTGCTGATCGCCTTTCTGATATTATTGATTTTCTCTGAGAAGAAGGAAGCAAACTCACTGCATTTTCTGTCAGAGAGCATTTCACTGGGAATGTGACTCGGGGGGTTTGCTAGTCTCTCTACGGTAGCAAAAAGAGTGCACATGTTGTTTATGTTTCTGTTTATAATATTTGAGAAGAAGGTCTGTCTAGCCTTGCCTAGTTCCACACTGAAATCATGAAGGCTGTCTTTATAGATGTTATAATGGACTACAAGTTTTGTCTTCCGCCACATGCGTTCAGATTTCCTGCATTGTCTTTTCATTATTTGCACTGCTGTTGTGTTTCTCCAAGGTGCTTTTCTGTCTGCCACTCTTTTTCCTGACTTTCTCAGGAGCAATATCATCAATTACACTCTTAACTTTTGAGTTAAAAGAGTCAAGGAGAAAATCAACAGATATGTCTGTTGTCAGTTATGAGTCTGCAGATATGCTTGGTGTTAGAGATATAGCCTTCATAAACAGCACACTAGTGTTCTCATTTAAGCTTCTCTTTTTGACAGAGACAGATCTAGCTTCAATGGCAGGAGAGATTGAAATATCAAAGAAAATACATAAATGATCAGACAATGCTACATCCTTAATAACAATTTATCAAATGTTTAGACCCTTGCTGATAAGTAAATCTAGAGTGTGTCCACGATTGTGTGTGGGACCATGTACATGCTGTGTCAAATCAAAAGTGTTAAGAACAGTCATGAGCTCTTTTGTTGTACTGGATTCAGTTCACAACCCCTTTAACAAAAACAATATTTTAATCAAAAACAAAAGAACACACAGGAGATAACAGAAAAAGCTTAGCAAAACAGCCACATACAACCATAGACGACAATCAGTAACCAAGGAAACTAACTAGTGGCAGGAAAATGGGAACAAAGAAACAGGCACAGGAACTAGAACTAAACCAAAACAGAACATGCACGTGACAAAACACAGGTGGTGGAGTAGTAACTTCCACCATTAATAGATTCGAGATTGCAAGTAAAGTCAAATTATTATAGTTAATTTACACAAACAACAAAAAGCTGATAATTTATTTTAATTACATTAACATGCCGTATGCAATTTAGCGCCCATATACACATGGTTCATTCATTCAGCAGCTTTCTCCCCAAAGTAATTTCTCAGAAATGTTGCTGGAACGAACAATGGCATCCGAGGACTACTTTACTATTTTTGTTTCCTGTTGTTTTGCTTTATTTGATGTTTGATTCATTGTGGGGTTCTCTTTACCCTGTGTGCACACACTAAAATGATACACTAAAATATGAATGACATGTACTGTACTGCGTGGAATGTACTGGATGTTAGCTTGCTTATTGTGCCCGAGAGCATAATCTGTGTACTGTAAGTCCACATCATATTAACAAGAAACTGACCACAGGTCAAGAGTTCCAACTACACAAGTTTGCAATGCTGTTTTTGAACATTTGTTGGATCTATGGTTTCTGGAAACACTGAATCGTTTAACTATGTTGATAACAACAGAATAACAACAGAACTTGTGATCAAAGTTTGCAGTTGCAACACACTGAAGAGCTTAAAACTACATACACTCGTTTCCATGATTCTTTACCAGATGCTGTTTTGTATGGCTTTCTTGTGAAACTTGAGGGATTTGTCATTTAATATGTGATTCTAAAGTTCCACAGTCTCTCCTTGTCTATGTTTGATGTTTAATATACATGAGGAGCACTACTTTGGTCTAATGAGATGTCAGTGTTGGCAGGGCTGCACAACGTGATGCCACAGAAATAGAAACCAAGTGATCAAGAAACTGTAGTGTTACTTGTCATGGTTGCTGCTGGTTAGAACAAAAACTTCTTGTTTTATCCTGCCAGGCCTGATTAGTGCCAAACTCCCTTTCAAGGCAAGAGAGCTCCCTTGCTGACCATCCTAAGAAACCTCTCAAGCTGCTATTTTCAGTCAAACGAGTACAGCATACAATCGAATGGGGGAATACTGATATTTTAAAGCATAAATAAAATGTCCAGGTTGGTTCAGGCAGTTTCACGTAAAGAGATTCAGGTTAAGACCAGGCAGTTCATTTGCAGAGCGCTGATTGTTTCTTTTGTTGGAAAGTAGGGATGAGTATCGAGAACCGGTTCCAAATTGCCCAGAATTGTTGATTCAATGAGAAACGTGCATTTCGATTCTGTTTTTCGGTTCCTGTGTGCGCATTTGAATGTGATTTTCAACCATTCAAGCTCAAAAGACTTGCGCTGTGTCTGTGATCTGCACACATCCAAAACGCAAAAGGTGTGGTTTTATTGTGATTTTGAACCATTCGAGCGCAAAGAAGACACACGCTGTTTTTTGTGCTGCAGACACAAACACGCTGTACACACACACTTTAAAAAATGTTGGGTTAAAAACAATGGTCATACCTAGCAATTATGTTGTATTAACACAGCGGTTGGGTTGTTTTAAGCAAACATTTAACCCAACTGCTGGGTTAAAACAACCCATTCACTGGGTTAAAACAACCCAATAGCTTGGTTTGTCCATTTTCAACCCAAATATGGTTGTTTTTAACCCAGCATTTTGCACAGACACACACACGCGTGCACACTGAACGAGTGTGAATGAATAGTGTGCAATAATGAACTGAATTCTCTTCCTTGTCTTTTTGCACAGCACGCAAATGGACAAATACACTCAAAAATGTCAAAATATTCTCATAAACACAGTCAGTTATGTCTTAAGAGAGTTGATGTCTTAAGAAAAGATGAAAACGCTTGTGTAACAGTATTGGAGCCGTGCAGCTCTTCAAGCAACGGCAGATTTTCCTGATACCGTCTCTATGATAAAATTAATCAATCAATCAATCAAAAAAATATATATACTTCTTGCTGTCCTAGACAGAATAACTTTTTAAACTATATTTGTAATGTATAGCCTATATTTTATTAATAAGGTGCAGTTATTTTACATTTGATTACAGTTTCTGTACCTACTAGAAAAGGTTTATTTCAATCGTATCTTCAATTGTACTTATGTGTGCAATTGCTAATTTGTTTATTTGTTCATTTTAAATTACGGAGTGTTTACTTGTCTTTAATAATGCTTGAAATTTATATTAGTTAGGCTTTTTTTTTTTTTTTTGCTATGGTATTTTTAAACCATAGGCAAAAGTTCCTAGCCTGTTGATTTTTGTTCATGGTATTCAGCAACAATGAAATGTTTTGCAATAAGACTTGAATGTGAATGATATCTAAGTTTGTTTGTTTTTACCTTATTGGAAGCAAATTCAGAATCGTTAAGAATCGGAATCTATAAGCTGCATCGAATCAGAATCGGTACCCAACCCAAGTTGTAATTTACTTTACTAGAGCCGCCATATTGGGCCTCCATTCATTATAAAACCAGTGGTCAACACTGGTGATAGAATCACCACCCATCTCTTGAGTTCTCTTGTCTTCAGTCTGTGTAAGTCAACTCATCTTATCTTGGTTTGAGTTTCCATCTCTGTGCAGTTGTACAGCCAGTCCTGAATGGTGAAGATCAGGTGAGCTTGACCTTAGAGACCTGAAGGTAAAGGATCACTCCGGGGCTCTCGTAAACCTGTAGACCAGCCAAACAAACAATTTTCTGTCTCTCTCTTCTCTCATCCATCATTTGGCCATTCCCTTCAGAGACAGGCAGTGAGATGCAGGAGTGAGAGACAAGAGCTCCGAGGCACTCTAAATCTTCAGCACCCTTCACTGAAGAATCAACCGCCAGAGGAGGGAATTCTCATTATCAGCCTGCACTTCCTTTGCATTCACTTTTTGTCCACACCTTCCTCCGGAGTGAGGATGTTCTGAAAAATGCGAGAAAGAAGAGGGATGGAGTTAAAACTTTCCGAAAGGGGCCAAAGCAAACATTCTGAGTGTGGAATGCTGGGAAAATTGATGTTTGACTTAAACTCTCCAGTCTGAATTACTAAAAACACCCATGCAGACCAAAGGATTTGGTTGTGACATTTGCTATCGAGCTGGAGTTTAAGTATCATTATGCTCTGAAATGCATCATAGTGCTCATTTGTAATGGACTGCAGTTTCAGAGTTGACACAAGTGGCACTATTAGCAAACACTTGCATTCAATCTTTCTCTTTCCGGTCAGTTATTGTCATGGCGAAGCAACAGAATGAAGAGAGTTTTGCTGAACACATTGGTCATAGTTAAACTGTCAACCCGGTTTATAACTAGCTTTCTGAATAAGATTTGTTACTGCCACAGTAACGTTACACATGCTAAAGGGAGTGCACTAGCATTCGTGTTTGTGTTTGCGTACTTAGTAAAATATGTGTATGGCCTAACACTGAGCGTTAATACATTGGAAAGTAAAACATGTTGTCAATCTGCAAAATGCATCTGCTGACTTTTTAATTTGAAGCCCAACTCAAAAAATGTATTGTGCTTGTGCTTATTTGAGAAGATCGCAAAAATTATTGTATCTTGTTACTGTTTCAGATATTGCTAAAGAGTAAGGGTTTTTTGCTCGTTTCAGCCAGATGCAGTAATCATTTTCACATCTAGCGCCATGTTGTTTAGATCGCAAATTTGTACATTAGTATCCCATGGGCGTGGCGGCGTGCTGGTCTGAAGATGAGGTGTGTTCAGGTGCATTGTTGGCACGTTGCCTTTTTGAGGCAACTGAAATAGACTGCACCATTGACAAACTGAAACCTCGTCTGAAAGTCAACTGTGCACTATTTTTTGTGTTATTAAAAGACAGTGTTAGTAATATGCGCCTATAACGTGTGTTCACTCTGCTTATTAGACACAGGGACATATGAAAATGCCTACATGTCATAATGAATAGCCTACCGATTTGCAGTAATGACGAGCAAGCACACGTCATTGGACGAGTAGATACATTTTCTTGCTAACGTTCAGCAACTGGCTTTTAAACGGAATGGGAGATTAGACTCTGATTGGTTTATTGCATGTTATGCCCAAAACATACCCATTACTCAATAAAAAAATAGGGACAACCCTTTTAGACCATGTGCCTGGCGTACATTAAACTAGCAAAAGTGGATTCGGACACGCCCTAAGTGCACTTGCGCTTTAGATCATGCGCATAGACGATTAAAATAGGGCCCTGTATGTTTAGTAGGGCTGCCCCCTAATGGTCGACTCATCGTTAGTCTACTAGAAGAGGTTTGGTCAACCAAAATTGTATTAGTCTTTTAGTCGCAGAAAAAAACTCCACAGGAAGTGCCGAAAACATGCAGGCTGTGATGGACCGATCATTAACGGAAGGAAATCCAAACATTTGCCCAAAAATGAACCGAAACTCAGCATACACTTGCCTCACAGACAGAAATATGTCCTATCTATAGAAAGACTGAAATGTCACTTTTAAATTAACCAATTCAAGTTGAAAACAAATACTCTCAGATTATGTAATCCGTATTAAATGTGCATATAGGCACGTCCCCTGTGGAGATGACGATTCAGCATCATCGACTTTATCTCTGCAGCCAAATACACAGAAAACATTATCAATAAATTAATAATTTTTTTAATTTAAGCGCTGATCAGGCTATGTATTATATATAGGCAATCAAAGGCTCATTATTATGATTCATGACTAGTTCACTTTAAAATGAAAATATACTCAACAATTTACTCACCCCCATCTCATCCAAGATGTTCATGTCTTTCTTTCTTCAGTCGAAAATAAATTAATTTTTTGAGGAAAACATTTTCCTCCACACAGTGGACTTCAATGGCAACCAAAATGTTGAAGGTCAAAATCACTGCAGTTTCAAAGAGACTCTGCACGATCCCAGAGGAATAGGGTCTTATCTAGCGAAACCATCTGTCATTTCCAAGAAAAAATAAACATTCATATACTTTTGAAGCCCTTCGAAGCTCTTTGAAACGGCTTTGATTTGGACCTTCAACATTTTGGTTGCCATTGAATTCCATTATATGGAGAAAATTCCTGAAATGTTTTTCTCAAAAAACGTAATTTCTTTTCCACTGAAGAAAGAAAGACATGAACATCTTGAATGGCATGGGGGTTAGTAAATGATCAGGACATTTTCATTTTGAAGGGAACTAATCCTTTAAATAATGTCATAAAGAAATAAATTCGGTTGCTCTTGATAAATAACAAAAAAATGAAGTCGTCAGTGTCCCAATATATAGTCAAACAGGGTCCTTACCAGTGCCCAAATTTGTGTACCCATCACAACATAGGGATCTTGGGAGTTGATTGAGGTTGGTTGGGAGGTTGATCCAAACCTGCTCCAGGAGATCCAACTTCCTGCAGAGTTTAGCTCCAGTACAACACCCTGGAGGTTCCTTGTATGCCTGCTGACCTTAATTAGCTGACTCAGGTGTGTTAATTCATGTTGGAGCTAAACTCTGCAGGAAAGTGGCCTTCCAGGAGCAGGACTGGACACCCCTGTTCCAAGGTCTTCAGGATCACTAGAAACTTCCAGGCAGGTTGAGGGAACCGGTTGAAACTAAATGCTCCAACCCTGCTCCTGGAGAGATACCGTCCTGCAGAGTCTAGCTCCAAGCACACTTGAACCAGCATATCAAGCCATTCAGACTTACATGAAAATTACAGACAGGTGTGTTGGAGCAGGGTTGGATCTGAAGTCTGCAGGATGGCAGCTCTCCAGTCTCCAGGAGCAGAATTGGACACCCCTGTAAGTGATTGAGATATCCTCACATGTTTGCTATGGGAATTGAGCAAAGTATTGTTTGTTTTGA
Organism: Gobiocypris rarus; assembly: GCA_023029165.1. NCBI lineage: Eukaryota > Metazoa > Chordata > Actinopteri > Cypriniformes > Gobionidae > Gobiocypris > Gobiocypris rarus. The sequence goes on from CM040920.1 coordinate 9,234,427, forward strand.
ACTGACTGTTCTTTGCATCCCGGTCAATTTTTGTCATAGCATCAAAATCAGAACCTTAAAAAAGATTTGTTTTACAGTAATTACAATAGGAATTCTGTGTGGAAGGGAATCACATATATCATTGACAGTATTACATAAATGTCAGTTTGTGGATGTTTGGTCACGGCCTGTACCCTAAAGCAGAAATAGATAAAGGCAGGGCTGTATGAGTGTGTGTAAAGTGTGTTATTCCTAACCGTTTAGATAATTGAAGCATTTACACAGTGCGGGCGCGAAACGAGCCATCTGGTTTGATTTATGGCAATATTGCTTTAATTAGTGGGTGAGTGTGAATGTGTGTGTATTTTAGTGGAAGAGAATCCAGCTCCTATTGTGTGTGTGTGGACGGATAGCACAAATTCATGCTGTATTGTTGAGCTTGTCAGATTTGTTTGGACTTGATACGGTGGATTTAGTTTGATGATGGTTTGGATTTGGTTGAGTGCCCTCAGTTTTCTGAGCTCTTAAAGGGATAGTTCACCCAAAAATGAAAATCATTTAGTCACACTCAAGTTGTTCCAAACCTGTATAAATGTATTTGTTCTGCTGAACACAAAGGAAGATATTTGGAAGAATGTTTGTAACCAAGCAGATCTCAGCAGCCACTGACTAACATAGAGGGAGGGGGAAATACCATGGTAGTCAATGGCTGCCAAGATCTGCTTGGTTAAAAACATTCTTCCAAATATCTTCCTTTGCGTTCAGCAGAAGAAAGAAATTCATACAGGTTTGAAACAACTTGAGGTAAGGGATTTAAGTGTAAGAATTTTCATTTATGGAAATTTCTGAGTAAACTATAAGTCATGTTTTCACTCAGTGAGATTTGTTTTCTCCAATAAGGAACTGTTTGAGAACAGAAAGGTGTCTTGATCATTTTTAAAAAGCTTTTTGGACTTTGAAGGTTTTCCCTTCCTGCAAGAGGAACAATGGATTTCTCTATTCACTGTCAGGCAGTGTTCTGCATCTATATTTCTGCTCTCTCTCTCGGTGCACATGCTATATGTCTTGCTAATTGAAAGCAGCTTTAAGTATGTGAGTGCTGATAGATGTGTATGTGTGTGTGTGTGTGTGTAGACGGCGCACAGACGGCGTAGACATGGCTAATTTTCCTCCATCCGCATGAGGCTGCTCACTGCTGGATCTAATTGACCCTCTGCTCCTCATCGGCCATTTCTCTGTCCTTCGGGTTCCTCCTCTTCATTCTTTCCTTTTCTCCCTCCTCCCATACTCTTGTAGCTGTTAGAGGTTATATAGAAGGTTTTTTTGTATCTTTTTTGTGTTTGTAGCTATTTTATATTTGCGTGTACCTTAATAAGTAATTAATTTTCTCTTTAGTTGATTGAAAAAAGGCCTTTACACATATACATACAGTATAATACACACATATAAGCAGTATATTGTTTTCCTCTCTCACTCGCAGAGCTCTACTTCAACTTTCCCGGTGTCTTATGAGACTTCAAACGCTGTGGGCACTGTTAGGAAGGAGAATTTATTTTCTCTAAGCCTCTGATTTATTAGATTGAAAAATGAAACCACAAATCAAACAGATATTATTCCTTCCAGCTTTAACAGGAAAAAGTTAAATCACTAACAGGTCTACTAGATGTGGAGTTCTTAGCGGACGAACAGAGGAACTCTGTTCTAAATCATTGTGAGGAAGACGTTTTTGAATTTTAAAAAGACCTTGTTTCTAAGAAAGCATGGTGTGTGTGTGTGTGTGTGTGTGTGTGTGTGTGTGTGTGTGTGTGTGTGTGTGTGTGTGTGTGTGTGTGTGTGTGTGTGTGTGCATATCGATAAACAACCATGGTAACACTTTAGCTTTGGGTCCAGTTCTCACTATTACCTAGTTGCTTATTAGCATGCATATTACTAGGATATTGGCTGTTTATTAGTACTTATAAAGCACATACTCACCTAAAGGATTATTAGGAACACCTGTTCAATTTCTCATTAATGCAATTATCTAATCAACCAATCACATGGCAGTTGCTTCAATGCATTTAGGGGTGTGGTCCTGGTCAAGACAATCTCCTGAACTCCAAACTGAATGTCAGAATGGGAAAGAAAGGTGATTTAAGCAATTTTGAGTGTGGCATGGTTGTTAGTGCCAGACGGGCGGGTCTGAGTATTTCACAATCTGCTCAGTTACTGGGATTTTCACTCAACCATTTCTAGGGTTTACAAAGAATGGTGTGGAAAGGGAAAAACATCCAGTATGCGACAGTCCTGTGGGAGAAAATGCCTTGTTGATGCTAGAGGTCAGAGGAGAATGGGCCGACTGATTCAAGCTGATAGAAGAGCAACTTTGACTGAAATAACCACTCGTTACAACCGAGGTATGCAGCAAAGCATTTATGAAGCCACAAAATGCACAAGCTTGAGGCAGATGGGCTACAACAGCAGAAGACCCCACCGGGTACCACTTATCTCCACTACAAATAGGAAAAAGAGGCTACAATTTGCACGAGCTCACCAAAATTGGACAGTTGAAGACTGGAAAAAGGTTGCCTGGTCTGATGAGTCTCGATTTCTGTTGAGACATTCAGATGGTAGAGTCAGAATTTGGCTTAAACAGAATGAGAACATGGATCCATCATGCCTTGTAACCACTGTGCAGGCTGGTGGTGGTGGTGTAATGGTGTGGGGGATGTTTTCTTGGCACACTTTAGGCCCCTTAGTGCCAATTGTGTATCGTTTAAATGCCACAGCCTACCTGAGCATTGTTTCTGATCATGTGCATCCCTTTATGACCACCATGTACCCATCCTCTGATGGCTATTTCCAGCAGGATAATGCACCATGTCACAAAGCTCGAATCATTTCAAATTGGTTTCTTGAACATGAGTTCACTGTACTAAAATGGCCCCCACAGTCACCAGATCTCAACCCAATAGAGCATCTTTGGGATGTGGTGGAACGGGAGCTTCGTGCCCTGGATGTGCATCCCACAAATCTTCATCAACTGCAAGATGCTATCCAATAAATATGGGCCAACATTTCTAAAGAATGCTTTTATAACCTTGTTGAATCAATCCCACGTAGAATTAAGGGAGTTCTGAAGGCGAAAGGGGGTCAAACACAGTATTAGTATGGTGTTCCTAATAATCCTTTAGGTGAGTGTATTATGCCTTATTCTGCATGACCATATTCTACATCCCTTAATCTTAGCAATACCTTAACGTAATAACTACCTTACCAACTATTAATAAGCAGTAATTAGGAGTTTATTGAGGCAAAATTCATAGTTAATAGTGAGAATTGGTTTTTAATTATGTTTATTTCTAAGGGTTAGAGACAGCTTACATTAGTTAAGTAAACATAAGGTACATTAGCAAAATGCTGTTTATTTCTAAAGAACTGAGAGATTAAATAACTTATTGTGAAAGATAATAACATTACAATTATAAGTGGACCACAGTGGAAGAAATAAGATTACAAAAGTAAACTATAATAACCCCTTGAAGTATTACTGAAAGAAACTTCAACTGCAAAGAACGAGATAGAGACAGACGAGGACTATGTGTGGATATAAAGGAGATTGGGGACTATGGGGGAAGACAGAAGGAGAGGAGAGAGGGAATTCTGTCAGTAGATAAATTAAACAAAGGAAGCTGCATGTGATGGGTCTCGCAGAGACTGTCTGTGATTGTGAGAATTTCCTTGTAGTGAGTTTTTCCTATGTATGCATGGATATGTAATATCTTGAAGGATATTAAAACCTGATTGTAAAACCACTAAAACTTAAATTGTTGGGACCTCCAAAAAACGCTAAATAAACTCTTCTGTAAGAGTTAGGTTTAGGGGTGGGTGGGTTATAGTATAGTTTTCAAAGAGTGTGTTGTGAGTGACTACATTAAAAAAAAACCAGCAATTGGGTTGTTTTAACCCTGCGGTTGGGTTAAATGTTTGCTTAAGACAACCCAATTGCTGTGTTAGTCCATTTTCAACCCAACTTGGGTTGTTTTTTACCCATCATTTTTTAGAGTGTATGATCTGGTTGGCTGACAGCAGAGTGGGGGGAATGCAAAAATTCAAAACTATAGATGGTTTGGATAGCAAAATAATAGCTGACATCGAAGGTTGAATGTCCCATTAAACTACTTTTGTTCAAATTAATCTGTCACCTGGTAAAAGCAAGAAAAATTAGGCAGATGCCAACATGCACAAAAGGCATGAACAGAACTATAGGTAAAATATTACCCTATTAAATATAGATTAATTTATAAAAGTGTTTGTTCATGGAATTGTTGACTTAATAAATGTAACAAATAGCCTGGAAATCTATACGCACCCTAGCGGAAGAAAATCGAATTTGCCGCGAGTGTAGTCTAGCAACTCTCGGTAGACCTGCGAGCTGGAAAAACCAAACTCTGGTCAGGCCAATCACATCATGTATAGAGTTGGTGGGCGGGGTTAACATAATGATGGCAGAAGTTGCCGCGGTTCCGTGTGCTACTTGTAAACAAAGAAGCTGGCAAACGGCGGTCTATCGAATCGGCTCTGGCCGCGACTCTGGGAAAGAGCAAAGAAAAGAACAAAGAACTGTACTGAAGTCATTCTCAAGAAGGGAAGATGTGTTCGGAGTTTGGCCAACCGGATACAGCGAATGTTTTATCTACCAACTAGCTCGCTTCTCATTCTGAAGTTGGTTGAAGTGCATCACATGCTCTGGTTGGTTGTAGCTATCCTATTGCATGCAGAGGGAATTTGAGAGACAATCATTTATCCCGCCCCTCGGATTGAGCCCTGTCAATGGTGAGTTCCCAGACCAAACATCTTGATGTTGGTCTGGCTTGTCAGGCTACGTAACAAATACAAAATGATGAAAAACAGTAATTTCAATGTTTGATTTTATGGACAGTTTTGTTTACATTTGTACTATAACATGTTTGGTACTGTGTTGGGTTTTCATTTCATGTCCAATGCAAAAACTCCTAAAGCAGTTGAGAACCACTGGGTAGAGTATATAATATATAATTAGCTTAATATAAAAATCCCCAGCATGACCTAAGACTGACATTATATTACGAAAAAGAAGATAACAATAATAGAAATACACACATTCATTAGGCAAGATTTTTCAAGTTACCCTTAGATCACACTCTAGGAAATAATTTATGCAAGAGGAGCTATCCAAGCAATCTTTCTCTCTCTTTTACTTCTGCCATCTTTCTATCTCCAGCCAAAGGGGATGTATTAGGGATGACAGAAGAAGAGAAGGGACCAAGGGAAGGGAACAAGGGAATGGAAAACAGGAGGCGGGTTAAAAAAGTGATTAACATGTAATTGTTGTACTGGTTTGATTTAGTGTGGCGGTTTTTCCAGAGGATCCCAGGAGTACCACACACACACACTGAAATGACAGTGGTGAGATCATTCCAGATCTGGGAAAACAATACAGCAGCTGACTGTGTGTGTGTGTGTGTGTGTGTGTGTGTGTGTGTGTGTGTGTGTGTGTGTGTGTGTGTGTGTGTGTGTGTGTGTGTGTGTGTGTGTGTGTGTGTGTGTGGACTGGTAATCCCTACGGTATGGGGATAAAATGTCCCCACAAAGATGGCAATATCCAAATTTTTGTCCTTGTGGGGACATTTTTTGGTCCCCATTAGGAAAACATCTTATAAATCACACTAAGTGATGTTTTTGAAAAAGTAAAAATGCAGCATGTCTCCTGTGATGGGTAGGTTTAGGGGCAGGGGCAGTGTAGGGGGATAGAAAATACGGTTTGTACAGTATAAAATGCATTACGCCTATGGAATGTCCCCATAAAACATGGAAACACAACATGTGTGTGTGTGTGTGTGTGTGTGTGTGTGTGTGTGTGTGTGTGTGTGTGTGTGTGTGTGTGTGTGTGTGTGTGTGTGTGTGTGTGTGGGCATGTTTTTCGTGAAATATCAGGACACAAATGTGTATAATGACATGGGTATGACATAGGTATTAAAAAGAGGGTGAAATATGAGGACCCCCATATCCTCACTTTTCAAAATGCTTATAAATCACACAGGATGAGGTTTTTTCACAGAAAGTAAACTGTGCAGTCTCCTGTGATGGGTAGGTTTAGGGGCAGGGGCAGTGTAGGGGATAGAAAATACGGTTTGTACAGTATAAAATGCATTACGCCTATGGAATGTCCCACATTTCACAAAAACAAACGTGTGTGTGTGTGTGTGTGTGTGTGTGTGTGTGTGTGTGTGTGTGTGTGTGTGTACAGGTGTATGTGGTTTATGAACACACAAGTATAATGACATGGGTATTACAAAGTAAACTTGACGTAAAAAAACACTAAACTGTGTTTATTTATTTTGTAAATTCAAAAATTTAGAAAGTTTTCTGTGATGGGTAAGTTTATGGTTAGTGTTAGTGTAGGGGGATATAATATACATGGAAAGTCCCTGTAAACCACATATTCAAGAGTGTGTGTATATCAAAAAGTCACACTGATATTATATGGGGGTCCTGGTAAACCCTATGTTATGGGGACAAAATGTCCTCACAAGGATGGAAAATCTGAAATCCTTGCCCTTGTGATGAGTAGGTTTAGGGTTAGGGGTTATAATATAGACCATTATTTACTTTTTACATTTTAGATAACTTTTGTCATGATGCAAACTCTCTATTTGTGTGACTATGTCACATATTCTTCCTACAGTCTGTGTAACCAACAATGGAATATTGCAACAAATCGAAAAAAAAAACGTTTTTGCAAATGTCCCAAAAATTTCATATACATACAATTGACTGCAGTTTCCAACACTAGATGCAGTAAAACTCCAATAACTTGTATTCCTTTTCACACAAATTATAATTACAGGGGCAGATAATCATTTAACAAAGACTTATTTTAATGTGGTTTCTTCTGCACTGTCAGAACAAAAGTTACAGCGCTGTCACATGGGCAGTACCCTAAGGTACAAAAGTGAAAAGGTACTAATATAACACACAAAGTTTCTGCCAATATCATGTTAATCTTGAGTACCTATAGATTTTTTGCATCATTCATATCTCTGAAGAGTCTTTAGTTTTATCATATTTATAAAAGACAGATACGCAGTATTTGCCAAACTAGTGGAGGCAGGCATTGGGCGGAGCTAAAGAGTCACAAGCAGACACACACACACACACACACACACACACTCTACATCATGGCATTATCTCTCGATAACTTTCAATTCACTATACGTTACATTATATGGCCAACAAAACACAGACATTTGACACAGTTTCCTAAATGCCGGGTTATTTGGAAAGCTGAACAAGGTTATCTTTCCTTCACCAAAAACACACTTCTTTAGTAACATTGTTGATTTCGTGGTCTAAAAACAAAATGACAGCGCTGCTGGTGGACGTGCACTTGCTCTCACTCTGGTTGATGTGTGCACACGCTCATCCGGGAGAAGTGCCCATACAAGGAATTCCACCCTTTATGATGTCATACAGGGCCATACAAAAACTTTCTGAAACTTGTTTGAATCCTGAAGAAGTGTATTTGTCACATAAAGTGTATTTGGGTATTTGAAGGAGTGTATTAAGCAAACATTTAACCCAACCGCTGGGTTAAAATAACCCATTCACTGGGTAAAAACCACCCAATAGCCGGGTTTGTCCATTTTCAACCCAGCTTGGGTTGTTTTTAAACCAGCATTTTTTAGAGTGATGTAATATTTTGAAGAAATGTCACCATTTTCCCATGAGCCTGGGTTGTAAACATTCTATCCCCTAGAATCACAGACAAACATCACATTTCTGCTTTTAAATCCTCCAATCAGCATGCTCCAAAGTATTTACATTCCTTACTTTTTGTCAATTTTTGTTTGTTTGGATAAACTGAGAGATGAGTTGAAATGATTTTCTGTGGTAGTCAATAGAATCTGTGATACAGCTTAAGTTACCGCAGATTGTTCCTTTAAAACTAAAGCCTATTGCTGATCCAACCTTGGTTTTATTTACTAGAACAAGAAAAGCATTAGTTCATAGTAGTTTGACGGGAGATTATGTTCTATAATCTTTCCTCCATTAGATATTCATTCACACACTCACACTCCAGACATTACACAACATGGTGAAAACTAAAAAAGAGAGTGTGTTCATCATGATGTCAGTGCGAGTGTGTGTGTGGGAACACAGAGCGGCGGTTTCATGAGGATGAGTAGATAAATGATCTGCTTTTGTGTCACGCATCTAATGGTGAGAGGTCAGCAGTGTGTGTGCATTGTGAAAGGTTTTTTGTCTAAACCTTTGTGAGCCTTGTCTGAATATGTGCTTATGCTGCAACTTACCCGTCGTGCTGCACTAATGTAACTCCTAAAAGTCTGAAATATCAGAGAGATGCATTGAGAGAGAGACAATAGTCACGCCCAGAGGAATGTACATTGAAAGGGTGTGTGTGCGTGTTGGTTAAAATGAGCTGCCTTTTTGTGCTTATTATAGGGAGATTCTTCAGACTGGATTTGGATATGGTTAATGTGTCAAAGAGAGCTGAAAGCACGACAATTTACTGGTAGATTATGTAAGGGATAAGGTTCAATCAACTTGTCATTAATGCAAAATAACCCTAGCTGGATGAGTGTATATTATTTTGCTTACTTCATGATTATTTACCACATAAATAAAGGTACATTTAATATTGATTAAGATAAGTTAAAACTTATTTTATTATGTGAGAAGAAAGAGAGTGTGGAGTAATTGCTAAACTAGCACAGTTGTAAATCATTTACAGAGGAAGCAATTGTATTTTATTTAAAATTATTATATATATTCAAAAATAGGTGCATTGGAAAACATGCCTCTACCTATTTTTTTTTGTGCAAAAATCCAAAATTAAAATCTCTGCTGTTTCCAGCTGAAATAAACACAACTCATAATTAACGCTTAAAGGTGCAGTGTGTAGCATGTATGACGATCTATTAAAAGAAATGCAATATAATATACATAACTATATTTTCAGTGGTGTATAAAGACCTTACGTAATGAGCCATTTCTATCTACATACACCGCGGTTCCCCTTACAATAAAATCTGCATTTTGCACATCATGTTTCAACGGTAGCCCTAAATGGACAAACTGCTCTACAGAGCGCTAGTCACTCTCTGCGCTCTCCGACGACCACATTTTTGTCCTGTGTATTTAGTATTTATTTATTAATTTAGTATTCCCGTAGCTTCTCTATGTGCTCTGAAAGGGAGGGGTGAGCGTTGGGTGATGCAATTCACAACCTCTGCGCTAGATGCCGCTAAAATTCACACACTGTACCTTTAAACGCATATGGATCTTTAGTGACCTGGGACGTCATTCACTACCCTCCTTCTCATTCATTTTTTTAAAAGTTAGACATTAACCTTCTTAGTTACTTCTTAGTTACCTTCTTAGTTATTAAACCTTCAATTAATTTATTATAAACAATATTACAAGAAAGAAATAATAAAATTATAAAAGAATGCCTGTTTTCCCCTTCATTTTTTGTAAAAATTGTACAGGGTCGCTAACGACCCGAGATGTGTAACAGTGTAAGTGTGTTTTTCTGCACAGCAATAATTGAATCTTTGATGACTGAAGAAGTGAAATTCATCTTTATTCCACAAGGGGTTCCACAATGTCTGATACTCAATGATAAAGTGACATTTTACTCATAGTTACCGCAGGCAGAAAACAAAAGAATAGGAAGTATCATCAGCAAAACTTGAAATGGCTCAGGCTCAGCGATTTACTGCAGAGCGAGAACTGAACGCAATCAAATATTAGTGTCACTGTCACTTGATGGTGGATCTGGTGAGGAAGCTGTCAGCGATCAAAATATTGATTTTGAAGATGTTGAAAATGATAGTTTTCAGAATATGTTTGATATATATGTGCCAGATGCTGAAGGCACTTTGAAATGAGCTCTGACGAGGACAGTGATGAACATCTGCTCAAACTGAACCCTTCCAAACTCCAAAAGGTAACGAAATATGCTTTATGTTATTCTTCAGTAGCTATTACCCTAATATCAGGAGAGTTTTATATCGCGACAGGTAGAGATCCATCTGTGCTAGATATAGATCTGGGTCACTAAAGACCCGAATGTGTAATAATGATTAGAGAAACATTTATGCGTTTAAGAGTTAAACACCAGTTACTTTTTTTTTTCTCACACAAATTATGATTAAAGGGTCTGAATTATTTTATTAAGACTTTATTTTGTGTGGTTCCTGCACAATACCATAATAACCGGCTTCATTTGTATTTTCTGACATAGTAAACTTGCTCAGTGTCTCACCTGTCCTTGCAATGTGAGCGCTCTGTTATGAGTCCTGTGAAACACCTTAAAAGAGCCCAAAGAACCAAGCTAGGTTTAGGATAGGGTTTAGTGTAGGTGGTATGTTATTTTCAAGCACATTTTTAACGCCTCCCACCAGACATTTCATTCCTGAACTGTGATGATATGCAACCAACAATCAACCATGCAAACAACCAACATAATGAAATGTTGCCAGATTAATGCTCATCTGTTTAGGATAAAACTGTATGCACTTTAAGTGGCACTCACTGGACATGTTTACTTTGAAAGTGTCACTAAACATGCAAGGAGCAATGTAATGTTATGCAGAAATTAAAACACAGGCACGTTTTCCCAGTGAGGTAGCCTAAAATCTATCTTCATTATATTGACTCTTGTCTTAATGTATCCCAGTGTGTTTTTATTGTATTCATTTGTTAGTTGACAGCTATTACAAATTATTTTTATTGGAACTAGCAAAAATGATTCTAAAAATATATGTTGGTTTTAAACCAACAGATAAAAATACAGTTTATTTGAACTTTTGCCTGCAAATCTTATGAAAACAAAGACCTTAAATGCATTTATAATAAGCAAGATCAAATGAGCAAAAGGGGTCAAGAATTGTGTAAATGAGAATCTGCATGTTTTTACATCTGTGTCCGTCCAAATGCAACATTTTTCATAAGTAACTTTCCCTCAGTATCTGCACACGGCAACCTGGCCCCATGAAGACTTCCTTCCCTGTTTAATTTAAATATGCTAAGTCTCCCGTCTTTATCTCTTATTCTCTCTGTTCTATCAGTGGCTGTGATCAGCCGGGGTTCAATCTGTGTGTGATGGGTTTATTTGCTCTAATGATCAGCTTCACCGTCAGCTGGATGAGCTAATGAATACTAGAGTGTGTTTAGAGCGGCTCAAATCTGCTGATATAGCGGCCTGTGTCCTCTCAGCTCTTATCAAAGACATTTAAATGCTAATCAAGGGCCACGGTGACCCCCAACATGATGCCTGATGGGCTTCAGGGGGGCCGTTATCTAAAGTGTCCTGCAGTTAAGTGGACGTCACAAGTGAGAGTCATGTAAAATTAGTCCAGTAAATTAATTTACTACTAAAACAGAACAAGACATAGTGTGCATATATTTAGTATTTCAACGGTCCAGGATGGGTTCGCTCTAGAGCAAGACCACAGATCTACACAAACTCTCACTATCTAACCCAAATACACACACTCACACACTCCGCCTCTTCTTTTTTTCTCCTCTTTGATATGCTGATCTTCTTCTTTTCTCTTTAATGAAGAGGTTTGGAAGTTATCCATTTCATTACCCCCAGCCTGTCCCCCACAAACACCCCCCGGGCTCTGGGGTATTTGTCATGGGGCAGCGATGGGGCTTTGTTTGCTGGATTTCTGATGTGCTATTAGCATCTGAACTGACTCTGATATAGGACAGGCTCATTTCTACATCTTACGCTTATCCAGAACACACACACACACACACACACACACACACACACACACACACACACACACACACACACACACACACACACACACACACACACACACACACACACACACACACAGAGAAAATGGAGACATCAATGTTACTGTGAATATCAGCTTAATGTCATACGCCTCTCAGTGTGTGAAATATCTCATCCTCTACTAAGTGTGCAGGTCAGTTTCGGTCTAGTGTTGGTTTCTCATAATTTATGGTTTTTAGCTGGTAAGAGAGTTTCTGTTAGGTTTTAATGCAGATTTCTTGTAGGGGAAAGAAAGCGTTTTCCTTTAACTGATGAAATGAAAATGGAGTGATATTTCCACTGCTGCACCATGACAACATGGCAAACATAGCACATCACAATTTTGGTTTACTCTTAAATGTTTTTATTTTATTTTTTTCTTAGTGTTTTTTTTTTAAAACTCTGTAAAGCTGACATGTTAAATATTAGTAGGAAAAATTAGGTAACACTTTACAATAAGGTTTCATTAGTTAACATGAACTAATAATGAACTACTCACATTTATTCATCTTTGTTAATGTAATTTCAGCATTTACTAATACACTATTAAAATCAGAAGTTGTATTTGTTAACACTAGTTAATTAAAGCACTGTGAACTAACATGAACAAACAATGAAAAGCTGTGTTTTTATTAACTAACATTTTTTAAAGCCTTTGTTGATCGATTAACAAAGATTAACACATGTATTTCTCATGGTTAATTCATGTTAGTTAATACATTAACTAATGTTAACAATTGACACCTTAGTGTTACAGTAACGCTTTTATATGAGGAACACATATTAACTATGACTTTTGTCTCAATAAACTCCTAATTTACTGCTTATTAATAGTGAGGTAGTTTTTGTAACGTTTAGGTATGGAGTATGAAAACGGAAATGTAGAATATGGTCATGTAGAATAAGGCATTAATATGTGCTTTAAAGGGATAGTTCACCCAAAAAATTAGCCTGTGATTTAGTCAAGTCAAGACAAGTCAACTTCCTTTATATAGCGCTATTACAATGACGATTGTTTCAAAGCAGCTTTACAGTGTTAAACAGGAAAATATTGCAACAAAATTTTATTCGGCTATACGTTTGCTTTGTAGAAAACGGTGATGTCATCAGCTCATTTCAATTTATCATATAGTGATAATGTGGGACGATCATAGATATAGTTGATATAGTTAATTAGTTTAGTAATTCATTTTATTTGGATATTTAGTTGAAAATTTAGACCAAAATTGTAGTGTCCCCAACTGAGCAAGCCAAGCCACAGACAACAGTGGCAAGGAACCAAAACTCCATCAGGGCATAACACAGAAAAATAAACCTTGGGAGAAACCAGGCTCAGTCGGGGTGCCAGTTCCTCTGGCCAATTAACAAACAAAGTGTATGGTTATTATTCTGGTAACACTACAGGTCAGAAATCATATTAGATCGAAATATTCCAAAGTTCGAGGCATCACGCCAAATACGGGTTTATGTAGGATGACGTGTCGGGTAAAAAATTATTAAATAGGAATATTCAAAGGATCGAGTCAAATTCAAAGGATTTACTCACCCTCAAGCCAGGTGTATATGACATTCTTCTTTCAGACGAATTGGAGTTATATAAAAAAAATGTCCTGGATAATCCAAGCTTTATAATGGCAGTGAATGGCTTTATAAAGTAAAGTATCTTTCGGCGGACAGCCTTCCGTATTCAGTTTAAGAAGAAAGTGTAACGCCTCTTGAAATTCAAAATGCTTATGCTACGTCCGACGTCGTCGTGGTGCCAGTTACGCTTTTTTCGTAAGTTGAATATGGAAGGTGGTCCACTGATATTTTACTTTATAACGTGTTAAATACGGATATTTATCTTACAAAAACCCAACGATTGGGTGTATGATGGCTTGTATGAACCCCAGAGCGTATGGATTACTTTTATAATGGATGGATGCACTTTTTTGGGCTTTAGCGTTTGGGCTGCCATTCACTGTCATTATAAAGCTTGGAAGCCAGGACATATAACTCTGATTGTATTTGTCTAAAGGAAGAATGTCATATACACCTAGGATGGCTTGAGATTGAGTAAATCATGGGGTAACTTTCCTTTTTGGGTGAACTATCCCTTTAAGACTAATAAACAGCCAATATACTTGTAATAAGAAACTAGTTAATAGTGAGAATTTGACCCTAAAATAAAGTGTTACAGTGTGAACAAAAAATATGCATAAATAATCAAGTAAATCAAAAAGACATGTGTTCTATGACCTGAAGGTGAACATTTTTAAAGTTATAAAAGGCATACTTACTAAAAAAGTGTAAACTATCATTTAAATGACAGAAGGCATGTAATACATTGTGTACAACAGGTTTTTTTTAGCAAAGTATTGATCATGTTGATAATTTAGAAGCCTTAGAAATGAATGCTGACAAGCAACGATCAGAATTTAAATATATAACAAATACAATTCAATGAATCAATTCACACACACTTTAGCAGTTCCTCGTTCATAACTAGCAAGTTTCAATGGGTCGTGTGAAGCCCAGAACTTCCTTTTCTGCTGTGGAACAGATGTAGATCGGACACTAGCTCCGGTCCCCCAGTTGGAAAAGGGGCTTCTGTCTCTACAGCAATGCTAACTGTGTGTGTCTTGCACAAATACAATCACACTGCTGTTTGTATGCTGTGTATCAGATGTGTTTTGATGACCTGGGGCAGGTCTCAAGTGCGTGTCATGTTGGGGGGGGGGTGTCATAACGCAGAGGACACAAGCACACACAGGAAATCTATTCAAAGTGTCCCCCCTCCCCCATCCAACACTCACAATGGTCTAATCCTCTCCAGCAGCACTCAAGCCGAGAGTGTTTCTTTTCGCTGCTCTTGACAGCGTGTTGGCTTACTCCAGCTCAACATCACGAGAATGGGCTTTTACAGCTACTTTGCGATAGATAGATGGATGAATGGACAGAGTGAGTGTGCGAGTGCATCAGAAACCACATCGTCTTGTGGATCTGCTACATTAACCAGATCAGTGTGAAAGAAAGTAAAACCCAGAATCTCTCACTGACTATAGCCCTATTTGGACAGGTCAGATTCATGTTTCACAGATGTACTTTGTGATCTTAATCCCATCTGATTTGAACAGGTCTGTCTCTTACACAATATTGGTTAAAAAAAATTGGGCATCCTATAAGAAATCGTATCCCATTCTAAATAGGAATGTCTGTTTTTCAGCTAAGTTGGGCGTCCTTTAAGAAATCTAATCCCGATCTACATAGGAATGTCTGTGATTGTGGTACGTTATTCTTTCCACTCTCCTGGTTGGTTTATTTTAACCTAACCATTTATCTTTTAACTAAAGCTACATTTCTTTATGGATGTAAGTGGCCATGTTGAGTTTAACTTTTTGGCTTAAAATTAGACCATTAACATTTTCATGTAAAAAAAAACAAAAAACAAAAATGTATGACTTTATTTCCATCCTGCTTCAACTTCCTGTGAATTTCAAGCAATCCTGAAGACCTTGATTAGCTGGTTCAGGTGTGTTTGATTAGGGTTGGAGCTAAACTCTGCAGGACAATGGATCTCTAGGATAAGGGTTGACCTCTAATCTGGACCATTTGCCAGCTTTCTTTATACAATTACATTCTGTAATCATGGCATTCACGTAACGTACGTATGGATCTATTTTACAAAGTGGCAAATTTGTATGAATTTGTGAATACATTTTTTAGGGAAAAAAGCTGACGGTCCACAGAACAAATATAATGAAAACATACAAATTCATGTGAATCAGCCCCTAATTTTCCTAAATGTATAGTTACAAATTACTCCTTTAAAAGGATAGTCCATTCAAAAATGAAAAGATAAAAGAAGATGCTAAAAAAACGAAATAACGACTTATTTAGAGACGGGCTGATTTCAAAACACTGCTTCCTGAAGCTCCTGTGCTTTATGAATCAGCGGTTCCTGAATCGATACACTGATTTATAATGCTCCAAAGCTTCGTGAAGCCGTGTTTTGAAATCGGCCCATCACTATATAAATTGTTATTTAGGTTTTTTTGCGCACAAAAATTATTCTTGTCGCTTCATAAAATGATTGTAGAACCGCTATAGTGAGATGGACTTTGTAACAACGTCTTTAGTACCTTTTCTGTGTCTTTAGAGAGGAAATTACATTACTGTCAATGGAGGCCTTTCTGAGCCATCGGATTTCAACAAAAATATCTTAATTTGTGTTCCGAAGATGAACGGGGGTCTTACGGGTCTGGAACGGCATGAGGGTAGGTAATTAATTACAGAATTTTCATTTTTGGGTGAACTAAACCTTTAACCTTGCACAAATTGGCATTTAGCTCAGAGCTTTACTGGCCTTTTTTGTCCCCTTACATTTACTTAAAAAAGAAAGTTCTAAATACTCATAAAGTTCATTAGTTTGAACTAATTTGAGTTGGCTCTACTCAAACCAATTAATTATTTTTAAGCCATAGGGTTTAAAGTGTAAATAATAACAGAATTTTCATTTTTGGATGGACTATCCCTTTAAAACCAGGTGTTAGCAGGGCCTACGTTTGTGACATGATTTCTCTACGAAAAGACTATTTGGCTAAAGGTGTATATTGGTCATTACAGCATGTAATGGCTGCCGTACATCAGCTGCATGCCATAAAGACCTCTTGCCAGAGCTGCAGCGTGTGCCATAAATGCCTAAGCATGCACTATAGGGCACATTAAAGGGCCATGCCTCTCTGTGTTTGAGGAATTATGGGTCAGAGAGAATAAAACTACAATGTGAGGCCGTGTGGAGGTCTGTTGTGTGTCTAAAGGTCTGTTGTGTGTCTAGATTTATTATCCCTGCAGCTTTGATGCACTCAAAGGGATAGTTCACCCCTAAAAAAAGAAAAATCTGTCGTCATTTACTCACCCTCAAGTTGTTCCAAACCTGTATACATTTCTTTCTTCTACTGCACACAAAAGAGGAAATTTTGAAGAATATGGGTAACCAAACAGTAAATGGGCCCCATTGACTTCCTTAGTATGGGGAGAAAGTACTATGGAGGTCAATAACAACCCATCAACTAACAGAAATATTCTTCTTTTTAAAGCTTTTTACAAAATTTGAAGGAAATACCATAGATGTTTATTTTGTAATTTTTACATACTGTATATCCAATACCTCAGTAAAATAGATGCTTGTTAAATTAGTAGTTAGTAGTTACAATAAAAGTTAGTTATTTCATAGTTCTTTGTGTGCTGAAGCGTTCCCACATCACCAATCCCAGATTCCTGATTTCATCCTGCCTAGTTAAACCACGTCTTAAAATCTAATGCACAAGCTCAATGATCCAAGAGCAGACTAGCTCAGAGCTCGTCCCTGTGGGCTTAGTTCACAGCTAGAGTTTCCTCAGTCTTTCCTCCTTTTGGCATTGCACTAAAAGATGAAAAGCCGTGTTTGGTTTGAGGAAGGATTTATTGGTATTAGAACAACACAAACTGTGTGGCGCTTAGAGGCATGGGCGTTGGAGGAAGTCAGACCCAAATGATGTTGCAATACTCCAATTGGTCATTCAAAGAGTACAAAATACCTCATTTATTTTTGTTACTACACAAAAACATAAAATACCATAAGAGACCATTTTGCCAGGGACACCTAAATACTACATTATGATAGTTCAATAGTGCTGATCTTATACAATATATAAATTAATTTAAAAAATAGAAACCTTCCTTGAAAATCATGGACGAGCCCACAAATTAAGTTAATTAAATGAATTTTCAAAAGATTTTAAAATTTGTCTTCTAGAACTCCGCATAAAAGTAATTTTGTGGTCTGCAGGGGTCTCAGAGTTCAACATTTTATTTCTGTCATTTTACACTTTTCCATGCATGTTCTGAGAATTTATTCGGGTAGTAACAGCAACCTTGAAAAGACCAACCTAATGCATTTGAAAAAGCTGATTGTGGCTGACGATAACCTAAGTGTCCCGTTAAAGGCCAAACACCATTGTCCCGGTTTAGGGCACCTTTCTTAACGTCCAGGAAATAATATATTTTAGTGTGGGTTATAAAAATAGTTTAACACCCTCAAAGGTACTATCCACAATTACTGCCATTAGCTTGGCCCATAAACCCACCTTTACCCCTTTATTCCCCCTTTATCACCACACTCAAACACTGGCTGCCCTGGCATGGGGGTGGGGGCCTTTGTGTGTGTCTGCCATGTGTAAATGAGGTTTAAATTCAAAATTTGTTTTAGGATAAATGCACGTGTCTCTCAGTGTTGAGATATTTCACACAACACAATTAGGTTTTCACCCATCCTTCCCAGTGAGTCACAGAAATCTCACACCCCATTTCCTCTTTCTGATGAAGTTCATCCTAAATGGAACTCATGAAACACACACACATTCACTCACAGACTCCCTGCACATGGAATTGGGTGGGTTGCACCATTAAGCATTCATCTTAAACGTAGATTTTTTCATCCATCCATTTTCCATGCAGGGTAGCTGGAAACTATCAGCGTCTCAGGCCGTAGAATCAGTTTCACCAAAATGTAAACCTTCTTCAAACATAATCAGGGATACGATTAAACATGGTTTTGATTGTACTGTAAACCTATAGTTTCTATTTAAATTCAGATTAAATAGAAAAGTTAAATGTCTTTGACCTTTTTCTGTCCGTTTGACCTCAATAATGCTTCCATATTACTATATTAATTGATATAATTCATATTTTTTGCAACTTTGAACTTTGTACCTATGTACCTTTGTACTATTTATATTCTATATAAACTGCCATGATTGTAGAGCGGAGAAAGACTGCATAGAGGAATGCTTATCAGCAGGTACTGCATTAAAACACACAGTTTTATATTCACCCTCTGCTTAGGATCACTGCGACATTTGACTCAGGAGTACACAACACTTGATATCCATTGACCCAAATTCACAACATACTGTGGACATACGGTGCTCACATTATGTTATATTTCATTGCATTAGTCAAACAAATATCAAAGCTAGTAGAATCTGCTAACTAGTACAGAGATTTACAGATTTATTTTAATCAGCTGGTGTCGCGGCAAATATGTGCGTTCACGCCTTGACGTAATTACCTTGTAATAAACTTGTAATTACAGTGTGTAAACTCTTAATTTTCTGAGAGCTACAACTTGTGCCACGTGGCCACTGTACCACATGGGCACTGCAGATTTAGGCTGCATTTTATTTCTTATGCAATTGTCACAGAATGGAACGCATAGGATTGTGGGATATCAAAGGCAGCGAAGGATACATCTATGCCGCCTTTAAAGCTCAATCGGATGAAGGTCTCTCGGGAGACAGGAAGTGAAGCTAACTTTGGATTTGGATGTGCCTTGATGTCTTTCTACCTTGGAATGTGTCCTCCGAAGGCAGCATTTTTACGTTTTCGGATGCAGCCTTAAGGTATGTTCGACTTGAAGCAGCGCTGTGCAGACCAATCGGTGTAGTATATAAAAAATTACCACAAGATACCAAAGCATACAGAGCTTTATTTACGATAATTCTGACATGAACACAAAAAAGTTTTGTAGATATATGAGCTACATCCGAAAACTTGACTTGTTGTCTCACTGGCCTATGACTTTGCTGGGAGTGTTTGCTCATGAAGGTATCTTACGAAACTGATTTCGGACAGACTTCTGAGTCAGCGTAACGGTTTAATGATCTACAGCAAAATAGAGCGAGGTTTGGTGAGAACTAAGTGACTATTTAATTGGTACAGTTGCAATTTCTCGTTAGAAATTACATTAAAAGTGGAAAATGTCACAATCTGACCACCAACCACAACTTTCAGACGCCATCTTTATTTTTTTAGCTGAACTGTCACAGAATGGAACTCTGTATTCAAAAAGCGATTAGATAAAGGTCTCTCAGGAGACAGGAAGTGAAGCTAACATTGGTTTTGGACCAAAGGCCTTGATGCCTTTTTACCTTGGAATGCTTCCTCCGAAGGCAGCATTTTCCCCTCAAGTCAACACAGGTGTTCCAGTAGAGTATCCACAGGTGTAGTTCATCACATCAACTATGAAATATGCTATCCAATAATCCAGGGGCACAATTCTCATCTTCATTTTGAACCGTATATCGAACCGTATATCCTAACAACCTTCTTTATTTTTGCTTGAAAACTTTGTGCTTTCTTTCTTTAAAATGAATGCCAGTCGGTTTTATATTTTGTTGTTAAATGCAATGACATTTAGTGTCAAAACACTTTCAGGGCATTTTTATAATTTTTAAGTGTTGAATCGATAAAACCTTACGGTTACTTTGCGGTACGTTACTTTATTTTAAAGTTACTTACAGTGTACTTACCTATAAGAAAATACTTGGTAATATAAGGTAACTACAGGGGTTAAGGTTATGTAGGTGTAGGTTCTGGGTTAGTACCTAGTTATTACCCAGTTATTGTAATTACTGTAAATAGTATGGGAAACAGGACTGTAACAAAGTGCTACTCACTTTACAATAAGGTCCCTTAAAGAAATTATCATAAAATACAAAGGCTTTAGAAATATTTTTCATTGTTAGTCAATATTAACGAATGGAACATTATTGTAGTAAGTGCTACCGTTGAATCACTGTTCTATGTCTATATAACTTTTTTGAACAATCACTTTACACAGTTCATCAGGACTTCAGGATGCATTTTCAATTTCTTATCATCCACTGGTGTTTTCCTCTTTCTTGAAACAAGACAGACTGTTGAATGAACTTTTGAGCTGATACCTTTGAAAGAGTGAGATATGCTCAACAAACTACCAAGCCACCTCCAATAAGTTGTTGTTGTTTTGTGACTCATTTGAGGCTGTTTCTCTGGAAACTTTCAAAGGAAAGTACTCTACTTGCTGTGTGCGGTTGTGTAAGGCTGGTGAACAAGGTGGAACGCCTTTGTGTGATGTCAGATGAGAAAGGCATGGAAGCGAATCGGTGTCATGGAGTGGGTCATTGAGAGGTGAGGCTGACTGCTTCCACGGGTTCAACAAAAGTTCAGCTGCATAACATTAGGCAAATTAGTAAGACAGCAATGGAGAGAGAGATGAATGAGCCTTGAGAGAACCGAAAGGCCAAACTATTTGAGAAGGAGGAATTCCTCAAGTTGTTTTAAGAAAGGAAAAGAGGACACGTCATATACAGTAATTCATAAAGTTTGAAGTTTAGACAATTTAGAGATGCTATTCCAGTGTAGTCCTTCATCCAGAATTTGTAGTTTTCGCACCGATCTTTGTAATGGTGAAGTAGACAATGGGTTAAACCAGTTTTGCTTGCAACATGATAAAAACATCTTTGCCTGTGTTTTAATGATCATGATCTGCAGAATGACATCCTTTCTGTTCTGGGTCCCATGAGATCCCTAGTCATTTCAGCAATAACCTTGACTTTTTTCAAAATGTGTCATTAAACGATGAGCTACCAAGTATGCACACTCTTTTTAAATTAAATTTCTTATGAATTATAACATTTTAGTTTGAAGGTCAAATTGACTTCAGAATAATAGAATATAACAAATTGAAATATACAGCTGGAGTATAAAGTATGTGGTTTATTCTTCAGTTAGGTGTACTTGACTACTACAAAAAAAAAATTATACAAAACAAGTTTTCTAGTTTAAAAACTGTTTAATCTAAATTCAAACATTTATTATATGCCCTGGAATAAATAACTGATCAAATGGGTTTAGTGTGGATTTGTGTGATTTTAACAAACGTTTTTTGAAAATAGTAAAGAGAACTTGATTGTTTCTGAATTTTAATTTTCCATTATTTACTGCTGACTTGTTTGGTTAGATTATATCCTCGTATATAATATAATACTATATAATATACGATAGATAGATAGATAGATAGATAGATAGATAGATAGATAGATAGATAGATAGATAGATAGATAGATAGATAGATGGATGGATGGATGGATGGATGGATGGATGGATGGATGGATGGATGGATGGATGGATGGATGGATGGATGGATGGATGGATAGATAGATAGATAGATAGATTAGGCCTACATTTAAATAATTCAGTTTATCAGTTCATGCATTCCTTGGGAATCGTACCCACGGCCATGTTGCTAACAACATGGTCTACTGTTTGAGCTGTTTTCTTCGTATTTATTTATTTAATTGTTTAATTATTTAGGGACATTTAGGCCTGCTATTCAAAAAAATAAAAAAAAACTTACATCGTCGTGAGATATTTTGCTTGACCTATCAAAAGTGAGAGAGACGTGAGGTGGGCGGGACTTTGGAGATAGAGACGTTAAGGCGGGCGGAGATTAATGGCAGATATTTTGATGTGGGCGGGGTCTGAACTTAGTCACTCGTTTCGTCACCGCCAACGGGCGGGGCTATCAGACAGCTGCTCGCTCTCGTCAAGACCTTCACACACTCTCAGCAGCTCCGCGCGCATGAACACACGGTGGCCGCGCGGATTAACAACACACGCACACACACAAGCTGACTAAACGCGCGTCTGTGTGCTGTTTCTATCCGGGAGGACACGAGACATTTAAAAGGAGCCTTTTTAATATCGCTGCACGAGTTTGATGATATCACGGGGACACAAGCGAGACTAAATAATCGCAACACCCAATCGGAGCTTCGCAAATAATACTGGACCAAACTCACCTTTCAGCACTGAACATTTCATGGATTTATTGATGACTCGTCCATTCTGTATTTAAGTATTGTATTAGTTAACTGATCACGATTTGGAGTAAGAAGGAACACAGTAGCCTATGGTCTAAAAGACATTCATGCTTTTTGAAACAAGGACATTGTTGATCCTTTTCTGTGAATATATATATTTTTGCAAAAAAGTATTTTAACGGAGGTTGATCGGACCGAACCGGATCTCTGACCATGCACAAGCACTTCAGCTTTAGTTTTACTCGCTTCTGTAGTTCCTGATCTCCTCTGGGAATATATGGGATGGATCCATCTCTCTGTTAAAGCTCTATGTGAAGTGTATAGTCGTAGCCGTTTCACTGAGGAATTGAGTGCGATCTGATCATGTACGAGAGCGTGGATGTGAACCCTTTCCTAATGATGGATTACTATAATCAGAGCAGAGGATGTCTGATCCCGGACAAGATGCCCCATCCCTTCAGCTCATCCATCAGACATCAGCACTGGAGCGGATCCAACCACTGTACGTGCACTTTCATTCAGTAAAACGCGTATGTTTCTAGAGTCTCTTGAACTAAACGGCATTATAGTTTAGCTGATCTGATTCAGTCTGTGTCAGTCATTCATATTTTGATATTTAAATCCAGCTGGTTGACCCACTTATACACAAACACGGGCGCGCGCACACGCATAGCTACACCGCTTCAGCAGACAGGAGTCTGCATATAGCAGCATGCAGATTTCCCCTCTGGATTTAACACGTTCGTGTATTTCTTACCAACCTGTGTGTAAAGGTAACGACCATCTAGTTATACGAATATCCAGTCATTCCTTTTAAAGCACACTGGCTCTTGAGAGCCGTTTTTATGACAGCTCGTTAACATGCTGAGCATTAATGGAACAGAGAATATGAATGAAATTCGAAGCAAGGCTAACGACTTGTGAATGTGAAATTGTGCTGTGCTTAATGATAAAAATGGTTTCATATGTGAGAGAGAAATGTAATGAAGAAAGTAATTTAGCATGAGTTGATGTGCTGTAGCTTTTTTGAGCCGTTGTGGATGGTGACCTGGGGGCGCAGGGTCACAGAACCCATGACCTTTGACATAGAAACATTGACAAATCTTACTAAAAGAGTCAGAAATATTCACATCAGATGCATCAGGCTCTCAGCCAACCTGGGGATCCTCTGTAAATTCATGCTGAATTCTCCAATCACATTAACATACATTATTATTGCATTATGCATATTAGCGCTGACCTAGTTTCTCAGTTAACAACTTTTACATGCCTTGTCTTGGATCCATTCAGCTATTGTGTTGCCCAACAAAGACATTTACATTTGGTTTATTCAAACCGACTTATATTCCAAATCAAGCAAAGATAGAACCACACTCACACAGGAATCTACTCATTTTCAAGAAAATACTTTCAAAACCAAGGCTGGCCAAAAAAGCGTGGGTGATCAAAATCATAGTTTGATCACCATCTCTTCTGGTAAAACATTTCCACTCCATCACTAGTAAAGATCTGTACATTTTGGTCAAAAGTGCAAGTGTTGTTGGAGGAGTATGGATAAGATATGCTTTACGTAAGTGTACTTTGAGACGTCAGGAGACCCTCACTCTTTTGGCTAAAGTGCACTATATAGGTCTTCTCTGATAGCACTGAATTACATAACGAAATGGCTGTTTATGTGCCACTGCAAGTGTGCTTTTACATGCACCATTTACCATATTAAAATAGTGTTTGGATGATGATAAATTCTGATTTGCTTGATATGGCCTTCACTTTTCTGTTTCGCAAGAGCATTCCAGTCCCACATTTCTGGAAATCTTTGAAACTTTGAAATGTACCGCATTCATAAAGAATCTTTGTACAGTTTTGCAACATTTGTTTTTGGATGTTAAAAAATTATTTCCCATGCCATTTGTGGTTTCTGGCATATCTAATATAGCACAAAAGTGATCGTGGACTTTTTATTTTTACATTTTTTTGTCTTGGTTTTGGAAGTATTTTCTGACCACAACATTTCATTATTTGATTTCAAGCATAAAGTGTTTTATATAAAGTTACACACAAAAAAACAGCTGTAATGTAGGGAGAACAGTCTGTCTTGAAATATATGATCACTAAAAATCTCAGTTCTTACTTCACTTCCTGACTGAACAATGGAAGATGGCAAGTCAGCGATGGTATTTGAGAAATAGTTTTTGACAAATAACGTGGGCATGAACATTATTTAGATTCAATATTCTATGGTGTATCTCAAGTGATACTGTATTAGCTCATAAAACTGCATGTATCATAATTATGTATGCAGCTAGTAGTTTAGTACATTGATGTGAAGTGTATTAAGCAGCGATATGTTTGTTTTGCACTCCTGCACAATAACTCGCTCGTGAATAAGAGCGAGAAATGAGGGTGTCGATGTGTTCGTATGGCCTCAGTCATCTGACTGACAGCTTAGGGTCTTTACGGGGGGTCAGTCAGGATCAAACAAACTTGATCTTTGATAGCCGGCTTCTCTCATCGCCGAGGTGGGGTTTCCAGAGAGATTACACACCTCAGCGTGAAGGAATGTGCTGCAGCTTATTCACATGACAGTCACTCACACACACACACACACACACACACACACACACACACACACACACACACACACACACACACACACACACACACACACACTGCACCCACAGACCTTTGTACACACTCATCTTTACAGGCGCACAGTTCTTAGTAACATTCTCTATTTTTAAATTCTAGTCGTGTATCTCATGCATTGTTGTGCATGTGCTGTGTTGTCTGAGCTCTTATTGAAGTGTGTGTGTGTGTGTGTGTGTGTGTGTGTGTGTGTGTGTGTGTGTGTGTGTGTGTGTGTGTGTGTGTGTGTGTGTGTGTGTGTGTGTGTGTGTGTGTGACCGGTGGTATATTCCAACAGAAAACAGCATCTCCTTCTGTATGTGAACTGAACTGTTAGCCATGTGCATGCATGCTCATATGCAAACATTCCACATTTCTGATCGGCTGAATTGAAACTGCTCTCGAGTGCTTGTAGGAAGCTCCTGCTTAAGAATTTGTAAGGTGCTGAATGCATGATGTCACCTGATGTGGTGTTCATTCTTCTCATTTTAGGTCAGCGCTGGGCATTTTCATAATTCTGTCTATTAATAAACTTCCTGATATACACAGGAAGCTTTTAGCACTGTGGCAACACAATTAATAACAGGATGCGTATTGACACTTTAGCACTTTATCCACAGAGATGAGAATGATGTGAAATGTTTTGTTACACAAGCTTGTTGTCTTATAAGTGCAGAAATATATGTAGTATTTTGTTCCACATCATTAAAGCTGCAGTGTGTAGTATTTATGAGGATCTATTGACAGAAATGCAATATAATATCGATAACTATGTTTTCAGTGGTGTATAAAGACCTTACATATTGAGCCGTAATGTTTTTATTGCCTTAGAATGAGCTATTTCTATTTACATACACCCGCTGGTCCCCTTACTGTGAAATTGCCATTTTGCGCCGTCATGTTTCTACAGTAGCCCTAAACGGACAAACTCCTCTACAGAACGCTAGTCACTCTCTGCTCTCTCCGACAACGTCATATTTGTCCTGTGTCGGCCACCGTAGCTTCTCTATGTGCTTCGAAAGGAAGGGTGAGTGGAGGGCTGTTGCAGTTCACAACCTCACCGCTAGATGTCACTAAAACGTACACACTGCACCTTTAAATTGTAAATGGTTCTGTCAATACTGAATTAGCAATATATATATATATATATATATATATATATATATATATATATATATATATATTTCCACCATGTTTTTTTATTTATTTTTTATTGACACTCCAGGTTTTGTAATTATGCACAGGGTTTGGAGGCGAGAGATAGTTCACCCAATAATTCATGTCATTTCAAATCTGAATTACTTGCTTTGCTCTGTAGAACAGAAGATTGTAATGATGTTCAAGCTTCAGGGAAGGAGGAGGTGGGAACCGGCTAGCGTTTAATAATAAAATAAGCAAAAGTAAAGCAGGCAGGCCGGCAGCCCCTCACGGACGACTGCAATATATAAACATAAATCAACAACATAATCCAGACCTGGTCCTTCACTGTCGCCACTTCTCCTTCTGGAGCTCCTCAGTGAGACTCGAGACCGGTGTGGCGTGCAGGTGACACCCATTAGCACTCGCACCGCCACAACACTTTGTTCCCACGACTCTCGGCCCCGCCCTGCTTGCCACAAAGTTTTTCATATACATGGTCACCAGTGTTAAATGGTTCCCAACATTCTTCAAAATATCTTCTCTTGTGTTCCGCAGAATAAGAAATCCAGTTAAGGCTTGTTTACACCAAGAACGATAATTATATGAGTGTCCTGACTAAAAGAAGATAAAATTCTGTTTGTAACTTTGTAAGTGCGCACTACAGTTTTGTTCCGTAAAGTCAGTTGGATTTGCTCGTTCATCAGCCTGAGGGAAAAAAAAAACATTCTGAAAGTCATCCCAATGATATTGTTCCTTATTGTTATGTGGCTAAACTCTAATGCCTGGTTTCACAGACAAGGCTTAAGCCTAGTCCCTGAGCTGTTTCCACTGAGAGCACCTTGCATTGACATATCTTAAAGAGGACCTATTACGTCCCTTTTTACAAGATGTAATATAAGTAAAATAAATACCCCACAGATCATTTATTATGTTGTAAATGCTCCTTTATGATTAGAAGGAAAAACATCAGTCCCTCCAGAAAAAATGAAATTATGCGATCGCCTGATTGAATGCATAATCAGCCGAAGTCCGCATATTTATTCAAATACACCACACTTTCGCGGCATAAATTGCTGATTTCCGCGCACAAAATATGCGGGGCTTGCATATTTTCATAATCCCCGCATTTTCATTGCAAAAAGGGCACATATATCTTAGCAGAAAGTTGAAAAATGTTGCGTTTACTTCACACTAGAACAGCCATTTCCCCCTATTGCCATGGGAACGTAATGAAGTGACGTAATTGCGCGATCATAAGCTGCAAACCCGGGATGGATGTTGAGGGAGAGGGGATGGAGGATGAGGATGAGGATGGAGAATGATTGGCCAGTGTTGGAGGCTACGCAGTCATAGTTTTCATTTTCACAGTGGACTGTTGTAGTTTCATTCAGGAGGTGATGCAACTTTACAGTAGCTAGATTGCACTTATTTGTTACCAGTGGGTAAAATCATACTAGTTTAAAAAAAAACGTACAGTTGTAAGTATAGTAGGCTATGCAAATTTACATTGGAAGCACTTAATTTAACTGAAGATGTCTTTTATATAGCTACCTCTGCAAAACAGGAAGCACACATTTTATTTATTTATATTTTATTTATTCATTTTCACAGAAGTTGTAGCATATTCCTTTTGTAAAGCTATGCACTTTGAACAATGTTTTGTAAGTTTGAGCAATGTGTTTATTAAGGTCTGAAATAAATCAAGATGAGAACTTAAATATTCCCAGCACTTTCTGTGTAGTGTGCTTGCTCATCATAGGAAGTAATAAGAAATGACTCTTTACATTAAGGTTGTAGCCTAGTGAGAACAGGGTGTTGGGGGAATAACTTTTTTTTCTCTTTATCAAACCGCTGTTTTTTCGAATTCCTGCAATTTCATTGCATAAAATTGCATAAATATCCCGCATATTCCATCACATTTTTAAAGAAAATGTGCCGCAAAATCAAGGATTTTTCTGGAAGGACTGAAACATGCTGTTTTCGTGCATGTATCTTTAAATGCAAATGAGCAGCTGCTCCCCACCCTGCTTTCCAGAAGAGGGCGGAGCCTGTACAGCTCAGCCTCTGATACTCTGCCAAAAACAAAGGTTTAGGTTAGGTTTTGATTATCATCTCTATCATGTTTTTGAAATTTTGGCTATGTTTAGCACGAGAATCAAACTCTTAACAGTGTAAATAAGTCAGAATGCATGAAATAGCATTAGACCTCCCTTTAAATGTCCTAATTTAACTAAGGTCCACTCCTGGCTTATTCTAAGCTCTGTCTGTGAAACCAGGCCTTAGAGTTAGAAGTTTATCGTTCTTGATGTGAACAGGCCTTTACTATGTTCAGCTGACATGCAGGAATTCAGTCCAATATTAATTTCTGAAAAGGACTTTTTAGGATTGGATGTGTTCTCTAGGAATCTCTAGGACTGAATCTCTCTCTGTTGTCACTGACATGCTTATGTCTGTACCAATTCATTGTAGAAGAAGCATATTCATTTTACTTTGTTTGACTTGGCAGTCGCCAGATAACGTGCAATAAATTTAAAATAATTGAATGAAAAAGTGTGTGCTTTGCATTTGAAGAAAAATCACAATGCGAATTGTGGCTAGCTGTCAGAGCGTTCTAAGGGTTCTTGGGTGCTTTCTTTCTGACCCAGGTCACAAGAGCCCACCCCAAGTCTCTATGATATTCTGGTTTATGGCTCAGATCCCTCGCCTAAGGGTTTTCTTTTATCGTCCACCAGATGTTTAGTAAGCATCCGCTATTGTGCAACCTGAGCACATTCTATCACAGTCTTTGGAAAGTGAAGAGAACCTGCCTGGTACATAAATGTTTTGATACGATTACTGCTTCTTCAACCAGATGTCTTTAGAGGTTCTTGTATAAGATCATATCAGGTAATGGCAGCTGCAGTGTGACAGAGTCAGGCTTCATCTTGTTTAAATATTTAATATAAAGGCCTGTTCCACTTTTTCATTTTTACATTGTTTTATTTCTGCTGTGTTGAACAATATTGATAATGACATGTCTATATGCATAATCACATCAAAGGTACACTATGTAGGATTTTTGCAGTCAAATATCCAAAAACCACCAGGCCAGTGTTATATACGTTGTTATTTTGAGTTCTTACAATGTCCCAAATGTTTCCAACTATTTGTAAATTGTGAGAAAAATCGCTATTTTCACCAAGGAACCGGGACGTTTGAGCATAGCGTGTGAGGGAGTCGCCTGTCAATTGCGTCATTTCTGCGTTACCCTCGTTTCCGGTTTTATTTTGCAGAAAACCTTAACTCTCACTGGAGTGTGAACAAGTGTCACAGCAGCCGCCGAGCGAACGCACAGAGTAACGTCATAATATCATTTTAAACACACTTAAATGTATCTAATGTAATAAACAGAGCTGCATTACCTCATTCTCATGACCGGAAAAGCGGAGATTGTGCCAGGGACTGTGTCCCGTCATAATAAAAGTCCCGTTACTCGCGAGCCTTGTGTTTTGTGTAACAATCACTCCAGCGGCCTTACTCAGCTTCACAGCACTCGCCCCTGCTCTGCTTCATATACAGTAATGTTAATAATCACATCCATGAACATGATTTCTGCCCGAGTCCTATTCCGATTGTTTTCCACCGGCTGTGAGGTGAAGACCACATGTCCCAAGATTCTGCGCTCAAACTTGACGTCATCAAACTACGCCTTTGTTTTGAACAGGCGCCCTCTAGCGGATGGAAAAGTTGCATACCTTTAACAGTTTATTATGTGAGTGTGTGTCCTGATTTTCTATGTAAACAGCCCTTAGCTTTGCTAGGTCTAAACAGATAGTTTATTACATCAATGATTGCAATGAAAAGACAGAAACCTGTTTTATTATTAGAAAAATGTTAATTTAAGTTTTAAGGTTAAGTTTAATTTAGGCTAAATTTAATTAATGCTGTCACGTAACAAATCTGCTTTACAGGTGAAATTAAATGAATTGCAACAAAATAAAAATGTAAATGCCTGTATAAATATACAAATTGTGAAATAATGGAAATAATTGCGTTGTGAATCATGTAACAAACAGTTCACATTTCATAACTTATGTTGTTTTGGTCGTTTGGCTGTTTTCTTATAAAGGTCAAGAAATTCAAGTTTTTCGTCAGGTGTGTGATGTTCTTTTTTAATAGGATGTCATTATGTTTCTGTCTTGGCCTCAGCCAAAAGCTGCATTTCTGATCATGGTTTTGAGTATCGATATCTGCTCTTTCCAATCTCAGACAACTTAAAGGGTTGGTTCAGCCAAAAATGAAAATTATCCCATAATTTGAAGCTCAAAAAAAAATTCATCCATCATAAAAGTAATCCATATAGCTCCAGGGGTTAATAAAGGCCTTCTGAAGCGAAGACATGCATTTTTGTAAGAAAGATATCCATATTTATAACTTTATAAACCGTAATCTCTGGCTTCCGGTAATAGCCGTACGTGAGTCGAGTTCCGGCGGAAGAGTGACTTTTAACCCGACGTATGAGGTAGGATGTAGGAATAGCGTAAGCTTAGGTGAGAGTAGACACCTCTTGCTGTTCAAACAAATAGGGCTGGGCAACAAACTCAAGCTCCTCTGACATTTCTATTTCAAAATTCTCGTTTTAGACTTCTAATTCTTGACCGGTGTTTTGTTTAGCTATATCCTCTGCCCTTCCGTGTTCGTCCATACATCATGCGTTGGGTCATAGGTCACTCTTCCACTGAAACTAGTAGTACGGCGTTACTGGAAGCCAGTGATTATATTTTTCTTACAAAAACACTTCTCAGAAGGCTTTTTAACTTTTTTTAACTTTTTTTACTTTTATGATGGATGGATGCACTTTTTTGGGGTTCACTATTCACTCCCATTATAAAGCTTAGAAGAGCCAGGATATTTTTTAATATAACTCAGATTGTGTTTGGCTGAAAGAGGAAAGTCATGTACACCTAGGATGGCTTGAGAGGGAGTAAATTATAGGATCATTTTAATTTTTGGGTGAACTAACCCTTTAATCTAGATATTTTAATAAATTCTGCAAATTAATTTGAAGAACCAAATTAGCCAGTGATCAGTTATCACGATTAGAAGGTCTAGCATCTGTCAAATCATCTCAGATGTATTAAGCGAGTTATGATCAACAGACCCCTGGTTAAGTAGCATTAGTAGTGTTGAAACTCACGATAATGGTAAGAGTTGTTTTTTTTGCATCTCCAAAACCCGCTCAAAACGGTTGACCAATCACAACATACTGGTCCTGCCAACCAATCAGAGCACTTTGTGCTTTTTAGAAGGAGGGGCTTCATAGAGACCAGAACTAAACAGAACGTTACTGACAGACTGGGAAGAGAGGTGTTGCAACATTGTACAAATGTGTTGTTGTTTTGTTTGGTTTTTTGAAAAATAAAGCCTACTCTAGTAGACCATAAAAACAAAACCAAGACTTTAAAAGGGCATAATAGGTCCCTCGAGTGATCCCACACTTTTGAATGGTAGTGTATACAATCAGAGCAGTTTTTATTTTTTTACTATTGTATATGAACCATCCAAACAAACCTAAATTGAATCAATATATCAGTTGTATTATTTATGTGTTTAAGGCCAAAAAGAAATGCAGCCTGTCCAACTCTGCAGACTTGCGCAATACTTTTTTATGGAGGAATGTGCATTTTAAGTACACAATATTAAAGTAAAACATCCCTTACTGGATCAGATGAAAGCACGGATACACACAAACACACAAACTGTCTGCCTTAGATAATTAAGTTTTGATTTAGCTTATCTGAGAATCAGAATGTCATTGTTCAGAGGAGAAATTATTGTATTAAACTAATTTCTGTGTGTGTCCTTGTGTGCGAGCTGGTGAAAAGAAAACACTTGAAAGTGAATACTTTCGTCTGAACTTAAATGACATCTGCTAACAGATGCTGACGCATGATTGGCTAAGAGCAGGATGTATTTTTGTGCCAAATGAGCAGCATGTTTGCAGACTTACACAAGTTTTCTTAGAAATAAGAAAACTGTGTGTTTGTTTATGTTTGGCTGTACTTGTGCTTTGAAAAGGTCCTCACAAATGTAGTGAAACATGGCCAAAACTTGGAGGCATGTGAAGCTCTTCTTATTGTTGCTGACAAATGCACTGTAAACAGTGTTGTGGGAGGGTTAGGTTAAGGTTTGGTTTATTATTATTGTGCCCTATGCCTACATAGTGTAAAGAATAGGGTTGTGATTGTCTGTCATCGATAATATCATAATTGTTGTTTTAATGATGTGGAAGCTGACATTGAGTATGTCACTCACATTGCAAAAAGCAAACAAAATCACGCCTTGAAGTGCAAGCTTTCACTGTGTGAATGAATTTCTGCAACGAATATAGCTCAACAAACAGCAACAAAAATTCAACAACACACAGTGGTGTTTCCTTAATCAGTTTTTAAAGGGTTAGTTTACCCAAAAATGAAATTTCTCTCATTAATTACTCACCCTCATGTCGTTCCAAACCCGTAAGACCTTCGTTCATCTTCCGAACACAAATGAAGATATTTTTGATGAAATCCGAGAGCTCTCTGACTAGAGGTGGGAACCTACACTGGTCTCGCAGTTCGGTTCGACTCAATATCACGATGCATTGACGATGCACTGCATCCTCGTATACAATTTTGTAAGTCAGTTACATGAACCAAACCTTTATTTTTACCTGCAAAACTCAAGTCTGGGTACAGAAGACAACAGGAGCATTTAGAACAAATACACAAAACACTAAAAGCCACTTCAGGAGGTCTGGGCCGCATTACTGTCAAAACTAAAGTCTAAATGTATTTTTTCAGATGGCTATTATGGGCTATTTGACATGTTATAGCCCGATATGACAGCGCTACTGAAGCACTCATTGCCACCGACGAGCAGCTGAGTATCTCTTCATCAAGCCAACGCACAAACAAACCGAAAGTAAAGTCGTAGGTGCTCAACATACAATCATTTAAAGTAAAGAAACTGAAGGATTACCAGTGCTGTTGCCACGCTCTCTCCCCAGATAGCTTAGTAATCGGCATGAGCTCGGCTGCCCTGCAGCACCTATTTCGGTCTTTGATTTTGAAAATAGGTGATGATCAATACAATTCAGCTCATATCTGTGGTTTTCGGTGAAGTGAACTCCAATAAATCTGCATATTGTCACATGTCTGTGTTTCTGTTGTTGTTTGCGTTAGTCACATGTTCCTTTGTCTATGTTTCCCGCCACTTTCTCTGTTCCCTTGGTTACCCTTCTGTTCAGCTGTGTTGAGTTATCGTTATCTATATCACCTAGTGTTGCACGATATACCGGTACTAGAAAAGTATTGCGATACCCTGCTATTACAAACGGTACGATATGGAATTTTATTAGTACCGGTACTTTCAGAAGGACCGCGCTTTAATAAGAGCTGTAGTTATTTTATTTGCGCGCATGACAAAATATAGCGCAGCGCGGGATGTGCTCGCGCTGCCGGACTTTGATCTGAAGCGCGAGCACACGCCTTTCAGACAACATGCGATCGCGATTCAGTTCTTTCGTATTATGGATTTCAATGGTCAAAAATATGTAAAAATGCACATCCTGTGAGTATTCAGGTAAACACAGTCGGGGGTGTCTTTAGATTCAGATTCAGATTCAAGTTTATTGTCATTACACATGTACAAGTACAATGCAACGAAATGAGTTTGGAGCAAGCCTCCGAGCCGCAGGTATTTAAAGCGCCGCCACACGCTCTCCAGAAAAAGAAATGCAGATTGCAAAGCATACATGCAAACATAACATACATTGTACACACAGTACACGTGGTCACGTGATGGGATTTTTTGTTGGGACAGAGTAAGGGAGATAGTAAGGAGGAAAGGGTGAGGCAGACGGTTGGATGGGGGCAGGGATGGGGGTGAGGTGTGTGTGATGCAAGTAAGAGTCTTGAAGAGAGTCTCTTCTGTGTGATTTAATGTTAATCAAACAACAATGAAAAAAAAGAAAACCACCCCATGACTGGATAAATAATTTTAATATATTCATTAAGAATCAGTGTATAGTTAACTTATTGATTGAAGACTAAGCAGTTTTTTTATTTCTTTCTTGACTTGCTATACTGTTAAATAGACCTATAGCTGAAAAATAAAGCACTGTTTGTCATATTGTTTGTAATTTGCATTTTTAGCTTATTTTAAAAAAAAATTGCAATTAGAAGAAATGGCAGGGCAGGAACATGCTGGCCAAGTGAGTTTTTAGTTAAAAAATTAAATAAGACTATGATTTATAAGTTCTGTTGTCATATTATTCAATTACTTTTACTGGGTGGTATTTTGACCGTGGTATCGATTTAGTATCGGTATCGAGGTATTTTAGTCTGGTATCGTATCGAAGTCATAATTTTGGTATCGTGACAACACTAATATCACCTGTCCTCCTCGTTTAGTCTGTCATCAGTGTTTGTATTTAGTTCCTCTTGTTCACTCACTCCTTGTCCGGTCGCAGTTATCTTTCATGCCGTTATGTTACATGTAGTTATGTTAAGAGGTGTTTGGTGTT
This sequence comes from Gobiocypris rarus, assembly GCA_023029165.1. Taxonomy (NCBI): domain Eukaryota; kingdom Metazoa; phylum Chordata; class Actinopteri; order Cypriniformes; family Gobionidae; genus Gobiocypris; species Gobiocypris rarus. The sequence continues at coordinate 9,269,216 of CM040920.1, forward strand.
CTGTTTCACGGTCATTTGAATAAAAGCCTATCTGTTTGGAAGTCCTGGATCTCCTCATCTCTGCTGCACTACACACCCGTAACACATATAGTGCGGAAATTGAAGATCGGATTTATATCCGTTTTGCGGAGATACATTTATGTGCCCAAATGAAAATGAAATCGTTTTGATAAATCAGACAGCTTTGATTTACACACAGCGCGTGTGCTCTCCAGGTCGTGCTTACCCAAGCCAAAATGTGGTCAGACGTCAGCTTTTAAAGTAGTTGGAGCATTTTAATTACTCGCGCTCGCCTCCCACTGTCATTGTGTGCTACCGAGACAAATGACGTCAGAAAAGAATCAGTACATTATAATCGGTTATGGTCTATTACTGAACCGATACCGAATCATCCTCGTCTGCATCACGATGCATCGAAGAAGCGATTAATTTCGACACCCCTTTCTCTGACCCCTCAATATAATTAGCACTTTCAAGGCATGTAGCTTTAGTAAGACATTGATAAAATAGTCCATACGACTCCAGTGGTTCAACCTTAAATTTATTAAGCGGCGAGAATACTTTTTGTGCAACAAAAAAAAACGACTTCATTGAACAATTTCTTCACGTTTGTGTCAGTCTCCATTGACTATTTTAACTTACTTTTTAAGCTTTTAACCTTAACCTTTTTACTACCTTTCTGGGCCTTGAAAGTGTTAATTATATTGTTGTCTATTGTCTAGAAATATCTTAATTTGTGTTCTGAAGATGAACCAAGGTCTTACGGCATAACGACATGAGAGTGACTCATTAATGACAGAATTTTCATTTTTGGGTGAACTAACCCTTTAAACGTATTGTACACGCGATAGGATTCTGAATTCTCAAGACAATGGGAAGTTGTGAATGTGTCACCTTTCATCACCCCAGGAATGTTCCCAATATACATGTTTTTTTTTGTTTTCTGGATGCAAGGAATCTTATTCCTCAACGTTACATTCCCAAGATCTGTGTTAATATACGGGGGCACGGTTGATGTGACATACTTTCCACATGTATGTCAAAGGTCAGAACAAAGGTCTTTCTAGTGTCGAACGACATGAGGGTGAGGAATTAATGACAGAATTTTCATTTTAAGGTATGTTTGCTAGGTGATTTTGTTTTGGAACCTTAGATTTCTCTCAAAATTGACTTAGCTAACTCTATCGACTTTAAACAGGTGCAGCTCAATCATTTTTCGTCATATTCCAACAAATCATACATCAACAACAACTCATTTTTAAAAATTTGTAAACATTGTAACTCTTTTTGCCAGCACGGGTCACATAGGTAAAGGATCTCTGTCTATTTCTTATCTGGTGGACCTTCCCAAGAAGTACAAACTCTAGACATTCAAAAGAAGCAACCCTGAAAAGTGCATAATGAATTACACAGGCGTCTCCCATTGACTTTATCATGAAATGTAATAGTTAGTTAGGTTTGGTTATGGGCTCAATTACCCAGAGCTGTGGGTTGTGTGTTCTGTTTCTATGGTGAGAGGTGTCAGGCATCGAGCTGTGTTTTTATCAGCTGAGTGGTTGAATCTCTCTCTACTCTGAAGTAAGGCTACTTTGGCCTTTATCAATAGTTAAATATTTTTTATTGTGGCTGATAAGCAATAAAAAGTGCTATATTATTTATCTATACTTTCAAGAGGAAAATAAAAATTAAGTTCCAGTCTTGAATTTGTATACTTCAAGTGACATCAAAATAATATAGTAGAATACTGTTTTAGTACACCTGTAAAAGAAAAAGTGTGTATGTATATATTTATATAAATCTCCATGGGGAGACACAATTCAAACTTTTTATTTGCATATCTTCTCATTCAGTTTAATACATTTGTCTATTATTTAATCCAACTGAACCCAATAGTTAATCAACGAATAATAGATTTCTATAGATATTGATTCTATAGACATAGTGTGTGTGTGTGTGTGTGTGTGTGTGTGTGTGTGTGTGTGTGTGTGTGTGTGTGTGTGTGTGTGTGTGTGTACGTGTGTGGACTGGTAATCCCTACGTTATGGGGACAAAATGTCCCCACAAAGATGGCAATATCCAAAATCCTTGTGGGGACATTTTTTGGTCCCCATGAGGAAAACATCTTATAAATCACACTAAGTGAAATTTTGTGAAAATGTAAAAATGCAGCATGTCTCCTGTGATGGGTAGATTTAGGGGCAGGGGCAGTGTAGGGGATAGAATATATAGTTTATATAGTGTAAAAACCATTACGCCTATGGAATGTCCCCATAAAACATGAAAACACAACGTGTGTGTGTGTGTGTGTGTTGGGGTGGGAGGATTGTTTCATTGATTTCTCAAATGATAATTGCACGTGTGGGACCCCATCACAGCTGAAGTGATTTGTTTCTGTTCTTGTGTCTGTTGAGAATTCCATATGCTTCTCTTGATATGGTGACCCTCAGCACAGGAAGAGCTGATCTCTGTGTTTAAGTGTGCGGGAGCTGTTCAAAGACCTCAGGAAACACAGGAAATTGATGTCTGAAGAGGGAACGAGATGGTCTGATCCTCAAAAATCCCCACGAGCGCACACACATACATGAAAATATTAGCCCTGGTGAACTCTGAAAGCAAACCCACGACCTCTGAAATAGTCTACATATGTTCATTCATTCTCCCCGTGGGACAGGTGCATGATGGGAAATAAACTTCAGATGTGGGCTACACAGCCGAGCGAAGGGGGTCAGTCTTATTTTGCTTTAATTATTGAGGACAAACGAGAGCGAATGAGAGAGGGCCTCTTTCTGTTTTCATTCAACCTTCTTTTTTTGGTCACATGTCCTCAATAAACCATGAGAACAGACAACTCAATGAAAACACTGACAATCTATCATACTATAAATGTAGGATAATACTAAAATTATATGGCCATGTTATGGTAATTATATTGGTAATAAAATAAAAATAGATTACAGTTTGTTAACATTAGTTAATGGATTAAATAACAATGAGCAATACATTTGTTACAGTGTTTATTAAAGGGATAGTTCACCCAAAAATTTTAATTAGCCCATGATTTACTCACCCTCAAGTCATGTATATGGCATTCTTCTTTCAGATAAATAAAAGTTGAGTTATATTAAAAAAGTCCTGGCTCTTCCAAGCTTTATAATGGCATTGACTGTTGCTCTGTTTTTGAAGTTGATAAAAAATGCATCTGTCCGTCACACGGCTCCGGAGGGTTAATAAAGGCCTTCTGAAGCAAATCGTTGCATTTGTGTAAGAAAAATATCCATATTTAAAACGTTTTGAATTAAATTCCGGCTGATCGTCTTCCGATTGTAAAGTGTTGAAAGTGCCTTCTCGGAGTTCAAGATGCGTAACTGGTAGTGTAAGCCTTTGAACTGCATAGGCACTTTCAACACTTTTTCCATGAAATGAAGACGGAAGGCGATCGGCTGAAACTTTACTTAATATCAAGGTGTTGTGCGTACTTAGAGGTGGGTCAGTAGTGGATTTTTCGCAATACCAATAACTAAAATAATGGGAAAATATGGCCGATAATCATTTATTTATTGCCGGTAGTTTTTTAAAATCAGTAACATAAACCTAAACTTTCCACTTATTGTAAAGCAGTGTTGAACTTTATCATTATTTTGAACAGTAATTGCTTGCATGAGAATATTTTAATATTTAAAGTTAATATTGAGTAACTTTTATTAGCAAAGCAACCTAAAAATTGGAAATAGGGCCAAAAGAAGCCAAAGCACCAAGCAACAGATAAACTGAAGGCCGATTTGGAACGGCATACGAGTGGAACAGAGTTATAGAAATGTCCCCTCACCCACCGTATAGCTTCTTAAGGTTTTCCAGTTTCACGCCGGCTTTTCCCTTTTACATATTGGGGATGTCAAGATGGGGACATTCTTTCTCTCAGATAATAGCATTAGATTTCATTTTATGTGCAGATATCGTGTGCACTAGAAGAACTCGTCTTGTATGTTGTGTACAAAAACACTTGAATATGTTTAAATAATGATGCTGGCCTTTTCTGCTGCACTATTCATGTTAAAGCTGTCAGCTCTAGCAATAATTGATGCTCATGCTTATGTTCAAATCCATATGCTATTCCCCAGACCTCAGCAGTATTTGTTCACATGCTCTCAGAATAAATAAACTCTTCTTTTTTTTGGTAGAATTAATGGAAAATAATTAAAGGTAGTAAAGGGTTCGAGAGGGCTGGTTGGAGTGCTTTTTGCTTTGGCTACATAATTGTCCTACTTTCTTTTATAGCAACATCTGAATCATTGACGGCAGCAAGTCATTAAACCGGAACAATCTAGTTCACGTCAGAGCTCTGTTTTCTTGTTTTTTCTGGAAATCAAAGCAATCACTTTTTTTTGTGTCATTTTTCAATGGCCAATATACATACAATTTAGCATGGATATACGATATTGACCAAAAAACATATATATCTTGAATTAAATTCAAAACAAATTAAAATATTTGGCTATTAAAATATCTAGCCAACAGACGAGCCCCGAATTTCATGAAAAACTATGAAAAAGCAGTGTATTTGTATAAAAATGTATTTATTGATTTGATTTGGGACCTTAGGTTCAGGAGTTGACTGGGCCAAAATAACAAACAAAACTTCCTTGTTTTTAAACCTCTAACCCAAAAAGAAAAGAAAAGGAAAATACAATATACAAACCTAACTCCCTAACCAAAAACAGCGATCAAAACGGTTTACAATAAACAAAAATGGCGTCAGACTCCCTACTTTCCCAAATTCTCAGTATTTACAATATATTTACAACCAGGCAAACAAACTGAAAAGGGCAGTCCGAATCAGTGTCAAACAAACAAGCAATACTCACAATCTCTAGTATTCTTAACACAGTCAAACTCTCTTAACACACAAACAAACTCTCTCTCTCAAAACACAAGATCTCTGGGTCAATCTGGGTAGAGGAAGTGATGACATGACTTTTAAAATACTGTGGACCGATCAGGACATAGCATCTATCAGCCTGCAGGAACCAATCAGATGAACTTCCTGGACAGAGTCTCACAAAACAACAGAGATGTCACAAAAAACAAACCATAGGGTTGTAACAATCATATAGAAATATTAGACAAAAGCTCATGCACTCATACATTCATATTACATTTTGGGGTCAGTGCATTTCAATACGTGTTTTTTTTTTTTTTTTTCAATCGAGTTACATACTTAAAAGTGCCAGCTTCCACATTGTTAAAACAAAAATTATTGTACAGTTATTGATTGTTAAATCTAGTGACAGCTAAAACAATTAGCAATTTTGCTAGAGTGGGATTTTGCTGAGGTACTTGATTTGGTCCAGTTATTGATAATGTTTATGCAATATTTGACAAACACTAAGTGAATATCAGTCAGTTGCTTTGAGACCATTGTCTGGTATTAAAACAAATACGGATATGCACGCTGCAGAAACACTGAATACACTAAATAGGTGTGTGGGGTGGTGGTGTGTTTGCCGAACTTAGCACCGCCCACAACATTTGAGGTCGGGAAGTTTGGTCTTGGACTTGATCCGTTGTGGAGTAGCTATGCTTGAACCAGAGCTGTTCGGGACCAATCAAATTATCAGGACGGGCTTTATACAATGATGGACGGATGATCAACAGTAACGTAATCATCCACGTCACCAAAGAGCGCTTGGGTTGAATTCGTTCTAATCCTAACGGAGAACTTGTTCGTATGCATTCACCTTTACTATTTCTCTCAAAAATGATGATCGTGCTGGTAAATACTCCGTGTATCCTTAAATTCTTTTCACAACACCGGCAAAGATCGTTTACACTCATCTTCTTCTTCCACTTCTTCCATTGTGTGCAGTTGAGTTATCTTTTCTTTCCTGGTTCGGTTGAAACACGCCTCATAATCACAGTCCAATGGAACAGTATCAGACTCTTCTGACTAGAATCTGAGTATGACAACGTCAGGCTGAGATTCAGCTATACCTTACATTATGGCGACAAAATATCCCCACAAAGATAGCAATATCTGAAATATTTGACCTTGTGTGGACATTTTATGGTCCCTTAAATCATGAAAATGTAACAATGCAGAAAGTTTTCTGTGATGGGTAGGTTTAGGAGTAGGGTTAGTGGATATAGTTTGTACAGTATAAAAATCATTATGTATATGGAATGTGCCCATAAAATGTGTGTGAGATTTAAACAGGAGGTGTGTGTAGGCAGGGAGTCTCCTAATCTCCTCCGCTCAGCACGAACACATGCTCTAAACATACTGAGAAATATTACAACATGGACTGGATCATAAACTAAAAATATTAGCTCATCATATTTATGTATTTGTCTGAAATGGCTTTAATGTAAATGTCACAATTTGAATATAGTTTAATAGCAAGCTTTTTTTTCCTTAATTGAGACTGATTAATCATATTTAATTATTTTTATTTATATGCAACAATATATCAATACATGGTTATAAACAGCTGTAATTACCTACTTATATTTTAACTGAAACATTTTCATTTTATTATGAAAAATGGCAAGAGTTTAAAATCAAGAGCATTTATATGATTGAAGTTGACTATTTGAAGTGACTCTATGAAATAAATGTACAGCTAATGCCATTTTTGCTACTCAAGTTAAAATCAGTTTAAATGCTTAAGCATCTCGTCATGTGCTGGCTTGACTTGTTAATCCAGATTCAAGAGGCTTGGCGCAGATGATAGTGAAATCACATTTAATAAACACAAGGAACAATAACGGGAAACACCAGCATGAAACATTAAGACAAGACCATGAACAGATGATGACTGAGGAATTTAAAGGTGCTGAATGTAATTTATTTGACTGTATTAATCCCTAAAAATACCAATGTTGGCAGTTATTTAGGAAATATACCAAGTTCACATTCTTGTTTCTCTAAAAAGCAATGCCACAGCCAGTATTTATGTATAATGTATTTATGTATATGTATAAACAACGCTTTCCAATATTTCAAATTTGGACTGCAATACCTATTTCAACCACTAGCTGTCAATATTACTGCACCTTTAAAGGCCCACTGAAGTGCCTTGAAACGTGCAACATTACTCAATTCGTTAACGTAATTTCCCCGGAAACAGGAAGACAGGGCAGGACGTATCAAACAGCTCCTCCCCTTTTTCCTCCCCTATATCACAGCTTGACTAGAGCCTTTCAGCTCGATAAAGCCACAGTTTCCTCCTAATCTCTAACCATTTCTTATCATGATCTCCTCCATATTGCTTTGAAATACAGCATTCTGTGCTGATTTCAAACGAGTCTGATAAGCTTTGTGGTCTGCACCGACTTCCGCATATGATGTACTTGACACTAACGTGAAACCAGACTTTGTTCGCCTCAACAGAAAGCATATTTACACTGTCTGAATCATTCCCTATCCAATATATAGTGCGCATGTGCCATTAACCATGTAGAAAATAGTAAATGTGTGGACAAATGACCGATTTCAGCCGCAGCTTCAACGTCTATTTAGGGGGAGGTAACGCTTCAGATTCTAGAGAGAATTTGATCGGACTGAAAATCTAAAGATAAGCTGAAGTGTTGATCCATTTTGGCGGAAGTGAGAGACTGTTTTGAGTTTTGAGTGCTTATTTTGACTTTTGAGTGCTTATATCTTCTAAATGCGAATTGTGTCATTATTTTGGAGCACACTAGCTTATAGATAACAGAAAGGCTAACATATCCATGCTAAAAGCCAAACAACTTCCATCCATTTTGATTTCAGGGGGACTTTAAGTACACAAAGGTAATAAGTGAAGGATGTGTAGGTGATTAAATGACAAAGTAACAAATGAGGATTTCTATGGAAAAGATTACAATGGAGACAAGGAACGAAAAACACAGGAACTGAACATAGGCACAACGAAAAGACAAAAGAATATCAAAATAAGAGTCTGTGAAAACAGAGACAATGTAATCATACATTTCTATCAAGCAAGACAAGGAAAGATTTTATTTGGCCTTGAAGTTTCCTATGGAGGTTAAAGGTAGGGTAGGCAGTTTTCAGAGAGGCTAGCAATATAGCGAGCTAGCTTTGAAAGCATAAGATCCCACCCTCCCTTCAGAGCGTCTCCAAAATGTAAGAAAATACATACATTGATGGGCAAGTAGGACATCGTATGGACAAACATTTTATGGTCCTACACATTCCACAGATAATATTTATATAGTACAAATGAATACATTTAGACCCCTTAACTTAGTCATTGCCATCAGGATCTGAAGAGACTTTCAACCAAAAAATGTTTCTGGAACAAATTTCTACCCTGCCTTTAACCAGCAAAATCATTGTGAATGTATTGTGAATTATTTTATATATGGCTCAGCTAAATTGACCAAAATTTTATTTGAATTATTATTTCAAACAACGCAACCCCTGCATTGACTCAAGTTCACAAAATAACCATATAAGCTATTGTGAAATATTTCATTGACTGATGTCAACTTAGTTACCGTTTCTACCCAGTAACATGGTTGCTATTTTAAGTAGCGTCTCTCTACAGTTCATGTGATGTTTCACTATTGATTTTCAGGGTGGTAGTTAATTAGTTTTGGTTTGTCATAAATATAATTTAACAGATGTACCACTTGTTGACCCAGTCAAGTTGGGATCTGTATGTCTCGGTTGATGTTAGATTTTGATCATCTCAAAAACGAAATGCCTTGGGTCCTCCCATTCAAAACACTCTGTCACTGCAAGGCAGTGTATAATCTAATAGTGAGGTAAGTGTGTGTGTGTGACTGCTCTCCCATAGGGCCTGTCTCTACCCGCTAACACACTTAAGCTGGGCTTAACCAACCCAAATCTGATTAATACCCCCTCCCGTCCTCTCCCAGCGCCCTTTGGGCCGCTCGTAATGAGAGCTAAACAAGCCCAGACCCAGACCTGAACCCATAGATGAATAAACGGGTGATTACAGCAGGCACAGAGAGAAAGGGAGACATATTGTCTGTCAGGAAAGAGGAGTTAAAGGCTCCTAAAGATGAACAGAGAGACCTAGGAGGAGAGCAGGACTGGTTGAGTTACAATGTTTGTTGGTTGTCAGAACATTAGGAATGTAACCTCAGCTTGAACCTAGAGATAGACAGATAGACGGAGCGAGAGACGGGCCGTTATAGGGTCAGTGTATATTCAGAGCTTAGCCCAGATCTCTTGGGATGCTTATGGGATTTTTTTAATTAAATGGTGAAATATGACACTCTTAATGTTGGAATGTTACATCTTCAAGCCAAGTTATAGCAATTAAGATGAATGCTAATGCTAACAGATAGCTTCCTCCAGATGTATTAGACTTCTTTTTGTCATATTTAGCTAGTATCTAGAGTCTAGTTTTTATTTGGGAAAATAAACGCAATTGAAAATATTCGCCAAAACGATTTTGATATTCTCTGATGGCGGATTTGACTGCGAAAGTGAACAAAACGTGAAGAAGCTACAGCAAGTAAACGTCAGCTCTGTGGACGCTAGGGCTGGGTTGACAATATATTGATTTTCCCTATTTGATTTCTGTTTTATTCTAGGTTGTTTTCAGTTGAAGTGTGAACAAAACTTCACTAAACAATATTTTAACATGCCTGCCATCCAAAAATCAAATTGGCTAATCATTTTGGTCATTAAATTGACCAACAACAGCTGGTTCTCTGCATCATACGTCATCTCTACACCATTTCTATGTCATTGCAAATGCACAGGACTTTACAGTTTTCAATCCGATCAAGTGTTTCCGTGTACTATCGAATTGATTAGAAAAGATTTAAACCACCCCTTTCAATTGGATTTAGCCAAATAATTCCGATTGACGTTAACATGTTACTTTTATATTCCGACTGTGCTACTAGTCCAATTGCAAGCAGATTTTTAGGATTCCAGGCAACCCGTAACCGTAACCCGTGTTTTTCCAACCTTCTACCCGTGAAAGTGTACTGGAACAGCCGTCAAACCCGTGACTTTCCACCCATGAACTCGTACTAGATCGATGTACTCCCAGTTATGAGTTCTGACGTCACATAGCCAGCGAAACAACAATGGCAGCCCCTACAGATGCGGTGTTTATGATAGATACATTAAAAACCGAATCGTTTATTAAAATAAGCTATTGCTTTAACGATATTTATCCGCAAATGTTGCATTATCAGCGGCTTTTCTAGCGTTAGCTAGTTTTCAGTCCATTGAGTGCAAGAATACATTACCAAAAATACATTTCCAAAAATACAAATAATGTAAAATAAAAGGTATAACAGCTTCTCTTGCCTTACGCGCCATTTTTTCTCCTCCTTTTCCCTCAGATAAGCAGTAAGCACCTTTGGTGATAGAAATGATTGTAAATGAGCATAAACCTCGTACGGTCTGTCATGTTTTGTTTACATCTAGCTACAACAATTCCTGGTGCTCAGGCATTTTGGCGTGACTTTGCCTGGAACTCTACAAACAACTACAAAGTCTTGAGTCGTAGTTTGAAGTCGGAACTTACGCGCTCAAAAACCTGCCTGGAACACAGCATTAAAGTTTGAAAAATATAGCGTTTATGCTTGTTTAGAAGTTAACAAGCTGTTAAAATTAGCACTTTTGAAAAAAATATAAAGTGTAAATACTGGATTTAGGGAGGTTTGTGATGTTTTTTGGCATTGTTTCTTGATAAAAGATTATATACTACAATAAAAGTTATTAAGCACAGCAGATACAGTAAATACCTGTATATTTTTCTTTAGTTATCTCTAAATATTTGCTGTTTGTGACATCTGGATGGAATGGTCGTCTGTGAGCATTATGACTTTATGGCAGCATTTAGAAGAATGATTCCTGGAGTAGATTGCACCTCTGAATGATTTTCTTAGTAACAGAAATTACAAAGCATGAAAGGTTTGTGTGAAAAACAAGATGATTAAAAACATTAAGGGCTTCGCTAAAAAAATCAGAAGCCTATGCGGAGAAAAACATGTAGCAAGAGACATAGAGAGAGGGAGAGAGATAGCAGAGGGGTTGTTGTTAATGAGCAGTAATGTGGTGTGTTACATACAAGTGCTCTGTGTGTACTTCGGTAGGCATGAGAAAAGAGACTACAGCACACACACACAGTTCTCTAATTCTATTTATCCCTGTCTCACCTCGTTTGTTTTTCTCTGTCTCTCTGATGTAGTGAGTGTCCTGAGTGCATCTATTTGTTTGCATGCACACTATTATGCAGTGGCACCAAACTGGGGTATGCAACATAATGCAAATGGAGACACCAAAACCATGTCCTATGTGTTCTAGCATGACCTGTTGTGTTGTGTTGTGTTGAGTTGTTATATATTTTGTTTTTGCTCTCTTAAAAGTATAGAATTGACTGTCATGTCAAATCATATCACATCCAAAAGTGTTTCCTGCTCCACAATGTAAATTTGGTGAATTTGGGGAGCAAGACAGTGTGTTTGATACCCCTTAAGAATGTAGTTTTGCGCTGCTCTATTATGTGTCAGACTGCATTTGACTTTGTGCGTGTGTGCGTAATTGTTAAAATGCTTTCTCTAACATGTCATCATATGACTTGGCCGGCCAATGCATGAGTTTGGGCGGCACTACCTGTAAACTGGCGAAAATGGTGTAGAAGATTGTGACGGGATGGGAAAAGTTTATCTCTGCTGTCTTGTGTTATTAGTCATTAGTAACAGTTTAACTGTGACTAGTCTCAGCTTCAGACATCACGCCCACAGACAGTTGGCTGAACGTCTGATACATTTGGCACACTTATCTGGACACACTTCAGGAGTTTCGAAGTCGTCCTCTGATTGGTTGAATTCTACAGGATTTCCACGGGACGTGTGTTGCGTTCTTTAAACAAATGCCGCGACTCCAAACTCCCTCGTGGAGGAAGAACGCCGTTGTGTTTACAACTGTGACAATGAGCGCTTACCGGGATCAACTAAACGTGGGATTTTCAAAAGTATGTGAAGTTTGCGGCTTCATTGTTGCAGTAAACTTGCACAACGTTCTTGAATGAATCATTTATAGACGCACGCCGGTCTACTCTGTTATTGCAGGGACCTCGACTTTACATTTTCACACCCCTTAACATGACGCGGAACAAAACGAACTGTGATTGGTTGTGTTACATGTCAGTCAAACGTCTTCTTGGGCGGTTCTTGGCCAATGAAAGCTGCGATGGAGTCTAGACCTTCTGCCGTCAGTCTGAAGGTCTGGCTATGTGAGACCAAACTGTGACTAACATCATGTGTAATAATGGGACAACTGAGCAGGACAGCAGTTTGTCAGTTCTTCCGAAACCTCCATGGGCATTGTCACAGCCACCAGTTTATCCCACCGGTTGCCTCCAATATTTGCAAATAGGATGGAAGTTATTTCTTGTCACATTAACAAAATGTTCAGAATTTCTTTGTTTACTCTAAAGTCACGTTCGACCACGAGAGATTTTGCGGGATTTCCTGTGTTCACAGTCAGGAAATCAAAATGGACGATTCTTGTTTTGAACTACTGCAATATTTATTATAAATGATTTATCCATGCACATTATTTATTTCAAATACAAATACAAATTCGTGTGCCCTCGTATTTTTAAATCAAAACAACTTCCCCTCCCTCTTGCGACAACATCAATTCTGTGACACAAGGGCGGGTCAACCTGTCAATCACATTAGATCCATCCAATGAGCCAATCAATTCCCGATGGACCAAATCAAGTCCCGCCCTGTATATGTTCGAGAAGCAGTTTCATCTGGATATACATTACAAACGTGAAGAAAAGACTATCACAACTTCAATCACAAGAGTGTGTTCTTCAGACATTTACAGACGTTTGGTCTAGCTCATGTTTGAGTGGACTCAGGGCCCTCTCTTTCCATGCATGGATGTTTTATACACTCAATTTGTCCACTCAAAACATGTGCCTTTAGCTCTTCGTTCATCCCGAATGTTTTGCCCAACGATGTGGCTGTGCGTGTTTGTGCTTATCTTGGCTGTCACAGCCACATGTTTGAACTTCAGTTGTTTGATTTTCTCCTCCATTCTCTCCAATTCCTTCCTGCTCTCGTTCTCATTCTCTCTGTGTTCCGCGGCTGAGTCAGCCTTTCATTCCGTCAGTCTGTTCCAGGACGTCTCTCTGAGTATTTCCTGCCCACAGAGAGACAGGCGGGAACATGCACTCTGACAGAGAGTGTGTGTGCTGGTGTTTCTGTGTGTATGGATGCTGTTTCAGATATGTGTCTGCAGTCATTCTGTGTGTGATGTGCCCAGCGGGGCCGACAGCAGTGGTGTGTAAATAAGAGTTCTAAATTTAACTTCAGCTCACAAGTTGAGTTGCCCTCTGCTACAGCTGGGACACACACTCACACATGGGAGCCAAACCAGCCAGAGAAGCAAGCACATACTTTCACCTCAGATACCCTCTCCAACTTTTTTTATAAACAGAGAAATGCACACACTGTATCCTGTTGAGAATACTATTAATGTGTGAGGCGTGTCTATTGTCCATGAGACCAGACCCTTATTTACATACAAGATTTCAATTCAAAAAGATGTCATCCATCCATTTTTGGCTGATATTGCCAACAACCCTTTGCACAGTTTGAGTTTGAGACATTTTTTAATATAATGAATCATGGCATAAAAATGCATCTTTGTGATGTTATAGTATGTGGCAATAATGGCATTCTTAATATATACTCAAAAGGAAGTACATCACCATCAATAGTAAAATATGTATTTTAGATTTTTTTTTTTTTAAATAGATAAAACTGAGATAAAACTATTAATCATAGTGGAATAATCTAAAATTCAAATAATATATTTAATAATAAATTATAATTGTTAGATAAAATAAAAACAACATAAAACTATTAATAAATAATAATAATGTTAGATTAAAGTAATTAATACATTAATAATAATAATACAATTAAAAATAATAAATATAATAATATAAAATAAATAATGATAATAATAATAGAAATAAATAATACAAAATAATCAATTTAATAATAAATTATAATAATGTTAGAGTAATATAATAAGTAAAATAATAATACAATAATTATTAATATAATATAATTATTATTTAATAATAAAAAGTAACAATCGTATTGTTTAAAGGAAAAAAAATTGAATAAAATAATAATATGTATTATTATTATCGATATTACTATTGTATTATTGTTGCTCTAAAATAAAAAATAAGTATTGTTAGAAGAACAATTAGAAACAAATTAATATACTAATAATTATTATTATTAATAGTATAATAATCTAAAATTTATAATAATAATAATAATAATATAAATTATACAAAAATTATAAATTTAATAATAAATTATAATAGTTAGATTAATATAATTAGTCAATTAATAATAAAATAATTATTAATATAATACAATTATTATGTAATATTATAAGAAAAATATGATAAGGAAAAATAGAACAAATAAGAATATTTAATAAAATAATAATTATTTATGTACTTTGTGCTATTATAATTGTATTATTATTGCTTTTAAATAAAAGTAATTGTTGTTAGATAAAATAACAATTAGAAACTAATTAATATATTAATAATACTAGTATAATAATCTAAAATGAATAATAATAATAATAATACAAATAAATAATACAAAAATAATCAATTTAATAATAAATTATGATATTGTTAGAGTCATATAATTAGTAAATTAATAATACAATTCATTATTAATATAATATAATTATTATTTAATAATAAAAAAGTAATAATAATATTGTTTAAAGGAATATTTTTAAAAAATTGAATAAAATAATAATATTTAGTACTATTATAATTGTATTATTGTTACTCTAAAATAAAATTAATTGTTGTTAGAACATTTTGAAACGAATTCATGTATTATTATTTCTAAAAATGCGAAATATGGTTGTGGTTGAAACTGCTGGAAACACATCTAGAATCTGTTCAGCCTCCCATCAGTGGTTTGAACAATATTTAACAATTATCTCTTGTTTTGATGTTTTGATGTGTTATGGCTGGCTAATTACCATCAGCACAAATGTGTTACATCATCAGTGCGCTCAGATCATCTGTGTCTCTCTGACAGACGCGCAGTTCCTCTAGAGGAGTTGGTTCAGGACGTCTGCGTCTTTGATCTCGCTTGTAATGTTCCATATCACACACTGCAGCCCTGCGACGTGACGCTCCGGGACAGGGATCAGGGTTAGGGATTCCTCCTAGATAAATAGGAAAGTTTGCTTTATTCAGCTTGGTTTGACATTGAGTTTCTAGAACTTGCACAAATATTGTTGTGTCATTGACCCATAAACTCTCTCTCTTTTACAGCAATCGAGACCCAGAGCACGAGTTCAGAGGAGATCGTCCCGAGCCCACCCTCTCCGCCCCCTCCTCCTCGCGTCTATAAGCCCTGCTTTGTGTGTCAGGACAAATCTTCAGGGTACCACTATGGCGTCAGTGCCTGTGAGGGATGCAAGGTGAGAGACACAGACAACTCTCATTCACTCACACAACATGTGCTGGAACCAAAGGTTGCAACTACTTATTTAGCTTAAAATTCAGCTGTCTAAAAAGTTTTCTTTTTTCTCTTTTTTTTTGTTTAGTTTTTTTTTATACACACGTCCATACAACCATGCAATATGTAAGGAATAATTGACGTAATAATTGAATTATTTGAAAAAATAATGCACACCGAGGTGGTAATGCGGTCATGACGTGAAGCGGAGTGTGTTTTGCTAGTTTCAGCCCGACGCAGTTATCATTTTCACGTCCATCTCCACGTTGTTTAAATAGCAAATGCACTCGCACTGGCTTTTAAAGGGAATGGGAGATGAGACTCTGAATGGTTTACTGCACGTCACGCCCAAAACACACCCATGACTCATTAAGAGACTAGGTACAACCCTTTTGGACCGTGCGCCTGGCGTGATGTGTATTTTTGTCACATGTACAGCACACATAGCATGAATGTTCCACAAGGTAGCAACACTGGCCTGGGCCATTATTTCACAATCCAAAGAATATAGGAGTTGGAACAACAACAAAAGCAAATGACTGGAGATACGCAACAACTATATACGCCGTGTTGGCAAACGCTTAAAGGGATAGTTCACCCAAAAGGAAAATTAGCCCATGATTTACTCACCCTCAAGTCATCCTAGGTGTATATGACATTCTTCTTTCAGATGAATAAAAGTTGAGTTATATTAAAAGTCCTGGCTTTTCCAAGCTTTATAATGGCATTGACTGTTGCTCTGTTTTTGAAGTCCATAAAAATGCATCTGTCCATCAAATAACGTGCTCCACACGGCTCCGGGAGGTTAATAAATGCCTTCGGAAGTGAATTGATGTGTTTGTGTAAGAAAAATATCCATATTTAAAAGGTTATTAAGTGAATTTTCGGCCAAACACGTGCCAGACTGATCACACGCTGTGAATGCAGCCGCGAATTCCGCGATTACCTCAGCTCATGTGATGAATGTAATCCGATCCTGCTGCGTTTGTGCCGTGACGCTCAATCGGCTCACTCGCATTATATCGAACAGACACGTTCAGTTTTTAATTGTAGTGTCTCTAACTGAACTGATTGTCTGAAAGTGAACGCGGTGGGCAAGTGATCCAGTAATCCAGTAGCCGACTAGCCGTGGCTAGAGTAGGGCAGTGAAGCAGTGCGTTCTGGGAATTGTTGTCTTTCATCCCCATGAGACAAAAATAAATTTTCTGTGTTTTCTCAGTCTAGAAGGCACCAAATTCAAAAATAATTTCACATTTCTACTACATTAATGACCCAGTATTCAGATTCATCTTCCCAGTGCTGAAGTACCCCTTTAAATTGACTGTCGCGCTGTAGCTCCACGTCAGCGATCTCTCTCTCTCAGGCTAACGGAGGATTTCATGCACTTAACTTAGTCAATACTTTCAGAAAACAATTTCAAGATGACGTTGGCTGTTGTGCTTTTACAGTGTGTAAGTGAATGTCGTGATATTACTGATCATGAGAAGATTTTGTGTGAATACATTGTAGGGGAAACACTGCATGCAAGTATGCTACAAGCTCACACAGATACAGCCGCTTGGCTTTTGGAACCGAAATTTGGCACCGAAAGATAAATCATTTTTCGATACTCATAGTTGAAGTTTTTCGTTCGATACCATAAAAGTATCGACGTTCGGTGCCCAGCCCTACCTAGGATGACTTGAGGGTGAGTAAATCATGGGCTAATTTTCATTTTTGGGTAAACTATCCCTTTAAGTGAGTAAAAGAACATTTTTATCGTCCATAACTTCTGGAAAGAAATATTGCAGACTCTGAACAAGGATGAAACTTTCTGGTGTGCTATGCATGTTTTGAAAGCCTGTGTTAGTGCACACCATCAAATGCAGTATACTTTGCAGGCCTATGCGCTCGGTTGTGGCTTACACTAGGTGTCCGCATCAAAACTGAAGTATACTCTGGCCTTAAAGGGTTAGTTTACCCAAAAATACAAGCACATTTGAGCTTCCGTTTACTAGTGTTTAGATGTAAATAAATGCCTAGATTAAATCTGTTCATCATATAAAGCGATCATGCTTGTTGCATGTGGATTACTTTTACAATCTCTTTATGAACTTTTTGACTCTTGAAAGTTTTGATGGGGTGGACTTTCATTGAAGGTACCGACATTTCTCATATTCTGTTGAATTGGCCTAAAATTAGATACAAAAAGGCCAAAAATTTAGGAGGAGAATAGAGACGTATAGTTGGCTTTTTTGGTCAGTTTTGGTCAGTAATCAACATCCTAACAACCATCCATAGCAGCACTCAGAACACGTTTGCAACCAATCACATTCAATTGCCCTAACAACCACCTTCAACATCTTAGCATTATTGGCTCTGGGTTTTATAGGAAGCACAATGTGGAAGTAAAAATCTACTTTGACACATGACACATGAAGTTTTCTTGCATCTCTTGTGGTCTGTCTCTGTCCTCATTGTGTTGTTCGCGTTCAGGGTTTCTTCAGGCGAAGTATTCAGAAGAACATGGTCTACACGTGCCACAGAGAGAAGAATTGCATCATCAACAAAGTCACCCGCAACCGCTGTCAATACTGCCGGCTGCAGAAGTGCCTGGAAGTGGGGATGTCCAAAGAATGTGAGTGATGCATCCGAAATACTCCCTCCACAGCTGAAGCACTCGTGCCAAAATACACACACACACACACACACACACAATCAGTGCCTCCCTCTGGCTATACGAGCACACGTCTCTGCTAGGCGCTGTCAGACTTGAGAAGTTAATTGGGAGAAGTGTGAAAATACACACACACTCTCACAGGTCTGCAGCAAAACTTGTGAATGTGTGTAGGTTCAGAAATCATCCGGACAGATCCAACACACTCTCACCATCAAGTGGACGTGAGTCTCCACTGCAGAAAGACACACAAATGGTGCTTTTTTATGGAGGGAGAGGAACAATCCAATACCATCCCATGTCTGATCAGTGGGTGTGTGTGTGTATCCGGGTGACATGTCTGGCTCACATTTAACCCCAAAAGCAAAAAAATAAATAAGTAAATACATTTTATTTTCTCAGCTAATATTGTTGTTCATTTATAATTCATTTTATTTTTCTGAATATTTTAATTAATTAATAAATAAAGGTTTTTATAATTTGACCTTATTTATTACATAAATTTATGACTTTATTTTTTAATTACAGTTTTTCCCAAAATTCTCATTATATTCCTATCATTATATTCCTATCAAAGCCTTGTTTATATTTATGTGTTAAGCGTGTGGGATGAAATTTAAGTTTCTAGAGGTTCAATGATGCTATTAAACTGCTATATACAATACTAAATATGATGTACATTAGTCCTCATAATGCCTGATTTCACAATTAGATTTAAAGGCACAATATGTAAGATTTTTGGATTAAAATATCCAAAAACCACTGGAACAATGTTATATATTTTGTTGACTTGTGAACATTATCCCAAATGTTTCTAAGAATGTTTAAATCCAAAGAATTAAGTCATTTTAACCAGGACACGGACAGCATCCATGTGACGCCTATCAATGACATCATACCCGTGATATTTTGTAGAAACCATGGAATCATCAAAGACGATTTAATATAGTATGTGTTTTATTAGACAGGTGAGCAACTGTCTGGATGCATTTGACAGAAAACTAATCATTGTTATAAAGCTGAACACAGTTAGTCTTATTGTTTAAATCTCATTTTTTAACGCGAGTACCATGTTTTACCATGCATAATATCGATCTAACTTACTGCAGTGTGCAACAAGTGTCTCATAGTAGCCGCCGAGTGAACGCACAGAGTAGCATTATAACATAACTTTCAACACTCATATGTATATACTATGATAAAGCAGCGCTGCATAACCCCACATACGCATGACCGGAAGAAGCGGAAGCGGTCAGTGAATTCACATTAAACTAGGTTTCCCTCAAATAATTAGAAATTACCAAATTGTTACCAAATTACCCCAATATTTGATATTGTTGATGCTGCTCTGCTGTACTCGATTATATTCTGTTTGTTGCTAGGATGAAAAAAGTAAAATGTTACATTTAGGTTGGTCTGCCTCAGCGGTCTAACAGCGCTCGTCACTGTCAGAATGAGTGAGATGGCCAATCAAATGAAAGAAGGCGGGGCTTACTTTTAGTGCGAATTCCACAATGAAAGCACTGCGAAATCCAGACATCATCAAACTACACCTTTGTTTTGAATAAGCAACCTTGAGCAGCGAAAAATTACATATTTAATGCATTATTTTACTGGATATAATGTTTTTTTTACATATAGTATATAATATATTTCATTCAAGGAAAGTTTCAAGTAAATGCTATCACTGATAAGACTATTATATATTGTGTGTAACACAATTCTATATTTTCAGCAATATTATGTAGAACATTTTTGGAGGTAGTTGTCCTCTTACTGGCACTAACACTAATTCGCAAGTATATCATTGGTGGGTTTTCATTGCTAAACAACACAACTATCACCCAAATTTTTTATAAATGTCAGATTAAATTCAGTCATTTTAGGCTGCAAAAATCATTAAAAAAAGTTATGTGAAATTCTGGTCTTATTACTTAGTAATGGAATTTATATTTGTTTAAATATTTTTTTTTAGTATTGCGGCAAAGTCTTAATGATCCTAAAACAGACTTCATTTAGTGTTAGTGACCCATATTTGTTCTTGACAGGTTCATGTAATTCTTTTAGTGATCATGTGCATGTTGAGCTTAATGTTATGGACCAGTCTGTCAGATCCATGCACATGGGCCTCCAGCAGGCTTCATGGCGAGATTGTTGTTGCCAGTGCAGATGACCCATTAAATCAGTCACAATGACACAACCCACACTTGTTTCATTAAAGTGGGTTCTTATGAATTCACACCTCTTGACTCCTAGTACATTTAGAAAATGATGCACAGCAGCACTTTCACACTTCACTTCCTGCATACATTTGAACGCACTAAACATCTGTAATAAAACACACACACACACACACAAGCATGCATTGATTTTCAGCAGAGCATGCTGGGTTCGCTCTGCTCCAAATGCATTAGACTCACAACTCATTTGCTGCTGAGGAGGAGGAGTAGAGATTGTGAAAAAAGAGGAGTGGAGAGAGCGGGAGCGGAGGGAGGAAACATTGACATTTTTATCTTTTCATTGAATTTCATCTTTTTGATGGACGATCTGCCAGCACTTTAATTTTCTCCTCTCAAATTATCCCTGTCAAGAACCTCATACACACACACACACACACACACACACCCTGAAACAGACATATGTGGGCATCATGGATCACAGAACATACCAAAAGAAAGAGGGGGGTCCGGGTGAGGGGGAGGATGCTACAGGGGCGTGGTTTACAGAACTTCGGTATTGGATGAGAAGCGCCACGTCTTTAAAATAAGTAAACATTTCAGAATCCTCCATTACAATGAAATATAATTGTCCCAAATCCTTGTTAATGTAGGCTGCATAAAGACCTCATCCTAGCAAGATTGTACATTTTACATCCTAGTCTGTATGTTTTAATATTATAGTATTAAATGCCACATATTATATATTCTTTTAAGCTTAATTTATGACTATATTAATATTTTTGTATATATATATATATATATATATATATATATATATATATATATATATATATATATGCAGTTTACAAAAATGTTCTATTTAATATTATAAATTAGTCTAAAATGTTATACATGAGTCTTTGAAAAGCAGGGCTGTAACCACCATAGACATTGAGGGGGACAAGAATAATTAGAAATTGCCAAATTGAGAAAGAGTGTCGTAAGATGTAAGTAGCTACGTGTGCACATCAGACGTGGCGTAAGCATTTTGAACTGCGAGAGGCGCGGGCGCTACACTTTTTCCGTAAATTGAATATGGAAGGCGCGGGCAACTAGGTTCCGAGAAAGTAGAGGTAGTAGGTAGTAGAAGTAGAGACCTCCTCCTGCTTCGCCCCGACCCCGGCCTTGTCCTCGAGCCGACGATGCGGTAGGCTACATGTCTCCAGAGTGTAGTCCTCATCAGAGTCAGCAATGCTTTCATCATGGAAACTCTTACATGCAAAACACTGTATACCTATGTTATGAATCTAACACGAAATTCATCTTCATCACACTATAACTGATGTTATTGGAAAAACATGTATCAATGCTACCCATTTTTAGCTTTGCCTTATAAATATAACTAGCTCATTGCCGAATCAAACAAATATATTTTAAACTTTACTAGTAGGCCTATCGTATTCTAGCTTGGTAGTGAGTACTAAAAGAAATCTTATTTGTTTATATTCATACTGATAAAGTTAGATTTTTATTACATGTGATTCTGACATGATGTCACTACATGCACTCCGCTCCTTCTTCTCCGCTCGTCTCAGCTAAATAATGCGTCTTCCAGCTGAGCGGTCGGCGGATCGCGTTCATGTGTTTTGGGGGCGTGGCTTTGGAAAGAGCCCAGAAGGGAGAAGGTGGAGTGAATGGAAATAATGAGCTGTCTTTAAAACAGTCGTGAGAGGTCTACAGACACTCAATTTGTATACTTTCTTTTTCAGAGTACTTACATTTTAATTATGTATTGATATATAAAGAAAGTTTAAACAAATTTGGAAAAAAAGTTTTTTAACCGATTCTTACCTACCCTACCTTTTAAATATGGATATTTTTCTTACACAAACGCATCAGTTCGCTTCAGAAGGCCTTTTTTTTAACCCCCCGGAGGTGTGTGGAGCAGTTATGATGGATATAGAGGCACTTTTATGGACTTCAAAAATGACCCAACATTCACTGCCATTATAATGCTTGGACGTGCCAGGACATTTTTAATATAACTCTGATTGTGTTCGTCTGAAAGAAGAATGTCATATACACCTAGGATGGCTTGAGGGTGTGTAAATCATGGGATAATTTTCAAAATTATTTATTTAAATTAATTAATTATGTAAAAAATCGTTTGAAATTAATAAAGTTTTTTTTTACGAATCTCTTGAATGAATGATTCAGTGATTCATCAAATCCATTTTAACAGTCACTGGTCGCCACCTACTGGCATAATTAGACATATTCAATCTTTATTTTGAAGCGTAACATTAGCTTCCAAGGTCAATTACTCGGCCTATGTATTTTTGTATGTCATATTTGTACCAGACCTCAAAAGTTGCGGCATAATATTCAAATACACTAGTCTGTGGTAACCATATCGTTACACACATTCATTCATTGCTGAAATCATAGAGCAGTACTTCTGCATGTTTTTGAAAATGATAATGAATTGTTCCAGACATAATGA
Source organism: Gobiocypris rarus (assembly GCA_023029165.1). Taxonomy (NCBI): domain Eukaryota; kingdom Metazoa; phylum Chordata; class Actinopteri; order Cypriniformes; family Gobionidae; genus Gobiocypris; species Gobiocypris rarus. The sequence continues at coordinate 9,292,059 of CM040920.1, forward strand.
TTTGACATGATGAAAAGTATCATTTAGTAAAGAATCTTAGTTCATTTATCGATATTTGCATGATATTTTTTCAGCTGCGATGTTATTACAATGCACAAGCCCAAAAGACTACGCAAGTGCTTGAATGTAGCCGCTCAAGCTCGATTTCACACATCGTTTTAGTCTGAAAGCACAGTTCATAATGCAACTCAAGTTACTTACATCAGTTTTAATGGCACACACATCTTTATTGGCCCCATGGGTTTGTTACCGCCAGAGTGATGCAAGAGCGCATGTTAAGTATATACCGGAACTGGGCACTTAGCGTTTGATCACGTTTCTGGCCATGTTTCTGTTCGTCAGCATATTTCTGGCCATTCTGTCAGAGATTTCGGTGTGAAAAAATCACCTCTCCAGACACACACAAAATACTCATAATACTGCTGGAGAAAGACCCGTTTCCCGCTCTCTCTCGCTCTCTCGCTGCAGGTCTCTCAGTAACGCTTGTGCTTGAGTGATGGTGCAGCCACGCTAATAGTTCTTTAATGACTTCATTAAATTGTGTTTTGCGGCTTATGATCGCTGTGCCAATCTGTCATTGGTGCTAATGTAGGCACGTTAAGATTGCCCACTTTTATTTAGGAATTAATTCCGCATCTCCAGAGGCCTGAGAGAGGGATGCAGTGAGGGTCCGAGCGCTAGCAGAGATTGGAGAGAAAATAATGCCATGGCATTACAGTGTGTGTGTGTGTGTGTGTGTGTGTCATATAATGAGATTAGATTAGCTCTGAGTCTAATGAAACCTGTGGTGATCTATCAGCATTATGTACGACTTCATCCACCCGCTCTATTCATCAAACTACAAACACACACCCTGCAGAGAGAGAGAGAGAGAGAGAGAGAGAGAGAGAGAGAGAGAGAGAGAGAGAGAGTGAGATAGAGAGTGTGTTTGAGATGTATTGATGGAGGGGGTGTGATAGCATTTCTGATTCTTGTCCTATTTTTTTCCTTTGACACCTTTTTTTCTTCTTCTCGCCTTTCCTCCCCTCATGGTTTGTCTTCGCAGATGTGATGTGTTGGCTCTAACACATTTCCTCTATCTGTCTGTCTCATCTCACTCCATTACTGCTGCTCACTGCATCTCAAACGGCCTTTCACTGCTACTCATGCAAGTTTTCTCTCTTTTTCTTGCCCCTTTCATCTCTCATTCTTTCTTATCTGTCTTCCTGAGATCTCTTTCCTTTTCTGCCCACTTCATTGCCCCCTGAAATGACATGGCCACACATCTAACTGTGATGGCAAACTTGATGATGGAATTTATGATAAAATGTAATTGAATGTGTGTAATATTGTAAAAGACACCAATGTTCAATAAATAACAATAATAGTAATAATAATACATTTTAAAAAGTTAAATAGAATAATGTAAATAATGATAAAAAGGATTTTTCATCTAATGCTAATAATAATAATAATTATAATAATAATGCTTATTAAATGCATGTTCTCTTTTGCCCTCTTCATTTCCTCCTGAAATCACATAAAAACTTATGCAATGATAAAATGCATGATAAATGTGATTAAATGGTTAATATTATAAGAGACACCAATGTTAAATAAATAATAATATTATTAATAATAATAACAACCAGAGATTTAATTAGACACATTTTAGACACATTTTTACAATATTTTGTATTATTATTTTTAATTATTCTATCAAATTTCAGAATAAAATATTCTATTTAGTAACAAATATTTTAATTTAAATATTCTTTTTAACGTTTTAAAATAATTATTCTTAGATTTTAGATATTAGGTTACTAATTCTTATTAGTAGATTATGATCTACATCCTCGAATGTCATCTTCACTAAGAAATTAACCGTTCTTAAATAACACGTGAACAAATTCGACTAAGTTCCCGCCAAAATGAACGTGAGGCTATATCTCTGCAACGCTTCAGTGTTTTCTGACCAAACTTGGTTTGTGTTATGACAACCATGACCTGAGGCTACCTGTTTCATCGCGGTGCCACCTAGTGGTCAGGAGATATTAAGAATATTTATTTTTGCTTATAACTTTTGAACAGTTTGGCCAAAAAATGGTCTCTTTTGGTTCAGTGCATCATGCCAAGACATACAATACCCAATTTTCCCATATCGGCCATTTTGGGTGTCGTCCTTTTAGATTTTTGTCAAAATTTTTATCTTATGAATGCCTTGGTGTATGATTACAAACCTCGGTATGTGTCTTCGGCACCATGCCCTGAAGGTACTGAAACCTTACCATTAAATTGTATTATTAGTGACTGTATATATGATTTTTCAGCCATTTTGCCTAAAATCATTTTAATTCTCGTTAAATTTAATAATCTTTAATTGCTCATTGTTGCAGTTGGTCTGACACACCCAGCCATGTTGGCATGTCTTCTTTGTGCTTGGCCCTGATAATGGCTGCTTGCAGCTATATTTATTATTATTATTATTATTATTATTATTACTATGAAGAAGAAGAAGAAGAACAAAATCAGACTTTATTTATTGATTTTATTTATTTTGGCAAAAATGTGCACTGATGAATCATGCACAATAGGATCATGCATTAAAAAAATAGAATCAATTTTGATTCCCTTTAAGAATTTGTATTCATTTTTATAACAGTTCTTGCCCTCGCTTGGTGGACATTCACTTGGCCAGCCATTCAGGAAGTTGTTACAATGAGTCTGACATTAAAATATGTACAGTCAGCGCTGATCTTTGTTGTCTGTCTGCCTGTCTTTCTGTCTATAGCGGTAAGGAACGACAGGAATAAAAAGAAGAAAGAAGAGAAAAAGCAAGAATGCACAGAGAGCTACACGTTGAGCCCAGACACAGAGCAGATGATTGACAGAGTCAGGAAAGCCCACAAAGAGACCTTCCCCTCGCTGTGTCAACTCGGCAAATACACCACGGTAAGAGTGTGTGAGGTTACACTGATATACTGAATGCTCACTAGATTTGGGATGATTTTGCTGCAGATCGTTTCGCAGTGAATACTCTTTCACATGAACTCCATCTTTGCAAGTGCTGTACACAGCACACTCCAACCATATTCCTAGATTTGTAATGAGAATTGTTTATAAATCTGTTGTCAGCAAAAGAGGCTTTTGAGAATGGATTGAGAAGAGAAATGATATTACACCCCCAAAACAAACAAAAAAACTAATTTTCCAAACATGTATTTTTGATTTTGAATGTTGATCACCAAACATTTTTGTTTCCCATTGATTTGTAATTTTGGTTCGCCAAAATTAAAGCTCAATTTCTTTAACTTTGGAAATTGTGAAAACTGTTATTATTGTAATAATTTTATTATTCGCTCATCACATGCCTTTTCCTTTTTTTTTTTACTTAATTTAGTATTTTTAACTAGATTTCTACTGCATTTAATTTTACATTGAACATTTTGAAATACAAAACATTCTTCAGTTGAAATTAGAGATGCACGATTCTGGAGAAATTGAGAATCACAACATTTCTGCCTGAAATCGAGATCACGATTCTCTTTAGTGGATAAATCAGTGTTTTTGAACAAATCTCTTGAATGAATGATTCAATGACTCACTTATAAAGGCTGCATACAAAATCGCATACTTATACTCGTAGGTACTTATTTTGAATTACTTCACAACCCCTAAAAAAGTATGTTCTATATAGTATGAGTAAGTGTAATATGAATGTAATCTGGTTGTACTACATTTGCAATTTTGTCATTATCATGTGACCTTCCAGCGTCAGCTCCGTCGCTTAACTACCATTTACAAATCCTGGGATAGTATCCTCACGGGATAGTAAAGTATCCATCGTATGCACACTTCAGAATCTCACCGGAATGAATTCGGACATACTTCTTTTGTCACGTACTGTTTTTCGCCTACTAGGGAAGTATACGATTTCGAATGCAGCTGAAGACTTGACTTGTTTCATTACTGCATGAATCTGTTTGTGAACGAATCTCTTGAATGAACGATTCAATGACAATTTTTTTTTAATAGCCACTTGTCGCCACCTACTGGTGTAACAATGTAGTTGATACAATCTTTATTTGTAGCTTCAAGTTACTTTCAATAGGTGATTTACTCTATTTTGATTGCTACGGTAGATATCAGTGTTAACTGTAAACTTTTATCGCAGAGCTTCTGTTATCATCTGAATTACTGTTACATAAATAATGATACTGTGTGGAACAGTTTGTGATGCTTTTTCATACCTACAAGTGACAGCTGCGTTCTCTAGGTCAGTGGCAGAACAAAAGCAGAGTTGAATGTTCTGCTGTAATACTTCTAACTGAATTGTTGTCATTTATGAATAAGATTGCGTGGGTGTTTGAATCGGGATTGCAATCTTTTAATTGCAGCTCTAGTTGAAATTATGTTCTTTTGATTTAAAAATGAAATATTGAGATGAATAAGCGATATCCTAAAAAAACTGATTGAATCATCAAAAAGCTGAGAAATATAACCCAAGTGAAATCATTGGGTTACATCATTTACTGTGGCTGTACTGCTGAAGGCCCAATAAAATCTTTATCTGTGAGGATATGACCTAATTGTTTTGCCTTTGTGTTGGCTTTTTAACTAATGAGCTGACACTGACTGATTAATCAATGCTGTAACTACAGATATGTTTCTCGGTTTGTCAATAACTCCCAGAACTCTGTTCTTATTATGTTCCTGTGTTTACAAGCAGACTACACCAAAGTATTTCAGGCATTATTGATGCTGCTATTAAACATTTACCATAGCGTTCAAGTGTACCTGAATTTTGTCTCTGTCTATGTGTAGAATAACAGCTCGGAGCGGCGCGTGGCCCTGGACGTGGATTTGTGGGATAAGTTTAGTGAGCTTTCCACAAAGTGCATCATAAAGACGGTGGAGTTCGCCAAGCAGCTGCCGGGATTCACCACCCTCACCATCGCAGACCAGATCACACTGCTGAAGGCCGCTTGCCTCGACATACTGGTGAGAACAAGTCCAAAATTCCAAATGACATGCTGAAGCCTGAATATAGACTGAGGGTCACGTTTAAAGGGTCAGATTTTGTCTGGCTATCACCAGACCAAGCTCAATTTAAGATCGAACACTGGTCTGGGGAGTCAGCTCTGTGTTTTCTACTGCACAAGAGACGTGATCAACGAGCATTTTTCGAATGACTCTGTACGCAATTGGATAGTCTTTCAACCAATCAGACCACAAGAGACATGATCAACCCATCGCTTCTCTATCTGTCATGGTGTTAAACCCGCCACTCCATAGTTTTCAGTCACGTGACTGTCGCGGAGCCTTGGAGGGCAAAACCGCCATAGAACTCAATAGAACTGCAGCACAAGCCTGTCAAATTTCCATCTTAAAACAAAAATATGTGAACAAGATGCACGTTTTGGGCACTTATGATCCACATACAGCACCTGCTGCAGTATTTCGATCACTATAAACAGCGGGTGTTTTTAAAACGCTTAATGTTAAAAACACTATCGGGTGAGTTGCACCAATAAGGATTCAATTGAGCAAAGTTTAATGCTAATCTAGGATTTGTTTATATGGGTTTTATTTTAAATCGAGTTGTTGCACCACTTAATTTTAAACACAGATTAATCACACAGTAAAACTGTTATAGAGCTGATCAAGCTGCCGCTATGAAGGGTGAACTGACGACAGGCTAAATAATCCCACCATTAAAGTGCCGTAATGTACTAAAACAGTGATATTAAAAGATCAATTTCAGTTTAAACCTTTTTGGTGATGCATATCATGTACAGGCGAGTAGAAGAGCCAAGAATATAACGCGACACGTTTTCTTTATAATGGGTTTCAAAGGGGAAAACACTTAATGAGAAACCTTGTGTTGCATTAATATTCTGCATTCATCTGCTTTCCTGCAATATCAATGAGGTGTAAATTGAATTTGGTATTTTAATATCACCGTCTTACTGCATTAATGCTGACTACAAACCTAGTAAAAATGACTGGCGGGCAATGGAGAAAAGCCTTGTTTTGCCCTCCATGCAGGTGGGCGTTCCTATAAGCGTGACGACACGTAAAAACTATGGATAGCGCGCCAGGTGGATAAGCCAGTCTGTGATTGGTTCCCGCAAAAGTGTAACAGAAGCAGTTGAAATGAATGTACGGGTTTCCAGACTGAGTTGCAGGGCGAAATTAAATCGCCGGCAGATCAGGCTGGGCTTACCCAGTCTAGGTTAGATCACCAAAAAATTTAAATTCTGTCATTTAATTACTCACCCTCATGTCGTTCCAAAACCCCATAAGACCTTAGTTAATCTTTTGAATACCTAGAGAGCTCTCTGTCCCCTCCCTAGACAGAAATTGTATTAACTCTTTCAAGGCTTAGAAAGGCAGTAAAACAATTGTCCATATGACTCCAGTGGTTCAACCTAGAGTCTAGAATACATATTGTGTGCAAAAAACACAAAAATAATGACTTTATTCAACAATTTCTTCACGTCTGTTGTCAGTCTCCTATGCTGTTGACATAGTAAAATACAGTCCATCACCTCAGAGCGGCGGCTTACCATTGGCCGATGATTTCTTCATAAGTATAATACAGATGGCAGTCTGCCGGAAGCTAGATATTTTACTTTATAAAGTTTTAAATATGGATATTGGTCTTACACAAACGCATCGCTTCGCTTCAGAAGGCCTTTATTAACCCCCCGGGGCTGTGTGGTTTACTTTTATAATGGATGGATGCACTTTTTGAGCTTCAAATTTTGAGCTGCCATCACTGCCATTATAAAGCTTGGAAGAGTCAGGAAATGTTATAATATAACTCCTATTGTATTCGTCTGAAAGAAGAATGTCATATAGACCTAGGATGGCTTGAGGGTGAGTAAATCATGGGGTCATTTACATTTTTGGGTGAACTATCCCTTTAAATATATTTGTTTAAAGTATCTTATTTTTCCCATAATAAGTACTCTTTTTAAAAGTATGCTAAAGTACTTTTTCACAAGGATTGATCCATGTACTTTCTCCAGTATTCTCCAGTGTATAATTTATCTTATCCCTCTCTGTTTCTCTGCTTTTAGATTTTGAGGATCTGTACCCGCTACACGCCTGAGCAAGACACCATGACATTCTCTGACGGGTTAACGCTGAACCGAACGCAGATGCACAATGCTGGTTTCGGCCCGTTAACAGACCTGGTGTTCGCCTTCGCCAATCAGCTAATACCGCTAGAGATGGATGACGCGGAGACGGGACTGCTCAGTGCTATATGCCTGCTGTGTGGAGGTACATACACACTGTATACTGACTTAAGAACTGGCTATTAAATATACTGTTATTTTTACATATAATTGTGTTTTTAGACATTAATGTCAGTGATCTTAGACCCCAGATAATGGTACACTAAATACTGTATGCCTTTTTTTAAACAGTAGACCTGCAATTATAAATATTCCAAACATTAGTATGGTACATTGGTCCAGTTTGGCTAATTTAATTTATATTATATTCATTGGCTATTCCAAACATATCTCTAATGTCTTTTGATACATGAACCTCTAGTGCCACACCGTGTGTAATGGTGGTATTGCACTCATTATGTTCAGAGCAATACGGCATATGAAAAAATAAATGAAAGGATGGATCTCATGAAAACATGTCCAGGTCATATATCACCAAAAACTTAAAGCCTTTATTTTTAATGCATTGATCATGCCTCGTAATGCACCTTATAATGACTTGCATGGTCCCATGAATAATTGTAACCAAAGTTATTGTACATTATAATACTAATCTATTCATCGAACATATAATGCATTGAGCAAAAAAACATGACAAACAACCAATTTCAGATGGAATCTATAAATATAATGCATTTGACAATTATTTGTGAAAATATATAATGCATTATAACGCACATTATGAATACATTTGAAATGCATTATGCATGAAGGGTTTAAGTAAAGTGTTTCTATTTAAATTTTGAAAATTTGTAAAAATGTTACACTAAAATCATCATAATTAAAGGCTTTACAATAACATTAAGATTGTATATTTTTTCCAATTCAAATAATGTAGTATAAATTATATAATACATATTTTTACATAACATTTAAAAAAATGAAAATGTAAAATATATTTTTGGCTTTATGGCTTTATATGGCTTAGGCTTAAGATGCTTTTGGGTAACGCAGCCCGGAACATTTTTCACAGGTTTCATGAGATTCACCATCTCCAATATTTGCTGAGTTTGTGATATAAGCTCTGTGATATAAGCTGGATTTCACAAGACTGTGAGCTGAATATGAATGGTTTGTGCAGATCGGCAGGACCTGGAGGAGGCCGATAAGGTGGATGTACTGCAGGAACCGCTGCTGGAAGCACTGAAGATCTACGTGAGGAACAGGAGGCCACACAAACCTCACATGTTCCCTAAGATGCTGATGAAGATTACCGACCTGAGGAGCATCAGTGCCAAGGGTGAGTAAAATTTACTCGCATGAATTGTGCATGGAGGAATTTGAATCCTACTCTTTTATTTTCTTAGAAAAATACATGTGTAGCTACTTGAAAACAAAATCATATTTTCCTCTCTCTCAGGGGCAGAGCGTGTGATCACCCTGAAGATGGAGATTCCTGGCTCCATGCCTCCTCTCATTCAGGAGATGTTGGAGAACTCTGAGGGTTTGGAGAGTTCCTCAGGTGGGGGCAGTTCACGGGCCGCTGGCGCCCCTCCAGGCAGTTGTAGCCCCTCCCTTTCTCCCAGCTCCGCCCAGAGCAGCCCACCCACGCAGTCACCATGACAACCATCATCGCCGTCATCGTTAGCCACTTATCGACTACTGTGTGCCCTCCGCGACACGACAGCAGACACGTTCAAAAGCACACGCTAATTTTGCCGCCCCTCTGCTCGTGTTCCTCAGAGACTAAAGGGGGAATCAAAGGTGTGTCGCCGGAATTTTGTTGTTTTCTTTCCTCAGATCAGACTGTGATTGTATTCCTCCTCGATTTCCCTTTGGATGTAGGGAGGAAGGCCACTGGAGGGTGAAGAAAAAAAGTGCAAGAATGAATGGACAAACGTATAGAAGGAATTAAATGACTTTTCTTCTGTTTCGATTCTTATGGCCTGGACTTCTGTTTCCAATGACCAGAGACTGATTTCCTACAAACAAACAAAAATATATATAAATATATAGAGAGAAAACATGGAATGATTGTGACTGAGAACAGAATGAAACATGGACTTGATGTAAAGATGCAAATGTATTTCTTCACTTTTTCTCTTTATGCCTATGAAAGAGCAAAGAGTGAATTGTTTTATTTCAGACTGATGATGATGTTTTTCATGGAGAAAAAAACATTGAAAAGAATATTAATTTTCACTCACAAAATTGTGCACAGAAGATATAAAAATGGTCGCAACAAACACAATTTGTGTAATGTGTTCTTCTTGCTTTTGTCTTTAAGCTACTAGCAAATACCTCAAGGATTCATTTCATACCATATTTTATTACACTGTGTTTTGCCTAATATTTCAGAAATAAATGACCGAAAAGGTTCTTGCATCAATGAGAATTCTCATTGTTCCTCATACTCAAGTTCTTAAGTTCCTATATACTCTCTGCAAATTTGTTCTTCATTCTTCACTAAGGAGTAAACAGGAGCGTAAATAGTTGTGCAATGGTATAGCATACTGTTTTTCTTGTGTCTGATCTTGTTGAACTGAGTAAACAAGTGGACCTGTCTAAAAAAGTACATAATATTAAAGTTTTGCAAAAAGTTTGCGCTGACTACAAAAACACTTTGGGCCAGATTTTTTTTTAAATGACGCCACACCAGTTTATTCTTCGAATTCGCTTGAAGTATATTGAGGCCTTCATACTAGAGCATTTAATTGGACAAAAAGTTGTGCACAACCATAGGGGCTTTTGCACCGGGTAGATATAGGAACTTTGTTAAAGGAACTAGTCCCCAGGGCAGTCCCTCCACTAGGGGCATTTTCCTGGTTGCGTTCACACCGCCAGTTGGAACTCTATGCCAGGTGGTCCATCTATCGATCCATGTTCATGGAGTAAATGTTATAGGCTAAATATATGAAGTCAGTATATAGGCTAAAATTGTGTGTTTACACAGCTTTTTAAAAATGTGAATGCTTGTTTCACATGCGTTCGGCCAATCAATTGCCCAAATGTCACACTTCATATTCACTTACAGTCTTATGGACTTACAATCGCTGCTGCATGTCCTTTAAGTCAATGAGACCATAGGGTGTCCCATTTGTTGCTCACATGCACCTCCTTTGTAGTCGATATGAACCCTTGATGCGCACTTTTGCCGAGCCTGCACTGAAGCAAGCTCTGTAGCAGCCTTCTACATGACAGTCAAATCGGCGTTATGCCACGAAAATGTGACTTCTAGGAAGACCGCAAGTGTTTAGGGTGCCATTTTGGACCGGGCCTTACATCACTGGTAGTTCCTTTTGTGCTGTGTTAGACCCTACTCTGAAGTAGGAGGTAATTTAGTCCCCCCAAAAGGTATTCCCATTCAATCAGTTCACTTGGTGCAACACATGACTATGGGATATCGTGCCATTTGCTGAAGACACCTTTATTTACATGTGAAAGGCCAATGACGCATGCCGGCGTAGGTGGACCTACCTGCCCACAGCGTATAAATGCGTTTGCATGCATCATTTCCCTTGTTCTTCAGCTCTTTACTGCGCTGCTTTGAACAACATCACACCACATTGACAAGCCCAGTGCTTGGGGAGCCGGGCCGACGCACAATCTGCCTAAACAATAGGCGGGTCAGGAAAGAAGGGTCCGTTCCCTAGTGTCTGCAGAAAACAAACACTGCCTGATGTTTTTCGCGATCATGGACAGGAGAGCCCAGCTGGGGGTGGATGCCCAATTACATGTATTGCCCAGGATCCTGCTGTAACTGAACTGATACAGCCCAAGAGGGTCTGTCACTGATTTTGGTGGCTCCTTGCTGGTCAGCAATCACATGGTATGCAAGAATTATGACACTGCTGTCAGGGACACCGTGGTGTCTTCCCCTATATAGCGACCTGCTGTCCCTTGGCTGGAGCTGTGGTCTCTATGGGCCTACACACTGAGAGGGTGAATCTTATAGCAGCGGGGCTCCCAATCAATGCTGTGGCCACAATACAGAGTGCTAGGGTACCATTGACAGAGGGGCTTTATTCGTTAGAGCTTGGTGCAGGCAAAGGAATTTATTGCCGTTTCACTGCCTGATTGCAGGGATACTCCAATTGCTGGAGGAAGGTCGCTCCCATTCCACGTTGAAAGTGTATTTGGTAGCTATTTTGGCTTGTAATAAGGGCATTAATGGTGCTGCACCAAGCACACACACTCTTGCCATTCACTTCTTTAAAGTGGCTCAGCTTCTTCAATGGAGTCTATGTGTGAACCTCCGTTTGAGCCCCTAGAATCTTTGGATCTAAGAATGCTGTCATATAATACATCCCTGCTGCTGCCACTGACTTCACCGAAACACGTTGGTGACCTCCATGCGCTGTTGGTGCATACCTCTGTGCATCCAATTTGCGTTGGATGGGTCAAAAGTGGTGTTGCGTCCTAATGAGGAATATACGCCCAAGGCCATGTCATGAGCGTATAGTGCGCTCTCGTTTGAGCTGCCTGCCCTGTCAAACCTCTTTATTGACTGGGAGACAGGAGATTTCACGTTCTTCTGACCAGCTCTTTGTATGCTTTGCTAACTTTGAAAACGTTTCTCTGTTGCGAAAGCCCCTCAGTGTACCCTTACTATCTTTGGTCTGTGGCCATAAATGTTACAGTAAATGTGTATAGGCTATCTTCTACAAGTTAGTCAAATTTAAGTGTACTTTTTGAAACAAAGCTTTTTAAAACTTTTAATCAATTGAACCAATTGCTTCGCAAAATGATTCATTGCATCTCTTCAGCCAAGCATTGCATCTCATAACCTTGTACTCCAGTTTTATCAGTGCACATGATTGTCGTTGCTTAATGCTTTGAACAGCAGCTACGCTAATTATTTTCCTGTTCAGTTTTATCTCGGGATACCCATCCTGAGGTAACTAGAGAGTGCCAGCTCCAGTCTGGATCCAGCCTCTTATGAATACTTCAGATGACCATCACCTGTGAAGAGAAGACTCCAACTCCGCGAGGACTTCAGATGACGCAGCTCTACATCAATTTCTACATACCCTAATCCTTGTTAACACATATATTCTTATTTCACATAGCCCATTGTCTGTGCCTTAATTTAGCTATTTTTATAATTGATTAATAATACATTGTTAGAAAACTGTGTGCTTTGTTTTATGTACATTTCTGAAATACATAACTTGGACAGTCTCTTCTGATAACAAACCACTTTAAATTATAATGTAGACGCATGCATTTTCTGTGAAGCTGCTTTGAAACTATATGTATTGTGGAAAGCGCTACAAATAAATGTGAATTTAATTGAATTGTTTCGAAGCGCTTGAAAATCCACACGCTGGTGTGGACACACGCTGCATAAAAACAACTGCAAATGTTTTATTTAAGGTGCAATCTATTAAATGCAACCAACAAATTATCTAAAACCATTAAATATTTAGTCTCATTATATCATAAATTATCAAACTGATCCGAGATCAGGAAAAAAATCTATGTAGACTTTACAGAGATCGCCCCTAGTGGCAAACCATTGAAATTTCGAAACGTTTCAAAGCAGTTGATGTACTATGAAGTATTGTTTCCTAAAATCACATGACTTGGTTTGAAGCAAATGATTCGCAAAGGTTTCAAAGCTTCATAAAGCATGTTTCAAAAGAGCACACCACTATAGCTTCAAAGCTAAGAGGCAAATATTGAAGCTTTCCTTTACTGCAGGGTGAGGATTTGCTGTTGAATGATACTGTATAGTTTTTAATCTACTCTTCAATCAACCCTGTTGAAAAAAAAAAAGATTTGCGTGAATTGGAAGGATGGAAAAAAACATCATATGCTGGTTAGGTATGTTTTGAAGCATGACAGTTGGTTTAAGCTGGTCCTTAGCGGGTCATGAGCTGGTTGATCAACTTTAAGGACCAGGGTCAGGGGATCTCTGGATAATCCGTAATTCGTTTGGAGTTATAAAACGAAAATACCGTTTTTCTGTTTTTTGTTTCAAAATGAAAAACCAAATAACCGTTTTTGGTGTCAGAATCAAAAAACGAAAAACCAATTAAAAACGGTCTGTTTTTCGTTTTGAACTTCAGTCAATTCGTTTTTCGTTTATAAACCAAAAACGGAAGTCACGTGGTCTATTCCTTTTTTGGAAGCGAAAGTAACCGGTAACACTTTCAAAATAGAAGTAACTATGGTTAACGAGGTGATTGTAGACTAACTATAACGTTTTTTAGTGCCACTAAAGTAGCACTGGGTGTGAGAAGAAAAAAACACTTAAGTTAACTGAAATAAAAATTAAAACTAATAAAATAATAACTCTGGCTGTTAGGGAATATTAAACATTTGTAAGAACATTGGTGACCTGTAACTTCAGATTAAGACAAGTGAACTAATTTTATACGTAGCTTAGGATAGCAGGAAGCCTATTTATTTATAAGTTTCTATTATTTAATTCACATTTTAGTTTTGTAACATATGTCTTGCTATGTGGAAGCTCAACCAGCAGAGGTCACTCTACCCCCTTCTGCGCACCGACTCTTTCTGTGGGACAACAGGCAACAAGGGTTTGACCTTTTGACTTGTGTTTATATCAAAGAGAAGGCAAGCACTGCTACCAACAGAAGCTAATCACTGAGTTTGAAGGGCGTGCAGAACTTCACGTGCCTTCCAGCTCCTCTTTCTATGGCACTATAGCTGTTAAAAACTCTCAGCTTCCACCATCTACTGTTACCCCTTCTGTGTCAAAACAAAACTCTTCCAAAACAAATCTATAAAGTTGTATACCTTTTATTTTCATTCGCATTTTTCTCCAGTGTAATATACTTATTATGTTAGTAAAGTAGATGAAATATTTTTATGCAGCTTGTAGTTCTCATTAGTTATGTAGACCTACTTGTGTGTGAAACCTTGACTTACTCAGTCAAAAATTATCTCTAGCCCTGGGACTTTCAGATCTTTTAGTGCTTTTTGGGTTTAATTCTGTTTGATGAACCACCAGGAAAGGCAGTACTCTGTACTCTTGGTACTTGTGTAAAGTAAAATAAAAGTGAAGTTAAATTATTTAGTTTTGGTACTCTGGTACTACCCTAGTACTCGTGTCAGGGCCTCCCAGAGTTTCTCCAATACCTGGAGGATGTGAGCCTGTGCACTGTGTGCTGGGTTTAAGGACTGATGATAGTAGCAAGACTGGCCCCAGTCACCTACCATCACTCTCTCTTCAAATAAATGCTGGACTGGCAGGACACCACTCCTTCCTCCGGCACCATAAAAGGGCCTTTGTTGTCACTTTCAGATATTTACATCATGGTTTATGGTAAGCCACATCTTTGAATTGTGGCACTACTTTGATGATGTCAACTTATGTCTTTAAATACAAATGTACATCATAATGTACAAAGGTACAGTGAAGCAGGGCTCTGCATTGCAACTCTTTCACTTGCATATATGCCCTTAAATGATTTACAAGCATATTGAGTCAGTGAAGACTAAAACCTACTGTAAATGTTATAGTCAAGTCATCTTCATTTATATAGCGCTTTTAACAATGTAGATTGTTTCAAAGCAGCTTTACAGAGATTTTTGTGTCTGGACCACCACTGTACAACCATGTTCACATTGCATAGGCCTATAAATGAAAAACACATCTTTAGAGGAGGCTTCATTTAATGGGTGATTTTCACATGGTTTTTACTTGTTTTATTAACATAAAGTAAATATCATTTTAATACAATCGTCTTTAAAAATACTGGATGAAGACGTTATATTTAGAAAAACAAAATCTACAAGAGCTAACCCCTCTGTTGATTGTGTGTCTTATATATACTGTAACAACAACAAAACAGGCAGTCCATGTTTGGGTGGTGTGACAGGATAGCACAGCAGCGATTCTCCGAAAGCCAGAGCCCTGCTTCACTGTACCTTTGTACATTATGATGTACATTTGTATTTAAAGACATAAGTTGACATCATCAAAGTAGTGCCACAATTCAAAGATGTGGCTTACCATAAACCATGATGTAAATATCTGAAAGTGACAACAAAGGCCCTTTTATGGTGCCGGAGGAAGGAGTGGTGTCCTGCCAGTCCAGCATTTATTTGAGAGAGTGACGGTAGGTGACTGGGGCCAGTCTTGCTACTATCATCAGTCCTTAAACCCAGCACACAGTGCACAGGCTCACATCCTCCAGGTATTGGAGAAACTCTGGGAGGCCCTGACACGAGTACTAGGGTAGTACCAGAGTACCAAAACTAAATAATTTAACTTCACTTTTATTTTACTTTACACAAGTACCAAGAGTACAGAGCACTGCCTTTCCCTGGTGGTTCATCAAACAGAATTAAACCCAAAAAAGCACTAAAAGATCTGAAAGTCCCAGGGCTAGAGATAATTTTTGACTGAGTAAGGCTAGGTTTCACACACAAGTAGGTCTACATAACTGAGAACTACAAGCTGCATAAAAAATATTTCATCTACTTTACTAACATAATAAGTATATTACACTGGAGAAAAATGCGAATGAAAATAAAAGGTATACAACTTTATAGATTTGTTTTGGAAGAGTTTTGTTTTGACACAGAAGGGGTAACAGTAGATGGTGGAAGCTGAGAGTTTTTAACAGCTATAGTGCCATAGAAAGAGGAGCTGGAAGGCACGTGAAGTTCTGCACGCCCTTCAAACTCAGTGATTAGCTTCTGTTGGTAGCAGTGCTTGCCTTCTCTTTGATATAAACACAAGTCAAAAGGTCAAACCCTTGTTGCCTGTTGTCCCACAGAAAGAGTCGGTGCGCAGAAGGGGGTAGAGTGACCTCTGCTGGTTGAGCTTCCACATAGCAAGACATATGTTACAAAACTAAAATGTGAATTAAATAATAGAAACTTATAAATAAATAGGCTTCCTGCTATCCTAAGCTACATATAAAATTAGTTCACTTGTCTTAATCTGAAGTTACAGGTCACCAATGTTCTTACAAATGTTTAATTCTCCCTAACAGCCAGAGTTATTATTTTATTAGTTTTAATTTTTATTTCAGTTAACTTAAGTGTTTTTTCTTCTCACACCCAGTGCTACTTTAGTGGCACTAAAAACGTTATAGTTAGTCTACAATCACCTTGTTAACTATAGTTACTTCTATTTTGAAAGTGTTACTGGTTACTTTAGCTTCCAAAAAGGAATAGACCACGTGACTTCCGTTTTTGGTTTATAAACGAAAAACGAATTGACTGAAGTTCAAAACGAAAAACAGATCGTTTTTAATTGGTTTTCGTTTTTTTGATTCTGACACCAAAAACGGTTATTTGGTTTTTCGTTTTGAAACAAAAAACAGAAAAACGGTATTTTCGTTTTATAACTCCAAACGAATTACGGATTATCCAGAGATCCCCTGACCGACCAGCATAACCAGCTCAAACCAGCTCCCATGCTTTAAAACATACCTAACCAGCATATGATGTTTTTTTCAGCAGGGTAATTCTTCCATTCTTCCAATCCACGCAAGTTTGTTAAGAACAAGTCATTTATGCAGCTTTGTCTTTGTTTTTGTAGTGGAGAAGATACTTTGAGTTCTGAAAGTATGTAGTTTGTGTAGGCCTATGTGTAAAGTTCATGCTAACATGTAAAACAGGTGATACTAGATCACTACAAGATTTGTATGGGTGACCAAGAACAAAATGAGGAGGTTCTTATTATTAATGAAAAGGTAAGAAAAAGATGTCAACACCATCTACTGAGACCTGAGGATATTAATTTAGCACAGTGTTCCGCATCTGGTTTCACTAAACACATTTTGGTTGTCACATAACATATCTGTTATTGCTGCTGGTGAACTGTAGGTTTTATTTTCTTTGACCTTTTGTTGTTTTGTTCATAGTTTTGAGAATAAGGATTACGGACTTATTAGCACCATTTGTTGTTTTTTGGAGCATCTAGAGCTTTGGACCCAGAAGTGGTGATGTAAGACAAGTGAATAGACTTTCAGGCCAGAGGTCACTAAAGAAGGATGCTCGAGGTTCATTGTTAAACTGATCTCCAAAAGATCTGTTCAAATTTTGTTGTTCACAATGCTTTCCAGATGAAGCCCTCTTTAAAGCGGGCATGGAAGTTGTGATAGTCTTTTCTTCCCTTTTATGATATAGGCTATATCTAAGTGAAACGGTTTCTCGAACAAGAAAAATTGTAGGGCGGGGCTTGATATTTTGTCCATAGGGAATTGATTGAATGTTGTTGTGGTTTGCTATTGCTGTGATGTCATGTGAGTGACAGGCTGTCCATAGAAGAAGAGAAGAGAAGAGAAGAGAAGAGAAGAGAAGAGAAGAGAAGAGAAGAGAAGTCACTGTAAGAGGAAGGGGAAGCTATTTTGAATAAAGATTATGAGGACACATTCATTAAAAAATAAATGGATAAATATGGCAATACAAGAATTGCCAATTTTGATTTAATGAAAGCAGATTTACACAGAAAATAACAAACATTTTAAAGAAATTTTATTTAACATCACAAAACATTTTAGAGACATTGCAGATGGGAAAATGCGGTGAAAATATATATATAAGATGAAAGCATACACATAAATAAAACAGATGATATTGTTATTATTATTAATTATTTTTGTGGTTGTTGTTTTTGTTGTTATCATTAGCCTTTTTAATATAGCATTATTTTGGAACATCACAAGGTAATTTTCCATTATGAATTGATAATAAAAAAATCTCACTCTCACGCGCCCAGACTCGTTCACACAAACACATTTCAGTGTGTGTGTGTTTTCTCTCTCTCTCTTGGTGAAATGTACTTTCTACTGCGAAATACATTAATTTTGTACAGAACTTTTAATATTTTGTGGCTTTTATTTTGACAGAAGACTCTTATCTCGATTACTTCGGCATCACATGACACTGATTGAACATGGCTTCAGTTCAGTGGTAAGAAATGTTTACATTTTAAAACGTTTTTGACGCTATAAAACTCTAACACTGCGTAATGTTAATGAATAGAGGAATAATGAAGAATATGCGGATTCTAACATATCTGTATTAGCGCTTAAACATGGCTGAAGTCGAGTAGAGGGAGGTAACTGTTAACTGTTAACGTTAGTGTTATGACAGTAATTGTTACAGTGGTGTCAGACTCAGATGATCCCATGACACTGAGTTAGTAGCCTACACTTCAATTATGGTATTGTATTGATAATACCACGTTTTGGACATGTCCATCAGTCAAACACATAATGAATGCTATTATCTTGGTGTAGAAACACAAAAGTATGGTACATTTTGCACATTATATAGCATTTTAGTCACATCAGGCATTAATATGATCATCCTGACAGCTATATGTGTTTTACACAGGCACTCTCGGGGCCGTAAATATGAGAGTGAGTGTCAGGTGTGTCGTTTGGAGGTTTCATCAGTGGAGTTCAGTGACTATCATCCACTCAAAGCCATTACGGTACATCCAGTTCTCCTAAATACTCATTCAATGTTTTATTTAAAATAATGCTGTTCACTTATATTGTTACAGGTTCAGTCCTCATGGAGTAAACAGCGTTTGAGTGTATTGATCTAGAAAAGGCTACTTTGGAACCTTTTTGTATATTGTATCATATCATATTTTCCTTCAATTTCTATTATGTTACCTGTCTGAGAGTGTTCATCTGTTCAGCCACTGGCTGTTCAAGTCATACACAAACCATTAATGGATGTCTAATAATGCTGCTGGTTATAAGATATGGATAGTGCAGCCTGATGGTTAAACATCAGGGGCCTTTGTAAAACGTTCTGTGGATTTCATCCTAAAAGTGTGTGTATGCACAAAAGCTAAATTTTGTGTTTGCACAAAAGTTTTCAGATTTATAAAACCATGCATACTGTGCAAAATTCCCTTTATAAAACCCTGTCATGCATCTCCACCCCGTCTCCTCACCGGAATAACCATATATGAAGCTTACAACGCTTAGTTTTACTATGCACAACGTCATCTGCATATCATTTTCATATGCATATTCACTAGACAAAAGGAAAATATGAGATACAGATATGCCGTCACATTACATTGCTAAAAACATTCATTAGCCTACCGTTGCCTTGCTTTTGAATAAATGAATAGTATAGTATTAAATATTTTTCAGAGAAAGTTTTTCTCAATCTTTTCCATTGGCCGAATGTTTTTTTTTAATTGCTTTACATTTTAAATAGAAACATATAGGGCTTATTTCGCATTATTGAGGTGAACATATTTTCTCAGACCATGAGTTCTACTATTATCAAACGCCATAAGTAATCATCGCTGTAGTTAAAACATTAAAACACAGTATGCCACTGGAGATGTGTTCATAAGCATTGCATCCACTACATAAATTTCTATTTATTAGAATATAAAAAAATGTGGTTTTCATGTAATTTAAGTGCTTAACTCCATTAATGACATATTTAATGTGTATATCATGTAAAACAGAGTTTAAATTATTCATTTATTTATTTAAACAGTTATTGTGAACATGCACTGTTTATGATTTAGGGCAGGGGTTTTCAAACTTTATTATGGCAAGGACCCCCAAATATGATGAACCTCTTATGAGGGACCCCCTTCCTAAAATCCATCTATAAATTAAACACAGAGATAAATAGTAAGTGTGACATTATAATACAACATATTGTTTCCAAACTTAAATTGGCTTTACTTAATGTTAGATGTATAAACCCGAAGAAGAACATTTTTCAATTAAAACTTATTTTTATAAGCAACTTTCACAATAAATGAGCTTACGCACTACGTTAAGCCTTACAACCCCAGTGAGCAAGACAAAAGGGGAAATAGAGAGAAAAACTCACTAGAAAGATACAAAGCAAACTTATACAATTCTGGAAAGTATGTTTACGGCAAGAAAGGAAATAAACATTTCGAAATTAAGTAGAATGTTCGGTAGACTTTATCCTTTTATGCTTTGTCTTTTTATTCTCAGAAATGTTCTGGGGACCCCTTAGAACCTTCTGGAGGACCCCAATTTGAAAACCCTGATTTAGGATATAAAGTTTTTTTTCTTTATCTGCGTCAGTCCCTCAACTCACCATCGGTGTCGCCAAACTGCTCTGTCTCCTAAATGTTTGTACGCATGGGTCAGAGTTAGCATACAGAGGCCTGTTGCATGAAGCTAGCTGAACAAACTGAGTTTCAGAGTAGGTTTAGAGTTGACAAATCTAGATAAAGCCAACCTGGTTTAGATCAAGTTCAATGGTTTCTCAAAGCTTGGTATAAACTTTCTCTGTCAACTCAGGTTTAATCCAGCGTTTGCGATTAACTCTGAAGCATGTGCACCTGAGAGTGTGACGCGGGAAACAGCCAATCACAGAGTCCGTTTGGTTCACTTCTCGCAAGAGAGATGGCGCAATTCACTTCTCTTCTGAAGATTGAGAGATCATTTTGAAAATGATCATGAAATTAAATGCTTTTACAAAGCAGGAATAAACACTGCTGCAGCGACAGTTTGAGAAGCAGCTGAAAGAATATCTGACTATCAATGCATGATGTCAATCAAATAAATATGCCTAATAATTATAGGTTCACAAAGAGCTCAAATGAATACATGTTTAAAATAATTATGAATGCATGTTTTATATTTATATTAATATTTGGCTACTTGTCAATCAATATAATAATGATATGAATATATTATATATAACTAAAAATAATTATAATTCATATTATATAAATATAATAAATAATTAGCACCAAAGGATGAGCAATTGTGTTTCTAAGGTTTTTTTTTTTTTTTTCACTGTACTGCAACTTTGGAATGAGAGATACAGGGGGTGTGGCTTTAATGCGTCTTTACTTGCAGCTGATTGGTCCAGTTTGGGTTTGCGATCTCAAACCCAGAATAAAACCTGCTCCAGAGCAGGTTAGATGTGTAGTGTAAGTTACCATGGTGATGAACACCGCTAAAAACCAATCCACCTTCTTGAGCCCGAAAAACCAGAGTTTACTCAAACTAATCTTGAACTTACCTGGATAGAAACTGAAACCAGCTTTGTGCAACAGGACACAGGTGTGCAAATTTTCCCAATCAAGTTTGTTTTTTTAGATCACAGCTTATGCGTAGGAAGTGGTGTACGCCTTTACCAGGGCCTGTTTATTGCTTATGCAATGGTTACAAATGAGGCCACCGGTTTGGTAATTGGTTTGAATCTTGAATTATCACTTCTGTCCAGTTGTTTGCAGGAAATTTGCTCAAATTTACAATCAGATTGGATCAAATCTTGAAAATCGTCTGTTCAAAAGAAAAAATACCCCTCCTGAAATCAGATTAGATCATGTAAAGCAGGGTTGATTTTGAGCTGGGTCAAACCTTTAGTTTTGTGTTTTTTAAAACTTTCTAGGATTGGGATAACTTTGATAACAAAAAAAAAAAATTTAATTATCCTGTTCTCTGCAGAAGGGTGAAAAATGCAAAAAATGCTCTTTTGTGATGCAAATTTTTTAAAATGTTAAATGTTCTTTTTTTTTTCTAAGGCACATTTATAAAGGCCTCTCAAATGCTCTAATTGAACCAAGGCCTAATCCTGTTTTAATATAATCCTGGCTTAATCTAAGCCCTGTCTGAAACCAGGCCTCAGATTCACATATCTGGAAAAGTTTGTATCTCAATGTGTCTCAATGTTTAAATTCAGGCACTGTCCACACGAACACGGGTATTTTCAATTCTGCATCTTTTTCTATGCGGTTTCGCCATTTGTCCACACGCAAACGCAGTATCCGGACGCTGAAACACAACTTTTTTTTAAAACTCCTGCCATGGTGAACATTTTAAGAAACTATGGTTGCAGTGTTCATTGGACATCGCGTGGACATTGAAAACTGAGATTTTGGCTCGTTGCTTTAGAACCGGAACCGGCAATAAAAAAAATTCCAGGCTTCTGATTGGCCAACGTGGCTTAGTGGTTAGGGTTACATTGCCACCTGTTGGTTTGGCATGCTCTTGACAGTGCTTCATAGCGTGTTCTGCGTTTTCAAATGGACACAATTTTTATTTATTTTTAAACAGAGAAGGGAAAAACTAAATAAATGACCAGATCCAGATTAAACACTTTGAAGGACTGGGCCCAGTGTATTCTTCATCAAAACACCAAACCTCTGGTTGCTCCAAGAAGGCTGAATGTGTAATAAGTGAATTGTTAAATGCTTTGGACAAAAGTAACTTCATGAACACGTTATTTCAGTCATAATTGTGGTAAATAACTGGTTTCTTTTCAGGTGACAGATTCTAAATCTCGCCGTGGTGGGCGGAAAGGCAGCACCTCCTCTTCATCATCTTCCTCTAGTTCTGTGGCTCTGGATCCACTCAGCTCCATGCTGGATGGGACCGACCCACTGTCTATCTTCGCTGCGACGTCTGAGACCCCAACTCTCCCACACAGCATCTCCGCTGGGGTAAAATTCACAAACCTCATACACACTCCAAGTATTATTAAAATCATAATGTGCACTAGTACCCCTATAAAAAAAGCATGTGTGCAGTGATAGTATCAGATATTAATGCCATGGTACTCACAAGTAAACCCAGCCCGCTCTGCAGGTGATTTGATTTCGCCCTGCAGCTCAGGCTTGAAACCTGTACATCTTTTTATCCTGCTTCTGTTACAAATTTGCGGGAACCAATCACAAACCGGCTTATCCACCTGGCGCGCTATTGGCGGGTTTAACACATTGACGGCTAGAGAAGCGATGGATCGTTGGTCTGATTGGTTGAAGGATTATCCAATTGCGTACAGCGTCACTTGAACTATGCCCAGTGATCACGCCTCTTGTGGTCTGATTGGTTGAAGAACTATCCAATTGCGTACAGAGACATCTGAACTATGCCAGTTGATCACGCCTCTTGTGCAGTAGAAATACAGAGCAGACTCACCAGACCAATGTTCAATCTTAAAAAATTTAGCTTGGTCTGGTGAAAGCCAGATGTACTCACAAGTACATATATACCATTGAATTCAATGATGACTATATAATCACACTTTGAAATCCCATGGTATTATTGAGTATCATTGAATTTTAATTATACCTTTAAAAGTGCAGTAAGCAATTTCTGAAAAACGCTGTTGAAAGTGGATCGGACCGAGCACCACAACACCAGCCAATCAGCAGTATGAGAGAGCGTGAGCAAGAGGGAGATTTGAAGAAAGACTGAAGGATAGATGGCTGAGAGACATTACAAAAGAGAAAAAGTCAGAGGAAAAAGAAGTGTTATGATCAGGCCAGAGCTTTAGGGCCTGTGTTAATACGAAAAAAGCTTTCCAGCACTGAAAAGACCTAAGTGGAAAGGCCTGAAAACGGGCGCAAAGGTTGCGTTGTTTCAAATCCAGAAGTGAGTAATGATAGGATATGCTGTTTTTGTAATGTTACATTTAGTAATAGGACAGTTTTGAGTGTCATTGAAAAATTGAATGAAAATTGAATGAACATTTTGGCCGATACGATAATTCTTTATATTTGATTGCCGATAACAAATATTGGCCGATAAATCAAACTTTTTATATCATTTTTGAGAGCCTGATTACAAAAACAAAAGTCTCACCATTAAAAGCCATGTCCCAAGCACACAATTATAATGTTCTCATGGTTTTTAATACAACTCATCCATCATGGCGAACAGTGCCATATTTATCAGCTTTGTATTGTTCAACTGTTCTTATCGGGCCGATAATGATATCATTAAAAATGAACGCTATATCACGCATCCCTAAAATATGGTCTTTTTCACTTTTTACTATTTTGTTTTAGGAGTTGGGGCGGAAACGGCGGGAGAAAGAGGAGGAAGTAGGCTTAGACTTTGAGCCGTGGTCATCTAAACGTGGAGAGATCCTGTCTAGATTCACCACCACAGAGAAACTGTCTATAGTAGGTGCAGCGGTTTACAGCGCTCACATCCTGTCAGTTTTCACTTTTATTAGACATTAATGAAGCTTTTATTTCTCTTACAGAACCTCTTCATGGGCTCAGAAAAGAGTGAGTTCCTCGGTTTTGAAGACTCTCTTTATTTGTTCTTGGTTTGTAACTATTCCAGTTGTTAATATTCCAGGTGGCTTAACAGCTCAGAACATCTTCCATTAAGCCTTCGTTAATTTTCATGAATGAATGAATATTTTTTTTTTTATTTAACGTTTTTAATAAATAAATGAGGATTGGTGCCTGACGTACATTTTTAAATGTTTAAACTAATAATAATAATAATGACAATTATTATTTATTTTATTAATATTATATATATTTATTAAGTTTTAATTGTTTTTGCCAATAATTTAGCATTGACATTAATTTTCAAATAAATAATCAAATACATTTTCTAAATTTATTTTATTGCATTTTTAATAAATAATTCAGGATTGGTACCTGACAACTGTTGCAACCTCTATAAAATACTTAGCAAACAAAAGTCCAGTACTAACTTATTGACCCATCCTGACCAGTGCTGAGAATGTAACATATCACATGACAGTGTGATGTGCTGCTAGAGCATCAGTCTGTAAAATATTTTTTACACATTTAACAGTTTGACTTTTGTTAAGGTAAAGCATCCAGTCCCAGCTCAGCCGTTTCAGAGAAGGTGCGCACTCGTCTGGAGGAACTGGACGACCTGGAGGAGGTGTGTCTCATCTGGAGATGCCTTGTGCTTTTTTATGTTTGTTGGTAGATGTGTTTATGAATGTGCTGTGTGTATTGTGTGTGCTCAGGGCTCACAGAGGGAGCTGTTGAACCTGTCCCAGCAGGACTATGTGAACCGCATTGAAGAGCTCAACCAGTCTCTAAAGGAGGCCTGGGGTTCAGACCAGAAAGTCAAAGCTCTGAAAATCGTCATCCAGGTCTGAGGATGGGGAACGCACAAACCAACAGTACACGCTCAAATGACTTTTTAAAGGGGTCATGACATGAAAAATTTGTATAGTTTTACATTATCACACCATAGGCCCCGCCCACTGGCATTCAGTCACTTAACGGCTGACATTCGCTAACACCGGGTGTGAATGTCGCAACGCGTCAATAGCAAATAGAACCCATTATAATCACTGACGCTGTCTACACTGGATACAGTTTACAGATGGCCATTCACTTTCTGACAATACTCCACGCACTTGGGTCTGTCGACATCAGGACAAATGGAAGAGTGAATGAACATTCGCTTTGTCGTGTCCAATTTAAACTGCTCGTTTGCATCTCTGTACAGACTTCATAGGGATCCCAGTGTAGGAAACAAATGGTTGGTTTATTTTAATGGCGTCCCGGATCCCACCGGAGGATTATATGTTTGTTCAGAGCATTTTGTTTTGTATGCGAGACAGTGTAATGGAGAGTTCGCAAATCAACTTGTGTTGAAAGATAAAGCAGCTACCAACTCTATTAGATCTGACAGAAGCTGCATTATAAACCTTAAGTAAATTATTTCATTATGCATTGTCTGCAAAAATGACGGTTGAATATGGATAATGTTTTCAAAACATTTACTTGCATAACGAGTGGCCGTTGATACTGTTTCCTATGTGCTGACGTTAGCCAAACAGTGGCTGTTTACTGACAAGCCTTAAAGGGTTAGTTCACCCAAAGATTCTGTCATTAATGACTCACTCTAATGTCGTTCCACACCCGTAAGACCTCCGTTCATCTTCGGAACACAGTTTAAGATATTTTATATTTAGTCCGAGAGCTTTCTGGTCCTCCATTGAATGTATGCACGGTATACTGTCCCTTTCCAGAAAGGTAATAAAAACATCATCAAAGTAGTCCATATGTGACATCAGTTGGTTAGTTAGAATCTCTTGAAGCATCGAAAATACATTTTGGTCCAAAAATAACAAAAACTAGGACTTTATCAAGCATTGTCTTCTCTTCCGTGTTTGTTTTCAATCCGCAAACAAAGATGTGAATGGTTATGAATCAGTGTATTGATTCATGATTCGGATCGCGTGTCAAACTGCTGAAATCACGTGACATTGGCGATCCGAATTCTGAATCTATTTGCTGATTCATAACCGTTCGAATTCTGGAAAGGGACAGTATACCGTGCAAACATTCAATGGAGGACCAGAAAGCTCTCGGACTAAATATAAAATATCTTAAACTGTAAACATTATGGTGAGTCATTAATGACAGAATTTTCATTTTTGGGTGAAATAACCCTTTAAAAGAGCCACCCCTTAAAAATTTCAGACAGAGGGTCAGAATGAAGGATGAAAATAATAGTTTTCCACATATATTTTGTAATATATATATATTAACATTCAGGGCCCTATCATACCACCGGGCGCAATGCGACGCAAGGCATGACACAAGTGTGTTTTGTTAGTTTCAGCCCGACGCAGTTATCATTTTCATCCAGCGCCACGTTGTTTAAATAGCAAATGCACTCGCCCATTTCTGTTTGCCCATGGGCGTGCTGGTCTGAAAACAAGGTGTGTTCATGCACATTGTTGGCGCGTTGCTATTTTGAGGCAACTGAAAACGGCAGTATTTTTTGTTATTTAAAGGGCGCTTTAGTAATATGCGCCTATAGGCGGGTGCACAACGCACGTACACTCTGCTTGTTACACACACACAGGGATGCACAGCAGCACACAAACATTTTTAAATATTAAAATAAAAGGATTCCTCTCTGGAGAAGCGTTCAGTCTTTCCACTCGCATATTCCACCATGTAAATAGTGAATGTCATGTCATGCCCAAAACACACACATGACTCATTAAGAGAATAGGGACAACCCTTTTGGACCATGCCATTGACGCGCCGACAGTTTTTTCTGTTGTTAAACTAGCAAAAGTGGATTTGGACACGCCCTAAGTGCACCTGCTTCAGACCATGCGCTCATATCATTAAAATAGGGCCCTATAAGTGAACCTCAAGGAACATCCTAAAATAATACAACAAAATCCATGTCAAGCCCCTTTTAAGTCCACATGAATTTTAAATTGAGTCTAACTTTAATTATACACTAATTAATTTCTGGTCTTCTTGTGAATGATTCATCAGTGCATGTTATTCAAAAAAAAAAAAAAAAAAAGAAGATCATCATCTCCATCAAAATGTAATAACTTTTCCCATCATTTTTTTGTCTCAGTGCTCCAAGTTGCTCTCTGATACATCAGTAATTCAGTTCTACCCCAGCAAGTTTGTTCTCATCACAGATATCCTGGACACCTTTGGTAAGAATTGCTCATGATAATAATCTTTTTGTTTGTTCATATTTTACCTACAAGCATCTCACTTTTGTGCAGTAATAGTTTCTTCATAAATAAAAAGCAAGTCTTCACAGTTTACCTTTGTCAGTGCTGATAAACACCAGCAATAATTTAAGGTCAAGATGAAAAATGTGTTTAAAAGCCATAAGATAAAAGGAAAACGTCTGTCCGCTGTTCCCGATGATGTCGTGCGTGTTCAGGTGGTCTGGTGTATGAGAGGATCTGGTCCATGTGTGCTGACCCTCATCCTCTACCAGGTAAAATAATATGCATCACAGCTCGGCATATTCTTTTACCATCTCTATGACATATTTTCTATTGATTTTCCTATTAATGTCGTTCTCAGAATCGTTCTCCGCTGATGATGTGAATGACACAGCCAAAGAGACGTGTCTCAACTGGTTCTTCAAAATCGCCTCCATCAGAGAGCTTGTCCCTCGATTGTATCTGCTCAACATGATTCCAGATACTCATAAAGCTAAAAATGATTAAATAAAATAAGTGTGTTAAAACAAACAGCAATGATTTAAATGCGACAACACTAATGCTGTTCAACAATTATAAAAGTTATTATATTTACTTGAAAATCAGAAAAGATTTCACAGCAAAGTGGCAGGTGTACCACGACCTAAAGGTGGTTATATTTTTAGAATTACATTAAAAGGCCTTTCACTTTCTAAAATAGGATAAACTATCAATCAGATGACTGAAGGCATGTAATAGATTGTGTGTAACAAGTTTTGGTAATGCTGATAATTTAAAGGCCTTTGCGTATCAAATTTGATACAGTAGGGTTAAACTGGGTTGCAAGAAAGCCTTGACTTTAGTGCAGATATGTTGAAGCTGCTCTTCTGAAATGCAACCGCTTCTTGACAAAGTCGTAAGTATCTGATCAATGCTACTCTTCTGTTCATGCAGGTGGCTAGTTTCATAGGCCACTGATGTCCTCTCTCTGTCCTTTAGTGGGATTCAGGAGACGCTGCAGAGACTGACAGCGATGATCAGGGGAATAGGAGACCCGCTGGTGGCTGTATATGCACGGGCGTATTTATGCAGGGTGAGAAGAATAAAGCTCTTTGATCGTATTTCGTTGTATTTAAGTAAGTGATGAGAGAAATGGCACTTGAAGCTTTTCAAAACTAATTTAAATGAGGGAAGTGAAGTGACTTGAAGGCCAAGTGTGGTAGGTAATCCATACTCGGAATTTGTCCTCTGCATTTGACCCATCCAAGTTAGAGCACACACACCCGGAGCAGTGTGCAGCTGGCATTTAGAATCGAACCCACTCAACCCAATCGGCTCTAACCATTAGACCACAGCTGCTCCCAACAGTTGTTTTGAAGTAATTTAACCAATTAAACATCAACTCAAACATGCATAAAACACATTTTACAAACCAATTGCAAATGTTGTATTGGAAGTGTAATTTATTAAATGCAATTTACAAATCATCTAATTAATACCATTATGAATACTATTGATTAATACCAATATGAAGTGTATTTTTATAATGTTTGTTTATGGAGAGCTTGGTTAATCAGGCCAATAAAACACTATTAACAACAACTTTTATTTTTTATTGATACAAATTTTTAATTCATTAAATTAAAAATAAAATATAAACCATATAGGGCCCTATCATACACCCGGCGCAATGCGGCGCCGGGCATGACGCAGTATAATTTTCACATCCAGCGCCACGTTGTTTAAATAGCAAATGCACTCACGCCCATCTGTTCGCCCATAGGCGTGCTGGTCTGAAAACGAGGCGTGTTCAGGCGCATTGCTGATGCATTGCTATTTTGAGGAACTGAAATCGACTGCGCCATTGACCCACTGAAACCTGGTCTAAAGCAAGCCTGCAGCACTCCTGTAAATAACTGAAGCCTACGCGCCTCGTTCACCCCCAGGTGGTTGGTCCCAGTAAAGCTCATAACCCCCACCCCACCGTGGATTCTAATGGCCGCGAGATGAACTAAACAATCAAATTACACTTCATATAATTTTTCCCAAAGTTGGTTTCTGTCATTTTAGGCAGTTTTTATCATGATGATTTCATTTCAAGTGTGTTTGTTTTTTAAATAAATAAGTTTTAGTTAGTTATTCGATGCTATAAAAACGGGGGGTGTGACGTCATGATTGACAGCTGAGATTGACGGCTTCTCTGAGTGAGTCACCAACAGACTTTTTTTTCTGGATTTTCATGTTTTTTGATTGGAGCTTTAGCTTTAATTTCTACATTTCCATAACTGTTTATTTCACATTAACATAATGAATTGTTCTGCATCTGCGAGAGTGAGGGCCGGCTTTTGATATCGCGGCTCTACTTCCTGCTCTCTACTGCGCAGACTCCGGTCCCGAGGTCACTAGTGCGCAGACTCAGTCCCAAATCTGCGCAAGATGTCAGCACCATATTCTATGTTGTATGTATCAGAATTAGCCTACCTATTTGCAGTAATGACGAGCAGGTCCGTTTCCTCGCTAGAGAAGTGTTCAGTTTTTCCGCTCTCAAATTCCGCCATGTAAATAGCGAATCCGCCACGGTGCAAGCGCAACTGGCTTTTAAAGAAAATGGGAGATGAGACTCTGATTGGTTTGTTACGCCCAAAACACACCCTATACTCAATAAGAGATTAGAGACAACACTTTTAGATCATGCACCAGGCACGCAAAACATTTTTCCCGTCGTTATAATAGCGAAAGTGAATTCGGACATGGCCTAAGTGCACTTGCGCCTTGCGCTTTAGACCATGTACTTAGAACGTTAAAATAGGGCCCATAGACACTAGTCCATGGGTTCAAAGAGATCATCGCCTCATTTTGGCGAACCATTAAAGTTTTAAAACAGTTATGATGTAATGAAGGTTTGTTTGGCACTTTGATACGCACTCCGACTCACTGATTCGAAACAAATGATTCACAAAGATTTTAAAGCTTAACAAATTTAATTTCTAAAGCTAATTTAAAAAAGGTTTCATGTATGTCAACTTTTCTACTATAGGTCAGGGGTGCAAAACTCAGTTCCTGGAGGGCCACAGCCCTGCAGAGTTTAGCTACAACCCAAAATTAAACACACCTGATCCAGCTAATCAAGTCCTTCAGGCGTAATTAAAAACTACAGCAGGGTTATTCAAATCTTGCCCTGGAGGGCCAATGCGCTGCAGAGTTTAGCTCCAACCCTGATCAAACTCACATACCTGTGATTTTCTAATGAACCTGAAGACATCAATTAGCATATTCAGGTGTGTTTGATTAGGTTAGCGCTAAACTCTGCAGGAAAGTGGATCTCGTGGTCCAGATTTGAGGATCTCTGAACTACAGGTATCTGTTGGAGCAGGGTTGGAACTAAACTTTGCAAGGCCATGGCCCTCCATGAACAGAATTTTACACCTCTGCTATAGGAAGTGGTGTTTCCTAAGCCGCTTTTCCACCGCTGTTGCATTACCAAGGCAATGACTGACGCATTTGTATTACGTTCCATAGAGCTCCGTTATCAGCCCCACAGTGGAAAAAAAAAACATATCCGTACCGGCTAGGCCGGATCGGCACAGAATGGAACGGTTAAGCAGTGTGAACAGTTTGGGACATTGGTGGAAAAGTGGCGATACTTTCAATTTTTACATGGTGATAATAAAACAAGCAAAAACCCTGTAGTTTGAAATTGAAGTAATCTCGTAGAGACTGTAACTATCTGTCTTCCTCTCAGGTTGGGATGGAAGTGGCGCCGCATCTGAAGGACAGTCTCAATAAGAATTTCTTCGACCTGCTGGCCTCGTTCCGTCAAATTCATGGTGAAAGTGTGCAGAATCAGCTGGTACTGCAGCGAGTGGAGATTCCCATCTACCTGACCCTCTATTCTCCTGCCATACACTGGATCCTGCAGTGTGTGGCATACAGAGCACCAGAGGTACATACACACACTCCACTCAGAGGAAATGCTTGACTAATTGTTTAATTGTATTAATCCTACGTTAAGTCAGACGTGGAATATTCACACACACACTTTCACCCATAAAAGCATTCCTTTGCATGCTTGGAAGATGAGCTATAAGGAAACCATATGACAGCGCTACCATTAGCTTTGCAGATATTATCAACAAAAATGTCTCCTTGCAAAGCCAAATAACATTGTGCTGTGCCCGCATTTGTTTCACAGGTGTACAATTACAAACAAAGAAGATTGTCTCTGCACACACTTGCTAATGGTTTTATCATCATGTTATTGAGAAACTAATTTGTACATTTTACATACCTACCTGGGTGCCACAACGTTTATGTGACGCCATGTTCATCTCAGCAAAATTTATGAGAAAGTATTGAAAGTAGGGGTCAATGCACGGGTTCGGTTCAGCAGGAGATAAAACAAAATATAAAATAGCCCTTTTTTTTTATTAAACTGTGGTTTACTGAACAAATTGTGTCTGTCCTTAAATTAATTCAATTAAAAGCTTCTTAAAGATATATATTAATCTCTGCTAATGCTGTAAAGTGTAAACTATATAGGGAGCCCTTACTTGCACATTACTGTAACAATAGAGCCAAAATTAGCCTAAATTCAGTTGCTTTTTTTTTTTTTAGATATTATAATCAACACTCAGATAACATTGTATGCAAACATGCTTACTTTTTGCAGTTTTTGCATAAACTTCTAAATCTAATTATACTTTCTTGTTTTTACTCCAATTCGTTGTTTAAATATAATGATTTATACACAGTGGCTGTCATGTTCATGACAGATTTTATTAAACAAACATAAATAATCAAGACATCACTAACAGGTTAAGTAGAATATAACGAATACATAGGATCATATAGTGCATATATTTAGTGAAAGAGTTGATTTCTCTAGTGAACTAACCAGCTGTGGACACTGAATGACTTCTGAGGTAAATGTAATGCTGCTTCGCATTGTTTACAAGCTGCTTTATTGACGTCGTTCCACTATTGAAACACTGATTGAGTGATTACACAACATATTATATGTTTCATTAAATTGTAACGTATCCTCATACCTTTAGATGTTTATTCATGTTTATTCTTTGACTGAGATGATCACGTTCACTCGCGTGCCACCGCTTGAACTGACGTGCCTATACTGTGATCTGTCATGTCTCATTAAAGAGCGTCAAAACGGCATTTATCGTTTGAATTTTGTGATAAAATGGACAGAATACTTCATATGTTTTTCATGGGAACAAATGTTCTGCCGAATGTTAACTGTTAAAGATTGCATTCGTACCGTTCGGTACACGAGCACCATACCAGAAGCCCTGTACCGAAATGGTTCGGTATGAATACGTGTACTTTTACACCCCTAATTGAAAGAAAAAAAAAGAATTGAAACAATTGATGCACCAAAATATATTTTTTTACTGAAATTAAAGCCGAAATCGAAATTAAATTTTATTTAATAATCAATGAATCAATCATATTTATTTAATAATCAACACAAAAAACCTTTTTGTATATAAGATTACATGAGACATTCAATTCTATTGTTTTTTTTTTTCAACACACCTGGGGACCGTTCTTCGTACCTCGCTTAATACATCTGAGATGATTTGACCGATCCCAGATCTTCTAATCGTAATAACGGATCTCTGGCTAATTTGGTTCTTCAAACGAATTTGCGGATTGGATTAAAATATCTGGATTGAGTTATTTGAGATCACTGCACGTTCTTGTGTTCCCTGAAGAGGGCAGATGCATCGCTACTCGAAACCACGATCAGCAATGCAGCGATTGGCTGGCGTCAAGACTGACATCATATAATTAAAAAAGCCACCTGGCAAAAAAAAAAAGAAGAAAAAACACAAATTTCTGGACCTTTACAAGGAAACAGCCAAACGACCAAACCAACATAAAAGTTATAACAGATAAATTCAATGTGCACTGTTTTGATGAACACGATTCACAATATATATTCACGATTTTATAGTATTAATTGTACACCCTTTACATTTTTATTTCAGTGTTGTAATTTAATTTAAATTACTACTTAAATTAACTCAATTTGAAGCAGATTTGTTACGTGACAGTATTAATTCAAGTTTCTTAACAGTCAAGATCAAATGATCTGCATCTCTTGTGCTGCATCAAGCCACTCCCATAATATCCGTCATCACTCAAATGAATGAACGGCTCAGAATAATTTAAGTAATTATAAAGTAATTATTCCATCACAAATAAATCTCTCAATCAAGTGACTGTGTCTATAGTATTATATGCGCCTTTTACACAACATTATAAAATAATTTTCAAATAAACGTGTATATTATTATTTAAAAATATTATTCCCCCTGGTTCAGTAAGGAATTCTTGTAATAAAGTAGCAGTGGCTGGGACAGATTTTAAGTATCACCTCAAGATGCAATCTAATCCTGTTTACATGAAATAAGCCCGCTCCCGAGCAGGTTTAAGCTTACGGACCTGTTGCTATGACAGCAAGTCCAGGATGAGCGTCGAAGAACCAAACAATCCGAGATCATGCGAAATCGTCAACAATCAAATCCCGCTAACTGAGTTAGCAACGTACGAAGAACGGACCCCTGATGTTCATTCATGTTTATTTTGTGCTGTAACTATTAAAAATAGTTAACTAATTATAATTTTAATTTTTTTATGTAGGGTACATTAATCACATAACATTATAGTCTGTAAATAAACATGCCATGTGAGAAGCAGCTTCGGTGCCATCTCAGCAATGTAAAGATTGCTTTTATCGATTTTGATTATATCTAATTGGTAACAATCTATTTTATTCTGATTAATTAATTGGTTAAATTTAAGTATTGTATATAAAATGGACAACATTGATACTATACATAAGCTAATTCGAAAAAGGCAATTGCCCTTACAAAGGGAACAGTATATATATTGCCTCTTAATGCAAAAATTCATTTCTAACTCTGCTGTGAACATTCTTTCCAGTCAAAACTTTTTTTAATTAGTTTGTGTGTTGTATTGTTATAATAGTTTTGCAAATTTGTGAGAGCCTTTCCAAGTGGTTCTGATCACATCTTTTATCCATTTGTCTTTCAAAGGTTCTGCTAACAGAGATGATGGACAGATGCAAGAAGTTGGGCAACAAGTAAGATCTGTCCACCGAGGGACACTTTACATTTTAAGATCTACTGACATAATAAAAAAACAGTGCATCTCTATGATCCTCTTCATTCTAAGATCTTCTTCAAAATGTTTTAATACTAGGACAGTTTGTTTTTACATTTTCAGAAATTTAAGCTTGAGACTCACTGTGAATAATGTCTTGTTTATTCGCATTGGACTTTTTTTGAGTTTTGCTTTCTTCATCTCATACTAATGCAGTGAGAGCGTATTGGACTTCCTTAGGCATGGAATTACTGCATTGGTTGTGCTATGTGCTCAAATAATGACTCAAATCTGCCTTGTTGAGAGTGAGCAATAATTATAATTATCAGCCACCCAGAACAGCCTAGCTTTGTGGTTATGACTTTTACATGGACAAGCATTTTCAGAAAATGTAAAAATCTAGCATTGTTTTTACAACTGCAGCATTTATGATGTTTCAAATTGCGGTTTTCATTAATTTTTCCATAGTGCTCTTCTGCTGAACTCTGTCATGTGGGCATTCCGGGCAGAATTTGTTGCAATGAGAGCAACAGACTTTATTGGCATGATCAAAGACTGTGATGAAGCTGGATTTCCCAAGGTGACAGACACACACGAATGCCAAACTGCACACTGGTCCGAATCACTAGAATATCAGCGTCTATGTCAGAGTTTATTCTCATGATCCTCTCTGTTCTTCAGCACTTGTTGTTTGCGTCTCTGGGACGCAGTCTGTCCTGTGCTGACCCTCCAGAGAGCGAAAGACTCTCCATACTCAATGAAGCCTGGAAGGTCATCACTAAAGTGCGCAGCCCAAAGGTAAACACCTGTTCATCTGTGAATGTTTTAAAGCACACAGTATAGAAAGGGAATCTGTAATAAGAATTGAATACAGATTTAAGTTCAATGAAAATAAGACCGGTAGGAAGGGCACAGGTAAATATGACATTTATTTTGAGTTTATGTGAGGATTGTTTTAAGTTTAATTAAATTAAAAGCCTCGTAAATGTTAAAAAAACACATTTCTAGCATCTACAGTTTTTCCATCTTAAAAATATCTCCAAATTGCGACATAGGTCTATCCTCTCAATGTCATGTGCAGACAAGTTCATTCCTGCTTTCATGACTCAAGCTACTTTGAAACAATCTCTGTATTGTATAAAGCACTATATATATATGTGTGTGTAATGACTTGATTCAAATCCATTATTCAGTGTTCTTTTTTGTTTGTATTATGCCTATAACTCAGGATTACATCAACTGTGCTGAGATCTGGGTGGAGTTTACCTGCCGTCACTTCACGGTGAGTTATCTGCTCTGTTTGTTTTTGAAAAAATGCGTTATTTGAGCTGGATTTTTGGCAACACTTTATTTTAGAGTGTCCTTGTTACATATGTTATATCATGGGCGTCGGAAGCAAAAAAAAATGTGGGTGGGTCCACTAATTTTTTACTGTAGTAGATGTAATTTATATTAAGTACAAATATACTGTGTTGTTTACTAAACGTTTGGTAAAGAAAGACAAAATTACGGAAATCTCTGACCTATTTAGAGTGACAGTGGTGTAGGGGTAAGACGCATGGCATCAAGTTTTTGACGTAAAGGTCCGAGGTTTGAATCCACCTTATGCCGAACTCACTCTACTCCCTTTTCCAATCACATATCAGATAGGAAAGGCATTTATTTTCAATAAAAATGAAGAAAATGTTAGAAAAGTGGTAATAAAGCTTCTAACATGTGTTTAATAATAAAAGTAAACAGACATGCGCTGAATTAGAGACGATAAAAGTGAGGGGGTCCAATATCATTGGTCGTAAAAAATGGCTGGGTCTTGTCCCACCCACACACAATGGTTCAGACGCCCATGTGTTATATGTACGTACCATAGTAATAACAGTAAATTATGCATAATTACATGCAACTAACCCTCAATTAGAGGTCTGCGCGGGACTGTTTTTTGAGTCCCGCTGGGTTTATACTCCCACCATCTGTTCCCGATATATATACACTCTTTGTTCACCCGCTGTCCGCTTAGAATAATTTTCCTCCCGACCCGACCGTCCCGCTAAATTTAGATCTCGTTTCCAGAATATCACATTTA
Source organism: Gobiocypris rarus (assembly GCA_023029165.1). NCBI lineage: Eukaryota > Metazoa > Chordata > Actinopteri > Cypriniformes > Gobionidae > Gobiocypris > Gobiocypris rarus. The sequence goes on from CM040920.1 coordinate 9,328,611, forward strand.
AATTTCTACGGAGAACATAAAAATGTTGTCTGCATAAATTTAACATTTTGACTGCTGAACGGGAACACTTTTAGGCATTTATCACATTGCGCAAAGGGTATTTTTTTCCAACTGCGTCTATGACACATGAAAAAGACTTGCCTGACGTGGGTTTCTTAGCAGTAAACGGACCATTTTCCAGTCTTTCAAGGACACTGCATCCACACTTTGCTCTGCCGTATTCTGCTCCGTCAGTCATCGACAACCTGCCTGTTCTTTCTGAGGGCCGTATATTTACCACCGGTAGGCTACAGACTGCTCTGAGGACCGTTATGCACATGCTGCCCGCACAGACCCCGCCAATACAATGCATGACGCAGAAAGAACTGATATTGAATGACCGACCACTCCCGTTCAAATTAAACTAGAGTTACCGACTGCTACCGTGTTTTAGTCGGAAATGTAATCCCACGGCATGAAATATCTGGTCAGCCGCGAGAATGCAGACCTCTACCCTCAATCCCTAATCCTACCCTAAGTACATTTTGTTAAAGGGATAGTGTAAATTTGATGTTTATCTGCTCACCCCCAGGGCATTTAAGATATAGGGGACTAAATAGGTTAAAAATCTTCATTTGTGTTCTACTGAAGATACAAAGTCATCTATTTCTTGGATGCCCTGGGGGTGAGCAGAAAAACAAATTTTCATTTTTGGGTGAACAACTTAAAATAAAGTGTAACTGCATTTATTTTAACATTCAAATTTCTCCCTCATAGAAACGGGAGGTGAACACGGTTCTTGCTGACATCATCAAACACATGACTCCAGACAGAGCTTTCGAGGATGCATATCCACAGGTCTGCAAGAAACATATGCACATGATGAAGTTATATGTTGCTGGCGATGTCAGCACAGTTCATCCCTCTTCTTTTGTGTTCTCAGCTGCAGTCAGTGATAAACAAGATCCTCCCCTACTTCCATGACTTCTCTGTGCTCTTCTCTATGGTATGACCACAGCAATAACAGACAAGTCCTTTTTTAATTTTATGGATCATGATGGAAGAACAGAATGTTCTAATTTACCCCAATTGGTCTATGAATTGGAAGAAAAAACGTTATCTGAAAACAATTTTTAAATGAACAATTAAGCTTTAAAAACAGTTTGTGGTGCCGTATGGCTAAATGTAAAATATTTTTTAAATAAAAAAGTGGAGCTGACAAATCGATTCATCACGATTGTGTACTGTGTATAATTATTATGTATGTTTGAATACACACACATAAAAAAACATCTGAATAATAAAAAAACACTAGCGCTTAATAATCCCTTAATAATAATAATTAATAATAATTGCATCTTTATACTGAATATATATTTATATAATTTATATTGAATATAAATATTTTATATATAAAACAATTCTTAAATATATACATGCATGCGTGTGTATTTATATATACATAATAATTATACACACACATATATTATGTAAACACTTTTTTTGGAATGCGATTCATCGCAATTAATCAATTTGACAGCACTAAAAATTTCACATTTTAGTTCACATAAAGAACTGCTTCAGTTGAGACTCGAGAATACATTCTACATACCAGGAAATAAATAGCCGTAATTATTCAAAATAATGATAATTCTTTTTTATGTTGTGTTATAACTAATTTAATTCATTTGCTATGTTTTGCATTTCTTTGAATTATAATTCAGTACATTTCTTACTGTCACTCCAATTCATATTCAAATTTAACATCCTATTGGGCCAATTATGTTACTCTATAATTCAGTTAAATGCTCAAAAAGAATCATTTTACAGGAACTTTAATATGATCATAAAAATATTTGTTTTTGCTGATGTATAGTGTTTTGATGATTACAGGAGAAGTTTTTGCCCTTTCTGGACATGTTCCAGAAGGACAGTGTGAGGGTGGAGGTGTGTAAATCAATCATGGAGGTCTTCATCAAGTATGTTTTACACTCACTATTCAATATTAAAACTCCTCTTCCTCTGTTTAGTTAAAGGATTGGTTCACTTTAAAATGAAGATTTCCTGATTATTTACTCACCCCATTTCATCCAAGATGTTCGTGCCTTTCTTTCTTCAGTGGAAAATAAAGTTTTTTGAGGAAAACATTTCAGGATTTTTCTTCACATAATAGACTTCAATGGCAACCAAAATGTTGAAGGTCCAAATCACTGCAGTTTTAAATGGCTTCGAAGGGCTTCAGAGGCTCTGCACGATCCCAGCTGAGGAATAGGGTCTTGTCTAGCGAAACCATGTCATTTTCCCAAACAAACAAAAAAATGTTAACCAAAATTTTGCACTGCTCTGCGACACACCACGGATTAGGTAATCACGTCGGAAAGATCACGCTAGATGTAGACAGAAGTACCGCCCCCGTGTTTACAAATCGCATGTGAAGACTAATACAATCATCCATTAGTAAAAAGAAGGCGTTTGTAAATGGCTTTTGTATTAGTCTTCGCACATTCGCTTCCGCCTACGTCTAGCATGACCTTTCTGATGTGATTGCGCAATCCGTGGCATGTCACAGAGCATGTTTATTATATAAATGTTTATTTTTTCTTGAAAATGACCGATGGTTTCGCTAGATAATACCCTATTCCTCGTCTGGAAGCCCTTTGAAACTGCATTGATTTGGACCTTCAACATTTTGGTTGCCATTGAAGTCCATTGCGTGGAGAAAAATCCTGAAATGTTTTCTCAAAAACGTAATTTCTTTTCAACTGAAGAAAGAAGGACACAGACAATTTGAATGAGATGGGAGTGAGGAAATTTTCATTTTTAAAGTGAACTAATCCTTTAAACAAGTGTTCAAATACTGGGCATGGTTAGTTCTAGTTCTAGTTTCTCTCTTAGTTGAGGCTGATATATTTTGTGTTTAGACACCAGCAGGAAGCAACGAGAGACCCCGTCATTCTCAATGCGCTGCTGCACATCTGTAAGACCATGCACGACTCTGTCAAGTAAGTGAGATATATATATATATCATTGGGTCTCACTATTAATACAGATTTAGAGAGTGTTCCGTTGATGTGGTTTTTGTGTTGTAGTGCTCTAACTCTAGATGATGAGAAAAGATCTCTGGCTCTTCTGATCAATGGATTTATTCGTATGGTGAGTCCCTGTACTACAATACTGTACATCAGTCCTCAAAAAAAAAAAAACGTCCTATTTGCCTGAACTGGAAGCTATTTATCCATTTTGAGAGCTCAACTGTCAAAAATATAAACTGAACTGACATACACAACAAACTGCGATGCACTGTGTATTCTGACACCTTTCTATCATAACCAGCCTTAACTTCTTGAGCAATTTGAGCTACAGTAGCTCATCTGTTTGTTCGCCAGCCTTCGAGGAAAAAATGTTCACTTGCTGCCTAATATATCCCTCCCACTAACAGGTGCAGTGATGAAGAGATAATCAGTGTAATTCACCTCACCTCAGTGGTCATAATGTTATGACTGATCGGTGTGTATATTGCACTGTAACTTGTGTCTTTTTTTAATAAAATATTTGATCAGGTAAACAAACAGGTAATGAATATAGCATGTAGTGTATCTTAATAATCCCAGTTGCATCTCTTTATTTATAACAACAGCATATTAACAACAAGCAAAATACATTTACAAAGGTAAATGTTTTCAAATGGAGAACATAAATAAATGACAGGGAGTCTATCAACTCCCTATAAATATAAGCATTTATCGGAATAATGTTTAAAAAACTGGAAAGATATCGGCAAAACCGATTATCAGTCGATCTCTTGTAATCACCAGTGTTGGGCACGTTACTTAAAAAAAGTAATTAGTTATAGTTACTAATTACTTCTTACAAATAGTAACTGAGTTACATCATTATAAAAGTAACTAATTACCAGGAATTTTTTTTTCAAAACTTGGATGCCCCCAATATTAAATATGTTTAAATGAGTTGGCTATAAAATAGAATAAATTATTGTTATAAAACATTGTGAATTAATGTACACCATTGTAATGTTGCTGTGGGATGTGAGACAACAATCAAACTCAATATATTATTGTAAATAGGCTATCAGTAGGCCTATAGTGTAAATATTATCAGTAGGCCTACTATAGTGTAACTATTATCAGTACTATACTACTCCTTTGATAGTGGAGCGTTATCAACTGGGTTTTTACCCACTATAATTTTGTGGCGGAATGTGTTGATGTGAGGTGCTTCGTTAGATTAGAATTACTTTCCACCGACTCTGGGCATATGTTGCACGTTACATAAACATTCTTACCTTTCACTTCAACGACGGAAAAGTTGCGCTTATACTTCCAGTTTGGGAAAGCTAGCTTTGAAGTCATTAGAGGTCAAAAGCGTTGCAGGTCCAAACAGAGAGCTGTTCGGATGCAAACCGCTTCAGTCAGCTCAATTATAGTAACGCCGCATTTTTTTCCCTCAGTAACGCTAATGGCGTTGTAACGGGAGAAACAGTAATTAGTTTGATTACTCGTTACTGAAAAAATAATTCCGTTTGTAACGCCGTTTATTTATAACACCGTTATTCCCATCACTGGTAATCACATGCAGCATCTTGAACAATGAGATGCAATGAAAAGAAATAGTGATAAATAATTAAATTTGAACAATGTTTAATTGTTCTCCGTGTTACCTGGACCACGGAATACCTTTTAACAAGTCCAGGGCTTTTGTGAAAGCTACAGATTGTACCTCCACATTTTTGTATCCCTGTCTATAGACAGTTGGAACCACAGAAGGTTTGTTATTGTAAGGTTTGAAAATTGTATCATACTTTGTCTACTCTTTAAACGGCATTATGGTAAAAATATAACACTCTAGCAACAGCCTTCTTAGTTGTACATCACAGCATTTTGCTTTAGGGGTTTGGCAGAAGTGCACCCCACTTCTGTTCTTCTAAATTAACAGACGGAACGGCCGTTTTTATCAGTCCCCCCTCCTCTGTTTGGCCTAAAACACTGTTCTTTGTCATCCAGACAGTTTTTTTTTAGCTTTGCTGTTGTGGCGTTCTTTTCATAATTAGGATTCTTTACAGCTTTTGGCCACTGCCTACAACATGCTGGAAACTTCTCAGTAAACTGAAAGAAACCCCCTGCTAATAAATGTTTACTTTTTGAAATCTTGCACCTGTGAACAATACAGATCAACACCATTGTGACTGATAGTTTGCTGAGTAGTATTTCCTACAAAAGCAAGGTGGTTGACTCTGGTCAAGCCTATCCAATATCAGCAGACTGGAAGTGGCCTTGAATGGCAACATGCCCAGTACATCATGGGTGTTGAAGTTTTTCAACCTATTTGGCAAAAGGGAAGACAACAGCCCTTTTCTTTAGTCAGGTAGCTCCGATTTCACAAAAAAATGTCACCCTTCTGCCGCATATACAGCCAAGTTTCATTGCTCAAAGCTCATTTTGCCAGTGCTGAACTTCTGAAGTACCCTAGATACCCTTTGTGTCAGTATCTACGATACTTTTAACTCACTAACTTTTTATATTTTGGCCCTTTTTTCCATTAGGTGTCTTTTGGGAGGGACTTTGAACAGCAGTTGAGTTTCTGTGTGGAAGCCCGAGCAACCTTCTGTAATCTAGAGCCCGTAATCATTCACCTGATACATGTGAGCACCCTCTGTCTTAATGCATGAGTTATGTATTAAATCAGAGATTCCCAAACATTTCTGTCAGCCAAAACCCTATGATTTCAAATATTTACTTGAAGCATCTCCTGAGATTTTAATTTAACACTTGAATCATTTAACAACACATCTGGATGTTCACAATTATCTGATGTTGCTTAATGTTCACATTATAATTGTATTTATTTATTTTGGTCACACTTTGGATTAGAGTCCAATTCTCACTATTGCCTAACCATTAACTATAACTTTTGCCTCAATAAACTCCTCATTACTGCTTATTAATAATTAGTAAGGTAGTTGTTAAATTTAGAATATGGTTTAGAATATGGATATAGAATATGGTCATGCAGAATAAGGTATTAATGTGCTCCGTAAGTACTAATAAATTGCCAATATCATAGTAATATGCATGCTAATAAACAACTAGTTTATAGTGAGTGTGTTGCATTTCTTTGAAATGCAGTTCAGTACATTCCTCTTATTGTCATTCCAATTCAGATTCAATTTTAACATCCTTTGGGGCCAATTCAGTTCAAATTCCTTAAAATTTTCCTCATATTAATTTGACAGGAAAATACACTCACCAAAAGGATTATTAGGAACACCATACTAATACTGTGTTAGACCCCCTTTCGCCTTCAGAACTGCCTTAATTCTACGCGGCATTGATTCAACAAGGTGCTGAAAGCATTCTTTAGAAATGTTGGCCCATATTTATTGGATAGCATCTTGCAGTTGATGGAGATTTGTGGAATGCACATCCAGGGCTCGAAGCTCCCGTTCCACCACATCCCAAAGATGCTCTATTGGGTTGAGATCTGGTGACTGTGGGGGCCATTTTAGTACAGTGAACTCATTGTCATGTTCAAGAAACCAATTTGAAATGATTCAAGCTTTGTGACATGGTGGATTATCCTGCTGGAAGTAGCCATCGGAGGATGGGTACATGGCGGTCATAAAGGGATGGACATGGTCAGAAACAATGCTCATTTAGGCCGTGGCATTTAAACGATGCCCAATTGGCACTAAGGGGCCTAAAGTGTGCCAAGAAAACATCCCCCACACCATTACACCACCACCACCACCAGCCTGCACAGTGGTAACAAGGCATGATGGATCCATGTTCTCATTCTGTTTAAGCCCAATTCTGACTCTACCATCTGAATGTCTCAACAGAAATCGAGACTCATCAGACCAGGCAACATTTTTCCAGTCTTCAACTGACCAATTTTGCTGAGCTTGTGCAAATTGTAGCCTCGTTTTCCTATTTGTAGTGGAGATGAGTGGTACCCGGTGGGGTCTTCTGCTGTTGTAGCCCATCTGCCTCAAGGTTGTGTGTGTTGTGGCTTCACAAATGCTTTGCTGCATACCTCGGTTGTAACGAGTGTTTATTTCAGTCAAAGTTGCTCTTCTATCAGCTTGAATCAGTCGGCCCATTCTCCTCTGACCTCTAGCATCAACAAGGCATTTTCTCCCACAGGACTGTCGCATACTGGATGTTTTTCCCTTTTCACACCATTCTTTTTAAACCCTAGAAATGGTTGTGAGTGAAAATCCCAGTAACTGAGCAGATTGTGAAATACTCAGACCGGCCCGTCTGGCACTAACAACCATGCCAGGCTCAAAATTGCTTAAATCACCTTTCTTTCCCATTCTGACATTCAGTTTGGAGTTTAGGAGATTGTCTTGACAAGGACCACACCCCTAAATGCATTGAAACAACTGCCATGTGATTGGTTGATTCGATTAATGAGAAACTGAACAGGTGTTCATAATAATCCTTTAGGTGAGTGTATAATCAGTAATATAAAATAAACTAGTGTGATCATGTCGTATATGATTAAGGAGGGTCAGCTGCTAACTGAAGCGTGACTTCACATTTGCTAATACAGGGCTTATTAAAACATTGTTTATATTAAAGGGATAGTTCACCCAAAAATGCTCACCCCCAGAGGATCCAAGATGTAGGTGACTTTGTTTCTTCAGTAGAACACAAATTAAGATGTTTAACTCGTTGCAGTCTGTCAGTCGTATAATGCATGTGAAGGATAACACATGATAGTATGAGAACTATGATAGTAAAAAAAAAACATGCACAAACAAATCCATATTAAACTCTGCGGCTCGTGACGACACATTGATGTCTTAAGACACGAAACGATCAGTTTGTGTGAGAAACCCAACAGTATTTATATATATTTGTTTTTACCTCTAATATTCCACTATGTCCAACAGCCTTCAGTGCGCGATCACTTCCGGTGAGTGAGGTCAATGTACATTATCTGGCGTAGAGATACGCGCATAAGATCACTTCCGGGCACATTGCGCGCTGAAGGCTGTTGGACATTGTGGCGTATTTATAGGTAAAAAATTATATAAATATTGTTTGGTTTCTCACACAAACTGAGCGTTTCTTGTCTTAAGACATCAATGTGATGTCACGAGCCACAGGGTTTAATATGGATTTGTCTGTGCATGTTTTTTTTACTCTCATGTGTTACCGTTCGCATGCATTATACGACTGACAGATTGCAACGGTTGGAGTTAAAAATATTAATTTGTGTTCTACTGAAGAAACAGTCACCTATATCTTGGATGCCCTGGGGGTGAGCTATTCATTTAAGTCTTCTACCATATACTGTTAATGTCACTGTTTTATACTAAACAAATTTGGAAAATGCTGTAAAGTCTAATCTGTTAGTCTAATGGAGAGCTGAGGAACTGTATGTCATGATGAAATGAATGTTTCTTTTACAGACGGTGAATCAGTTAGCCATGGAGACCAGACGTGTGATGAAAGGCAATCACTCACGTAAAACGGCTGCTTTTGTCAGGGTTGGTTTATTCCTGTACAAAATGTTAATGGGTCAATCTCATGAAAAACTTAAAAATACAGAAAATAAATCACTAAGATGTGAATAATAATATTTTTTCTGCATTACAGTAATGACAACTGGAGGAAATGTGTTCAATTCTCATTCAAATAATAATATAGGTTTAATTTACTTGTGTAAAATATTCCATTTGTTCCTCTTATTGGAGCGAAATGTGGCCTGGACAAGTTTTTGGCAGGCTTTGTTAGATTCAGCCTAATAATGTTGGATCCTAGTCAAGTCTCCTTTAATTATAAAGCGTTTCATACAATACAGCAGCTTGACAGTAATAAACAGTTGCAAATAATAATCAATAATGCAAATACCATCAAATATAAGCTTCATTCTCTGATGTAAAGCAGCTCAACAGAAGACAGTAGTTTTGATTCAGTTCAATAACTGTAAAGTAAAAAAATATATTTTTTCTGAGTTAAAGAGTACAATTCAGCAATCAGTAGCTTTACAGAAGACAATAGTGTCTTTATATAGCTCAATTCAGCTCAGTTAAATAACAGTGTCAATGTTGCAAAATGTGTCAATTGTGACACAAAGTACAATCAGCTGTTATTAAGTCTTTATGCTGTTTTATCTTGTAACTGAGCTTTTGCTGCCTGTTGTGTGTTGTCTACTTCCAGGCGTGTGCTGCCTACAGTTTCATCACCATTCCGTCCCTCACGAGTATCTTTAGTCGTCTCAACCTATACCTGCTCTCTGGACAGGTCGCGCTGGCCAACCAGTGTCTGTCCCAGGGTGAGTGCTGGAGCCTTCCAAATATACTCTTGTACACCCTTGTTCCAGTCTTTAATGGTGAATGAGGATTTAAAATCCCCTTCGTTCAAAACTTTGGATTTTTTAAATGTTTTTTTTTAAAGAAGTCTCTTATGCTCATCAAGGAAATACAGTAAAAACAGTATGTGTAATATTATTCATTTGTGTAATATTATTACATTTTAAAATAACTTTTCTATTTTAACATTTTAAAATGTAATTTATCCCTGTGTCAGGAGCCATTAATCCGTAAAGGCCCATTCACACCAAAGACGACAACTATAATGATAAAGATATCGTTTAAAAATTGTTCCAAAAGTAAATGAATAGCAGAATCCAACCACAACTATAACGGCACAGATAAACAATATCATTGGAATTACTTTTACGAAAAAATGTTTCCAGCTGATGAATTATTAAAGCACTGACAGCCAATCAGAATCCATCCTGCTTTATAAATGCAGCCTTGGTGAGCAAAATATACTTCTTTTAAAACCTTTATAAAATCTTGAAGATTACAAACTTTTGAATGGACCTTAGATCAGTGCAAAGAGCAGCCTCTACCATGATTAGCCAAGATTGGGTGTGATAGTATGGATTTGAAAAAATGTATGAGAAACATTTCGATTTCTGTGTCCATTTCTCAGCGGACGCGTTTCTAAAGGCAGCGGTCAGTATTTTGCCGGAAGTCCCGCGCACAATCAGCATTGAGGGAAAACAGCGATCATCAGAGCCCTTCCTTCTTGAATTCATTAACAACTTCCTCTCCACACTGCTCGTAGTGCCGGTAACATATAAACATTTGCAGGAATGTTCTATCCATGTCTGTAGTGCATATCTGAGCGCGATTGTTCACTTTGTCTCATAGGATCACCCGGAGCAGGGTGTGCTGTATCTGGTACGAGGGCTTTTGAATATGGTGCAGGACTACACCTGGGAGGACAACAGTGATGCTAAGGTCCGCGTCTACATCAGCGCTTTACCATTGCTAGCAGCAATGAGCCAGGAAAGCTATCTCTACACCATTCCCAAAGGTAGCGCACTGAATCGAAGCGGAAGGCATCATCTTAATGTCTTGCTGACATTAAAACGTTTGCTCCTGTTGCAGTGGATTCCAATGAAACCCTCTATGGTGGAGATCCCAAGTTCATCGCAGAGATCAACAAGTTGTGCGAGACTCTGATTGGTCAGGTTCTGGATCATTTGAAGACTCTGGGACGAGATGAGGTGAGACCGTTTTTTGTTCTAAAAAAAAAAAATCTAAGCTTAATCTAAGCCTGTGAACTTCTTATTTTGGTCATATTTCCAAGACGTAGAATCTGTGATTTCATAGTAGAGTATCCACACCGGTGCGGTGATGAATAACAGCCACACATACTCCTCAAAACATTAGATTCATCAGCGCTTAGGAGCCGTGCCGATGCACAACCCCCGTAAAGATGATAATTCCACAAATAACTGCAGTTTCAGGTTTCAAACAGAGATGGCGACAAAGAGGCAAAACTTACAGACTGCAGCTTTAATTGTTGTTATTGCTGTAATAAGAGTATTGAACTTTCTTCTCCTGTGTCCAGTTCTTCTGCAATCCAGAATGGAGAGTTACTTTTTATTTGAAAGTTATGTTACATTACTAAGTAAAACAATTCGTCCTTCGTTAAGCCCCGCCCTCCTTAGTTACTGTTGCTACACCTGATAAGCTTTCCTGCCTGGCCCGTCTCTTACAGTATGTATGTGCTGGTGTCATACATTCCCAAGGAGATAATTAGTCTTTTTTGGCGAACAGGTAAAATATATGAGAGGGCAAGACAAAAGGGACTGCAGTATACATTCGAGGTATATATCTGCGACATATGCAACCAATTAGAGAATAATTTCCTCAAAATTGAAGCTAAAGCCTATGCGCAAGCAGCAGCCGCCTCATACGATGACCATTCAAATGGGAAACACAAAAATTGAGGAACAGCTGTTCATGCACAGCAGGGGAAGTATAATTTGAAAATAATCGTATAATTATAAATCAAACAGCTTATCCATAAGTCCTGTGGAATAAACAGAAGACATTAGCCTGACCACTTTGCAATGATTTTCGGGCGTGGCTTAGCGAAGGGTCAATTAGTTTGTTTTTTAAGGTGTAACACAATGTGGTATTGCATTACTTTTAAACGTAGCCCAAAACCGTAGTAATATTAATGTTTATGATTTTGCATGGCTATGAGTGTGTCATCTTATTGCTGATGTTTGTGTGTGTGTTTAAGGGAGCGCGCAGGCAGGGCGGTCTGGCTTTCTCTCTGTTCGGCTGTCTGTTGGCTCATGGTGATCTACGGAACAACAAACTCAACCAGCTGGCTGTCAACCTGTGGAACCTCAGCCACAAACACGGCTTCTGTGAGACACGCACATCGGTGAGCTGATGCACACACGCACTGACGCGTTGGCGTTCAGCAGCAAATATGATGCCTTGACCTCCGTGTCTCTCGTTCTCTCCAGGTTCGGACTCTAGAGTATATTAAACATCAGGCACAGCAGCCAGACATGAGCCATCTCTCTGACATGACAGCACGTCTGTCTCTGCAGTCCCGAGCCTGACGCTTTCATGGAGACATTCCTGACAGACTGTCAGAAACGATTTGCTTCAAACTTCTACAGTATGTCTCGTCAAAAATCTAGTCATGACCTATTAATCTTTCTTATTGTCTATAATGTCAGTATGCACGTTTTTGTACAGTTTGTGTGCATAACATAGGAATTATTATGTAATAAATACTCAAAATCATGACACCTTGTTGATTTTGTTCGAGGACAGGCAGGTAGGTTCAAAACTTGTGTTTTTCTGGATGAGTTTTGGATAGAACTGCATTGTTTAACTGGAAAAATGTCTCCATAAGCTCCGCAAGCACTTAATAATAATCATATTTCTTGTATGAAAAAGTAAAATTCCAATGAAAATGTCCAAAATTTATGCAATTGGCATTAACAAGCAAAATCATTAACATGTCCACAAGAATGCACAAGAGTTAAATGTTTTAATGTATACATACAGCTATGTTTTAGAGGCATTTAGAGCTAAAAATAAATTAACAAATACAAATCATGACAAACTTTATTTTAAAAAATGCAAAAGAAAAATGTCCAAATATACACATTTTAAACGTAATACTTTCATAAACGTAATTTTGGTTCAGTGCAGCACTCTAGATGGGTGATCAGTTACTGTATGTCTGTTTATAGCATGGGTCTCAAACTCGCGGCCCTCAATGATATTTTGTGGCCCCCTACTTGACATCAAAGTTTAGTGTTAGTGCGGCCCGCGCATTGTTCTGAAATGCACCTTTTTGCTGAGCCGTTGCGAGTGCCGTGCTTAATGCTTTTCTTTTCAGAAGCTGCCTCACTTTGTGTGTGTGAGAGAGTGTGTGTGTGTGTGTGTGTGAGAGAGAGAGTTGGCTCGGCCCTCCCTCTTGCAGTATAATTGGTTGACACCGCGTGATTGACAGGAACTAAATGTGAGGCTGATCAGACAGTCGAAACGAATGTGGTCTAATGGCGCTCGTCAATGTCAAAATGATTGAGATGGCCAATCAAATTAAAGTAGGCGGAGTTTACATTCTCTCTCTCGGGACTAATAATATATTTGACGCAATTTAATTCAAATATTGTTTGCACATAGTCCCAAAAGGATTATTTCCCAACTAGAATTAGAACTAGAATTTCATTCACTGTTCTGTTTCTTTATGCTTTATAAAAAAAATAATAATAGGTCCTCCCCCCAAATGTTCAAGACATGGTTACGGCCTTGCTTTAACTTAGTCTATTATTTTAAATAAAATTAAAATCGTTTATTTTTTCGTTATTTCCTTAATGATTTAATTTCTATAGGCTATACTTAAAAAAAATAGAGTCGGCTCTTCAGATATGCAAGCTTTTTTTGTGGAATACCTGATGCGGCCCAGCCTGACCCAAACTCTACCTATAACGGCCCCCAGGTAATTTGAGTTTGGGACCCCTGGTTTATAGAGAGCTACGATAATGACATATTTTTGTAAGCCAAAACTCAGAAACAAGTTAGCATTTTAGCACTTCTGGTTCCATTGTCCTCAAGTCAATTAGGTGTTTTTTTGTTAATTTTTATGAGTTTTTGGTCTTATATAGACTGGGTAAACCCAGCCCGATCTCCCGGCGATTTGATTTTGCCCTGCAGCTCAGGCTTGAAACCTGAACATCTTTTTATCCTGCTTCTGTTACAAATTTGCAGGAACCAATCACAAACCGGCTTATCCACCTGACGCGCTATTGGGTAGTTTAACACGTTGACGGCTAGAGAAGCGATGGATCATTGGTCTGATTGGTTGAAGAACTATCCAATTCCGTACAGACAGAGTCATTTGACCTAGGCCCGTTGATCACGCCTCTTGTGCAGTAGAAATACAGAGCAGACTCACCAGACCAATGTTCAATATTAAAAGATAACCGCTAATATAACCTCATTGAGTTTATAAATCACACTCTTGCTAATTATTGTAACTCAAACTTTCAGGGGAAATGTTTTCTGAATAAAGACTGAAAGAGTTGAAAGCTTTGTGATGGTGACATTAAAGTCATGCAACTGTAGCATACTTTCAGGTTTTTACTCATGGTGATACATTTTTTTTGTAAGATTATCATGATAAACAAAATGTCCAAGAATAAGCTCTGTGACCAACCAACAATTATTTTCTGCAGTAATCGAAAAGCGTTTAAAAAATCCAATTGGGAACAAAAATACATCACTGCAGCACTCCATCTGCTCCCAGGAAACCCTATTGCTATTTTTGCCATTGCATTGATGTATTAACTATTGGCAGGATTTTAGAAGGTCTCCATTGCTTATAACCGTATTCCAAAAAAATGGATTAACAGCTATTGGATATTAATTGACACTAGCTATGTTTCCATCCACCTATTTCTATGCACATTTTGGGATATCGCATCAAAAAATGCTGAATGGAAACACCAAGATGCGCATAGGTTACATTCGCAACTTTGGATGGAAACAGCTGCAAGTCCACACAACCCAGGTGGTCATTCAAAAAGAATAGATTTAATTAGCATCAATTTTAACTTTATATTGACTTGAAGATCTACAGCAATGAAGAAAAACAGGACAAAATGAATTTGTTACATCCATCTCTATCCTTTTATTACGTTCAATCACACCTCAGCAGAGAACGAAGCGGTCGTCTGATGACCGATACATTTATAACAGCACATTCACACGTCGACCAACACAAACGTGCATTCATCTACCCGATCACGCATATTTGTACGATGTGTGCTTTTCCCATCCTTGCGCATACAATGTAACAGAAGAAGTGGTGAATCGTCTTATCAAGGATGCCGCAGTTTCCCAGGTAAGAACTAGCTGTGCGGACACACGAAACCAAGCCTTGTTCTGATTTGAGCTATCATACTGTAGAATTTATCAAAGTATATTAGCATGGATTATAAGTTAAGAGCAAATTGAATTACTTGTATTAATACATTGAGCAACCGCCACCCTCTGTGGCAGGACAGGACCAGGGTCCCTCTCACAAACGAGGGTCCCTGACACCAAGAGCTCAGTAGAACTACAAATGGAGGGTGTCACAATTACATCTGAAGTGCGTCTGTTTCTGCTCTTTTACGAATTTTGTTCAACAGTCCAGGAAGTTTGATATTGTTGCACCTTCATTCTATAAAAACTATACACAGAACAAAGTCCAACAATAACAGGAAAGAGTTAGTTATTGAAAAAGAGCGCCCAAACGGATGCGTGATTGGTCATTGTTCACTTCAGTGAATGGTTTGGTGTGGGGCTGGTTTATGACGTGGGGACCAGCGAGCCTCTCTGCTTTAGTCCAGCTCAATGGGGCTGCTGTCCTCCTGAGCTTCCTCACCCTCCTCTTCCTCACCTGAGCCCATTAGGCTATTCAATAGGTTTCCTAACACAAAGAAAGCAATAGTCATTTTTAAATGTCTTTGCAACATATTCTAAACTGTGCTGTGTATTATGCTGAACAAAGAGCAGGTTAAATACAACTATACAAAATATTTTCAAATCCATTTGTATAGCGTTTTTCGCAATACACAAAGCAGATTTACAGAAATTCATAGTTTATAATAATATAGTTTAAATTTCGCAACAGTACAGGCAATCACACACTGATGAGCCAAAACATTATGAAAGGTGAAGCGAGTATGATTGATCATCACCGAACCATCACCGTTAAAGTCTGAGTAGATTAGATGGCAAGCAAACAATCAGTTCTCTTAATCAGAGATGGGCAGGAATAAAGATCTGAGTGACTATGACAAGAGCCAAATGTTATGGCAAGTCGACAGCTTCTGAGTATCTGAAACTGCATGGCTTTGTGTGTTGCTCCGGGTCAGCAGTGGTGAGAATTTACCAATAGAGGTCCAAGCAGGGACCACAAATTGGCGACAGGGCATTGGGCGCCCAAGGCTCATCGATGCGCGAGAGCAACAAAGGCTATCTCGTCCAGTCCAAGCCAACAGAAGGTCTACCGTGGCACAAGTCATACAACATTTGAATGACGGTTGTGGGAGGAATGTGTCAACACGCAATGCATTGCACATCTGCTGCATATGGGCCTGTGTAGCCACTGACCAATCAGTGCCCATGACGACCACTGTATTCCGTCAGAAGAGTCTACAATGGGCACACAAGAGTCGGAACTGGACCTTGGAGCAGTCAAAGAAGGGGAGTCCGATGAATCCCTTTTTCTTTTACATCACGTGGATGGCAATGTTGACCTTGGGAAGTGATGGATCCAGGATGCACTGTGGGTTGACGACAAGCCGGTGGAGGGAGTGTGATGCTCTGTGCAACGTTCTGCTGGGAAACCCGGCAATTTACATCAATTTAACATGTGTCACCTACCTAAACATAGTTGCAGACCAGGTGAATGTGACCTGGTGGAAGTGGATCCAGCAGGATAACGCACCCTGCCACACTGCACACATTGTTCAGAAATGGTTTGAGGAACATTATGAAGAGTTCAAGGTGTTGCCCTGGCCTCCAATTCCCCCATTTCTCAATCCAATTGAGCATCTGTAGGATGTGCTGGACCTACAATTTCATTCCACTGTGGCTCCACCTCGCAACCTACAGGACTTGTAGGATCTGTTGCTAACGTCTTGGTGCCAGATACCACAGTGGTACACCTTCATAGGTCTTGTAGAGTCCACGCCTCGGCGGGTCAGCACTGTTTTGGCAGCACGTGTAGGACCAACAGTATAATAGGCAGGTGGTCAATGTTTTGGCTTATCGGTGCATACATACAACGTCCTACGCAAGTATACTGTATGCATGTGGATAAAGTTTGACATACTTATATATAGTATCAGGTTTACTGCATGTATGCAGATATAGTTGGATATAACATATAGAGGTGTGTGATTATACGGTTTACATTTTGTAAAAATATAAACAATAACAGCCAGGATATATAGTGTATATTGCTTTACCAGAGTATACTGTGTGCAGGTTAAGTAGTGTACTATATATCCAAATTTTAAGTTAATATACTTTACATTTTTTAAATGTAACAAATCAAGGAGTTGAGATTTGCTATACAGTACATACCACTGAAAGTGAGTGTACTGTATGCATCCAGGTATGGTTGGATATAACTATATAGTGGTTGAATAAATTTGATATGTGGTGATATTGAGAATTATTAAACTTGTGATGTTTTGTTCAATTTTCTAACAATTTGGTATAGTGACCTACCTAATTACGATTTGGTGATGTGTAAGGGGTTCATTGAAAATGTTTTTTTGTTTGTTTTTTTTTTAGAATAATTTGGGTCTAAAATTGCAAGTAAATCCCTGCATTCAGAATACTGAAAGTTGCACAGAGAGGGACTTTTGTTTTTGGCATGCTTTTGAAATGAAATATTCAACAAGATAAAAAGGCATCAGTGACCGTTATTACAGGTGATTATGGTTATAGTTGGATGTTTTAAACGTACAGCACTTGCCTGCTAGGTGCCAATACAAGTGTATAACTAAATATGTCTTTCTGTTCATTTTTACAAATTGAGATAAAAGTGGAAATTATCATTTTATCAACAGAAAAACCACAGAAGCTATCTATAGACATCAAGCTGTATTTAACCCAATATTCATATCAAATATTCATTTAAAAAGGGGCTAAAAGACTTAAAACACTGAACATACACATACTATAGTTCTAAGACAAATTCAAACAATTTCAACAGTATATATTTTAACTATTTTTGGAAAATGAATGCATTTGTGCTGCTTCATAATCTGGGTGCAATGTGTTTTCTGTAGTCAAACAGAGCCACAGTTGTTTCTTACCTAGCAAACCACCATATGATGACGACTGTTTAGGTGGCACTCCAAAGAACAGCTGTCCTATTCTATCCAGATACTGAGGTCAAGAGAAGAACATAATGTGTTATAAACATTTAAGAAGTCCAGAAGTCTTATCTCATACAAATTCTAATTCAATTTGAATCTCTCTAAAATGATGCCTCCAACCTCTAACATATTTTACTCTATTTATTTGAGTTATGTAATTAGATTATTAGTACATTACTGCATTAGCTTAGCAACTCTGCTAACTTAAAACTCTTTGGTAAACAACTGAGTCAAGTCTCTTGTTTGTCATAAAAGTAGTACTACAGGGAGTGCAGAATTATAAGGCAAATGAGTATTTTGACCACATCATCCTCGTTATGCATGTTGTCTTACTCCAAGCTGTATAGGCTGGAAAGCCTACTACCAATTAAGCATATTAGGTGATGTGCATCTCTGTAATGAGAAGGGGTGTGGTCTAATGACATCAACACCCTATATCAGGTGTGCATAATTATTAGGCAACTTCCTTTCCTTTGGCAAAATGGGTCAAAAGAAGGACTTGACAGGCTCAGAAAAGTCAAAAATAGTGAGATATATTGCAGAGGGATGCAGCAGTCTTAAAATAGCCAAGCTTCTGAAGCGTGATCATCGAACAATCAAGCGTTTCATTCAAAATAGTCAACAGGGTCGCAAGAAGCGTGTGGAAAAACCAAGGCGCAAAATAACTGCCCGTGAACTGAGAAAAGTCAAGCGTGCAGCTGCCAAGATGCCACTTGCCACCAGTTTGGCCATATTTCAGAGCTGCAACATCACTGGAGTGCCCAAAAGCACAAGGTGTGCAATACTCAGAGACATGGCCAAGTCGACCACCACTGAACAAGACACACAAGCTGAAACGTCAAGACTGGGCCAAGAAATATCTCAAGACTGATTTTTAAGGTTTTATGGACTGATGAAATGAGAGTGAGTCTTGATGGGCCAGATGGATGGGCCCGTGGCAGGATTGGTAAAGGGCAGAGAGCTCCAGTCCGACTCAGACGCCAGCAAGGTGGAGGTGGAGTACTGGTTTGGGCTGGTATCATCAAAGATGAGCTTGTGGGGCCTTTTCGGGTTGAGGATGGAGTCAAGCTCAACTCACAGTCCTACTGCCAGTTTCTGGAAGACACCTTCTTCAAGCAGTGGTACAGGAAGAAGTATGCATCCTTCAAGAAAAACATGATTTTCATGTAGGACAATGCTCCATCACACGTGTCCAAGTACTCCACAGCGTGGCTGGCAAGAAAGGGTATAAAGAAGAAAATCTAATGATATGGCCTCCTTGTTCACCTGATCTGAACCCCATTGAGAACCAGTGGTCCATCATCAAATGTTCGATTTACAAGGAGGAAAACAGTACACCTCTCTGAACAGTGTCTGGGAGGCTGTGGTTGCTGCTGCACGCAATGTCGATGGTGAACAGATCAAAACACTGACAGAATCCATGGATGGCAAGCTTTTGAGTGTCCTTGCAAAGAAAGGTGGCTATATTGGTCACTGATTTGTTTTTGTTTGGTTTTGAATGTCAGAAATGTATATTTGTGAATGTTGAGATTTGAATATTGGTTTCACTGGTAAAAATAAATAATTGAAATGGGTATAAATTTGTTTTTTGTTAAGTTGCCTAATAATTATGCACAGTAATTGTCACCTGCACACACAGATATCCCCCTAAAATAGCTAAAACTAAAAACTACTTCCTAATAAACTACACAAATATTCAGCTTTGATATTAATTAGTTTTTTGTGTTCATTGAGAACATGGTTGTTGTTCAATAATAAAATTAATCCTCAAAAATACAACTTGCCTAATAATTCTGCACTCCCTGTATTTGTTGTGGTGGTTTCGGAGTGTCTATTTTTAACACACCTGGTTTATACCATCTGCGCTAGCAGAGGCTCCAAAGAAGGGAGACAACATGTGCAGTGCTGGGGTCTTCAGATCACAGAGGAACACATACCTGATTATAACTAAAGAAGGACCACGACTGAGAACCACTGATGTAGACAGCTGTCTTCAATCATTCTGCCTACCCTTGTATCTCTACGTACTGAGAAAGACTCAAGAGAATGGCGAAAATGTTTGTTAAAGAGCATTATCACTAACTTACCTCATTGTACATAGGGTCTCTCTTCAGTGATGGCTGATACTGCTCGCATAACACTGTGAAGACTGTCAACTTCCCACTGGAAATTAAACAACATATCCAGAGGTTGTGTTAAACATTTTGTTCAATTTTTTTGCTAAAACACTGATGGATCATTTAAAATGTCAGTTAAAGGATTAGTTCACTTTTAAATAAACTTTTGCAGATAATTTACTCACCCCCATGTCATCCAAGATGTCCATGTGTCTCTTTCTTCAGTCGGAAAGAAATTAGTTTTTTGATGAAAACATTCCAGGATTTTTCTCCTTATAATAGACTTCAATGGACCCCAAACGGTTCAAGATCCAAATGACACGCAATTATGTTGAAAAGTTCACGGTTGAAGTAGGCGGAAGTACCGAGTCAGTGTTCACAAATGTGTGAAAGGAGGATTCAAAATCCCTTTTAACTCCCTTTTTCCTGGAATGTTTTCATCAAAAACCTTAATTTCTTTCCGACTGAAGACAGACAGACATGGACATCTTTGATGACATTGGGGTGAGTAAATTATCAGCAAAAGTTTATTTAAAGTGAACTAATCCTTTAAAGCTATTTGGTCTTCAACTACAATCCTGGAGGGCCACTTTGCTGCTGACTTCAGAAACAATACCCTATGTAACCCATATCTCTTTGATTTAAAAGTAATTCTGAACACATCTATTAGCTTGTTCGCATGTGCTTGATTAGGGTTAGAGCTAAACTTTAGCCCTGTCCCAAATGGAACACTAAGCCCTCGCAATCTTCCTCCGAGTCCATACTTTCGTGATGTAATGCTGCTTTGACCATCGGGTAGAAATCTGCTGTGGAGATCAGCTCACTTCAGAGAAAAAAAAAAAGTGTGCATTGAGGGCACATAACAGCCGACAAATGGGGCGCCTGCAGTCTTGTGGACTTACAATGACCGCCTTTTGCACGTGTCTAAGTCCACAAGACCACAAGTGCACATGAAGTGTGCCATTTGGGACAGGGCCTCTAAAATCAGAACACTGGCCCTCCAGGACTGGAGATGAAAAGCCTCTATTGAGTGTCCCTACTACACATACAGTGCATTGCCACAGTAAAGAATGCTAACAGGCATTAGAAGTGAGTAAACATCAAGTTTCAATTAGACTGTAAAAGAGGCTTAAGAGAGAAGTTGGTTGGAGATATAGGAATACAGTTCCTTTAAATTGGTTGACCAGATCTCAATACAAGAGAAGTTTTTTACACATTACAATAGGAGAATAAAAAGAGAACCAGCTCTTGGTAAGACTAAAATAGCTCGTTATAGCAGTCACACTGATATCAAAGATCTCTACATTTTCCTGAAGGATAAAAATAGAGCATGACCGAAAACATCCACCCCAGACTGTCAAAGTGATTATTTGTAGCATTATTATTGTCAAAAATAATGACACAAGAGCGTGATGCTGAAATCAAAAGCTTGAATACAGTATCTTACCCATCCACAGCCAGCAGGAGGAACCACAGGAAATTGAGCAGAGGCTGCACAAATGGAGGGCCCTTCTCTATAGACGGGTGCTTCTGTGTGTATGTGGTGAACACCACCAATGCGCTAGTCTTATTTTTTAGACAAAGGAACCTGTAGTCAAGAAAAGATGCTGAGATGTATACATACATCATAATAAAATAAAAATCAGGAATCAACATATATTTACTGACTATCATATTGACTATGTGACAGGCACAAAAATGTTTTAGTTTATAAAAAAGAAAAACAGACTAGATGGGCGAGAGGTAGTTCATACATCATAATCATGCACTATTTTCAATTATTTTGAATGCTATTCATATGATAGTTTTGTGAGAAACGTATGTTTTTCCACTGTAGCTGACGCTATAGGAAACGGCTTTCTCAACAAAAAAAAAAAAAACAAACAGAAAAAAACCTGGCCAATGCCACCTAATTGACGTAGGCTTTTCGCCTATATAGAGCGGTGCCAAACATCAATTCCTTAGATTTTTTCTGGGTAACTGGAAGCCCTAAGAAAAAGATCCGACAACAAGACTAGAACATTATTTCTTCTATGAAAGCAAATTGCTCTCAGATATCTGTTACTTCAAAATGGACCCTTTGATTGAGAGTGTTATCCACCCATCCAATCAGCACAAGATTTGCATGTTCTACCTGGACAGACTTCCCCTTATTGAGAAAACATGAGTCTCAAGAATCAAGTTGCCCTCGTTCTTGGGGACGACTTGGCTTCTTGCACTCCCCTGCCTTCTCCTCCTGTGCCACAGCAGTGACTTGAATTGGGTGAAGATTTCAGCAATGAGCTAAAGCCAGATCAGGCCTTGTGTGCACTGAACTTCCCCAACCCTGCATCCTCACCCATATGGTTTGCGCAAGCTGAGCTCCACCCCTCCCCTGGAGCAAGTGGTTTAATCATGTTTGGTGAATCAGACGAAGGGAATGACGCCATGTTACTGGCTGCCTCTGAGGAGGAAGAATGGACAAGTACTGTGGAAGACAAGGCTGTGGAAGAGCTTGTGTCTATGTCTATGTGCTACTTTCTGCAGAAGAGAGCAAGCTCAAACCCTCAGACTCTTCATCTTCGTACACTCGTCAGAAAGAAGGGTTTATTTTAGTATACCTGAAAGTTCCTTAAATAGTGATGAGCTGCTACATATGTGCCTGCTTCAGCTTAGGCTTGTGTTCCCTGTCAGATCTGGAGTTCCTGACCAATGCAAATCATGGTGACACGCAGCTGCCTCAGTACCGTGGCAGCATGGACCTTTTATCAGAAAGGCGTGGAGATGGGCCAGATTTCCAAGCAAAAGTCTATCATGACAGAGATGTCCAGTACTGGTTAGGGCCTACTATGTGATGGCAGAGCAGCTTTCAGCATCTGGAAAGATGTGAAGAAAGCATGGCACATCTGTCAGTGAATCTACCACTCAAAACGTTTCATCTGGAGTTACAGAACGACCATATTCTTGTTTGCATGGATAACACTGAATTGTGGTGTGAACTTGCTGTCACGACAAGGAGAGGTCCCAGGAGTAAGGACTACATCCACAGACCGTAATGATGATTTGGAACATTTTCAGCAGAGTAGAGGTGGATCTGGAGGCCGATTCTGCTGATAGCACAGAAATGACCCAGTCACCTGTGGTTCCCACCTGTGGTGTCCATCTAAGCATTTGAATGGTGACAGGATGTCCTACCCTAATACTTTTGCTAGGTTTTATAACCTAGATGTATCTTCTATGCTTGGTGCTGAACAGCATTGGCCACCAAAACTGATGCAAGATGTTTGCTCATGGTATGCACAATTATTTTGGTTGTACTGCATTTTCTTACGTGTTGACAGACTCTTTGCAAAATAATTCCCTTTCTGATACATGCCAGTATTACTATCATCAGCATCTCTTTCAATGCTGAAGTGCCGGCTTTGACACTGCTTTCAATGAGGCTGTATGATACTGCTGATGGTGTTGATATTTGTCACCACAACGATATTATGTGAAGGGTTGCCATGCACACAATAGGTGGCGAGGTGACTTGTTGAGACTTTCCTCTCAACAGCTCCGCTCTTGTACTGGGCCAGTTCTTCACTGTAACACAGTGTTCCCTAGCTATTGACACAATGTTTGGTGAACCAAAATCGTCTCCTGTTACTTACGTAATCTGGGATCTCTGAAATGAGGGAACGAGACCCTTCATACAAATTTATTGTATGTAATTTATGCTATTGTAGGGCCCTATAATTCCACGATCGTGGACGGAATCGCGGAATTTTACATATTTGGAATTGAATTCTGTCTTGTGTGGGAGAAGAATGTACGTCTGGGGAAAATGCAGACCGGGGGAAGCAAATCTGGGCGACACAACCTCTCCCGTAATTTCAGCTCCCCTTTCAAAACAATGACAGTATGAAAACGTTATGAAACTCAACGGCAACACCGGCTTTACACCGCACGCGCAAGCAGTGTGTATGGAGAGCGGGAGCCACGCACGTGTCCATTGTGCTTTTACACAGGCAGCATTTGTTGCGCGCAGCTGAACGCTGACTTTTCGTATTGCAAACAGACGATGGTCTGCTCGACCCCTGTCATTCTCATGCTTAGATTTATGATGGGCAGCATATCTGCTGAGAATGCGACTGTGTTCCCCTGTGTTCGAAAGACGCATGCATATACCAAGCTGTATATAGGTAGTTTACATAATAAAAGTAACCTTAACGTTAAGATATGCCTCTAGTCTTAATCATTTAAACGGGCCTTTGAAAGTTGAGCAAAAACTTCTGGCAGTGATGTGTTTTCGTGTATTTTATTTATTTTCTTCACGGAGCTGGATGTCATATGGTGATTGTTAAACACACAGAACACTTCACTACATGATTTCATGGTGAAATGTATTCTTTTTCATGTTTAATCAGGTCTATTTTCAGCTTTACATTTTTTACTTACTAGTACTATATGGAAAAGATGATTCTTATGAAATCTTTTGGTCCTATTTTTTTTACTTGAAATAAAAAGCTAATGGAGCACTTTCATTTTAACGTATATAAACTAATATAAATTTATTTTATATTTTACTGGTAATTTAAAAGCTTATAACATTCATATTTTGTTGTGACTTGAAGTACTTAAGAGTACAGTGTTATGTTGCATCATGCAGTATTTGTCCTAAAAAGTACATAGTAAATATGATGTTTGTTACCTCAATACATTTAAAGGTCATTCCTATTTTGTTTTATGGTCTATTATAGTAACGTTAAAAGCACACTCTTTTTACGACTAAAAAAACAGTTAAGGGTAAAAAAAACTGAATTCCAAAAAATGTAAACGGAAAAAACGGAATTTGGCAAAAAAATACAATGTATTTTATAGGGCCTACTATTGTGTGGCTTTAGAAGACCTGAAATATAGTGCACGGGGGCATATTTTGGAGCCCCAGTCCCTATTCGTTTCCATACACCGCATGGCAGAGTGGCTTGCACATTCTATTCTTACATTTCTCCTTCTGTATTTTACATAAGTTAAACTGGACTGGAAATGCATTGGGGTGAATAAATGATAACAATTTTCAGCTAAGGAATGAAATATTTACAGGCTTATTTTACAATGAAACTCTAGAACTCACTGTAAGACGGCTTGTGCTACAAACATGTCCACCTCTCCGTGAAATCCTCGTGCTGATGAGTACTCCACCAGCATCTGTGCACAGCCCTCTCCGTCAGATGAGTGCAGGAAATGATAGCGTGATTCACTGTAGTTTTGCTCTAATAGCAAACAAATAAATGATACAGGTTACACATTCTCAAAACAGCACGTAGATCATTGATTGATTGATTATTGTCATGCGTCTGTTTTACCTTTCCACAACGTAAGCGCCAACAGCTGGTGTAGTTTGGGGTGGCCCAACTTCCCCGACCCTCCTGATGACCACTTTATCGCTCTGGATACAAATGCCACTCTCTCTGGTGAATTTGGGTCCATCAGGCTGAAGAGTTTAGTCAAATGCTCTAGAATGCACACCAAGAATGTAATTACACAATTAAAAGGCCATCATGTAACTTCTGCAGATGAAAAGAACGCAAGGACAATACGTCATAGGATTGAGCAATATTTAATATTTATCATATTCTCTATTACTTTGTTTGCAATTTAAAATGATCTAATATTGTCATTATTTAGCAGGTTTAAATTTTGCTATCAAATTTCCAATAGACTTTCATGAACCTGTGTCTTGTCTCATCATGTGACTAGAAGAACATTAAGACAAAGACAGTGGGTCTCATTCACTTAGCATGCAGAATTTGTGCCTGAAATCACAAATCACAATTTCAGGTTTGTTCTAAATTTAAGAAAAACTACACATCGCAAAAAGAACTGAATCTGTAGGGCTTTATAATTGTGTTAGGAAGTTATATTTCATCCTAACGACTATATTTTGAATTATTGAATTATATTGCATTAATTGTATTATTTAATCAATATAAATTATATATTTATTAAATATATAATTTATATTTAATAAATATATAATTTATATTTATTAAATAATTTTTAAATAATTAAATTTAATTTCATCTTAAATACATTTGATCATATACTGTTAAAGAGTAAGAAAAGCTATGAGATTTCTCTGAATAACGCAGATATACGCATGTACAGCTGGGTAATCTGGGTCTTTATAAAAGGTGTTTATTGTGAAAACTGGTGAGAATGGCACACTTGGCATTGCTCGAGGTTCGGGCATTGTTTTAGTCACGGGCGAGAGCGTGTCTGCGAACAGTGGCAGGTTTGACGAAAGTGACGAAAGGCTGTGTGCGGAAAGCCCTTATATGGAGATAGTTTGGGCGCGTTTTATGCAAATGACTAACCTCGTGCACGCGGCCGCTCATTAGAATACTCCAAATTCAGTAACATCAGAACGATGTTAAGAACAAATTTATGCGTACTAACGTTTTGTTAATCAGGTGGAGATTTTTTGCGAGAATTTCTCCTGTGCATACAAATAAGAAATAATCCACGCAATTATTAGTGAATAAGACCCAGTGTCTTCATTAGCAGAATTGTTAAGTTTAAGTTAATTTACGCAAAACAATTTGAATTCATATTACTGTATTTCAATTAACAATTAAAAATTTTCAAATCAGTATTTTGATATATTTGTGCATTTAAATAATAATAAAATATGCTATGGTTAATTTAATGATAATGTACATTTAAACGAAAACACCCCTTGATTATTTTAAATAAGGTTTAATGTAAGGTTTAATACCTTACATTAAACATTTTGAATGGCTGTGGGTTGAAATGATGGTTCCAACGACTGACCAAAAAACACAATTTTTTCAACCAGCCCAGAGAAAATTCATAAAATCAACATATACTGAATAGCGTATACATTTTAATAATAATAATAATAATAATAATAATAATAATAATCAGTAAAGTCTTATTTAACTATATTCAGTGTCATATGTAGATCTAAAAAAAAAACACACATTATGCAAAGCATTTAACATCTTATAGCATTTAACAGTACAATAAACTCATTGTTGACAAATTTTTTAACACATTTATTTTAGCCTAAAAATTCATAAACATCCTGAATATTCAGAAAATTCAGCTCTAACTACATATAAAGTGAAATATAACCATACCTCTAACTGTATAGTGTTTGCCAAAATAACAATACACCATCAACATATGATTTTCAATAAACTCACCTAGTGTCTCATCATCTATTTTGGCCCCAGATTTCTCCAGGGACTCTAGTACCAGCATGGACAGATCTGCAGCACTGTTTTGCTGTTTAGGAAACAAACATTAGCACAGCGTTCTTACTCACAGAGGGCGGAAAGTCTAATAAAAGCTAACTGTCTCAGTAACAACTGACCTGTTCAGAGCGTTAATGACATGATAAATTAGAGCCTCTGACTGACCTAAAGCAGATGAGAGAGGAACACATACCTGATTATAACTAAAGAAGAGCAAAGCTCCATTGTACATCAACTCTCTGGCCTCTGCATACTTCGCTTGTGACATGTACCTGCACCCAAAGCAACATGTTAATATTAACATGATGTTTCTGTAGTCACACAGGGGTCTTGAGACAATGAGAAATAATAAATAATACATTTTAAAGTATGCATGAAACAGAAGTTGCGATAGTCTTTTCTTCCCTATTGTGGCATATATCCAAATGAAATGGCTTCTAAAAAAAAAAATTTGTAGGACGGAACTTTATTTTGTCTTTTAGATCGTTATTGTTTGATATTGGTCGATCTCATGTGAGTGACAGGCTGCCCTGTCCTCGTGGCAGTAAAGTCATCAGAGAAGAGACGTTTCAAGTGGGAGGGGAATGTTTATTTTGATTAAAGGTTACAAGAGCAGGGCACATGAATAATAATAATAAAATATATATATATATAAAAAATAAAAATTTGACTGTATGGTGATTGTCTTATGCTTGTATTCTGCAACCAAATAGCCCTCGGAAATGATAAAAGACTGAAATCCGTTATAATAAATAATGTTCCATATAAAATGCAAATTGTCCAATTTGACTTCATGGCGATTTTAAAACGTATGTGCCAAGTTCTAGAATCGCACCAGAAGACATTTTACAACCTGAACTAACCGTGTCTTATCATAATAAGGTGTGCAGTGATCCTCTTTATGACTACATTTCCTGTTTGTTTTTTTTTGCTGCATGTTCCTTCATATACAGGGTTGGACATGGAAACTGAAACACCTGGGGGGTGTATTCCAGAAAGCAGGTTATGTGACATACCCAGATACAGGGCGATAACATCCAAAAAATGAGGTAATTTTCAGGGTATGCAAGTAGCCATAGCAACTTACTCTCTGAAAATTACCTGCTCCAGAGGTTCTGTTCCAGGGTTAGTTTATTTCAGAGGTGTTCAGTGCATGCATGCCCTATTGATAGGGCTAAGCGGTATATCAAGTTTGTACAATATATTTTTTAGAAACTATTTGGAATGAGGCAATACCGATTATTTCGATATACAAAAATAGCGGAGTACGCAGAGTGAGCTAATGCAGGGAAAGTGCATGATACAACTTGTCCTCAACATGACATGCTTTATATTAAGGGCTTTAAAATAACTGGTAAGATATAGTTAACACGTATAGTTTACAGCAGCTTGCCCTGTCAGATGCTCTGAGTGATAGGCTACTTGTGCTCACACAGATAAATACTTGCGCTGTTTAATGAGTTTGAAATGTGGTGCTTTCCTCAGTGCATAACTTACATATCACATGTATATTCCCCATCTGTAAATGTTAGAAAGTCATGAAAATGTGTCCATTTTGCTGTCCGAAAAGGACGAGCCTTCTGCATGTGAATCTCCGCTAAAATTCAGGCTTCCGTGAATGAGCGCCGCCGTATGCATGCGCGTCAAACAGATGGAGCGCAATAATTATAACTAAAGTATACATACAAATATTTGTTGTTGGACAATCCATATGTGGAATTGTAAACCTACAAGTAGATATTTTTATGAAAGTGACCATTATAATGGCCGGTGTAATCAAATGTAGGCTAATATGCTCTTGTTTTTATTTTCATTTTTAGTTTAGTGAATTATTATTTTGGTTTTTAGATTATAATATTAGAATGTGATATGATTTTAACACCCTTTTTGTACATAATAATATATTGCATAGACTACATTTTATTCACTGTATTTGTTTACAGCCTTCAATATCAACATTGTTTTAGGACTTAATTTGGTAGGATGTGAAAGAAAATAAATTATTAAAATAAATACAGATTTTTTTTTTATCAAATAGAAAAACATAGATAATACTGGTATATATATATATATATATATATATATATATATATATATATATATATATATATATATATATATATATATATATATATATATATATATATATATATATATATATACACACAATGAGGAAAAGTATTCATGTAGAAATCATGGAGGGGTCTGAAATTGTCATCGTAGGTGCATGTCCTGTGAGAGACATAATCAAAAAAAAAAAAATCCTGAAATCACAATATATGATTTTTTTACTATTTATTTGTATGATGCAGCTGCAAATAAGTATTTGAACACCTGTCTATCAGCTAGAATTCTGACCCTCAAAGACCTGTTAGTCTGCCTTTAAAATGTCCACATCCACTCCATTTATTATCCTAAATTAGATGCACCTGTTTGAGGTCGTTAGCTGCATAAAGACACCTGTCCACTGTTGGAGCAATCATTAGAAAATGGAAGAAGCTAAACATGACTGTCAATCTCCCTCGGACTGGGGCTCCATGCAAGATCTCACCTCGTGGGGTCATAATGATCATAAGAAAGGTGAGAAATCAGTCCAGAACTACACGGGAGGAGCTGGTCAGTGACCTGAAAAGAGCTGGGACCACCGTTTCCAGGGTTACTGTTGGTAATACACTAAGACGTCATGGTTTGAAATCATGCATGGCATGGAAGGTTCCCCTGCTTAAACCAGCACATGTCCAGGCCCGCCTTAAGTTTGCCAATGACCATTTGGATGATCCAGAGGAGTCATGGGAGAAAGTCATGTGGTCAGATGAGACCAAAATATACCTTTGTGGTCATAATTCCACTAAACGTGTTTGGAGGAAGAAGAATGATGAGTACCATCCCAAGAACACCATCCCTACTGTGAAGCATGGGGGTGGTAGCATCATGTTTTAGGGTGTTTTTCTGCACATGGGACAGGGCGACTGCACTGTATTAAGGAGAGGATGACCGGGGCCATGTATTGCGAGATTTTGGGGAACAACCTCCTTCCCTGAGTTAGAGAATTGAGGACGGGTCGAGGCTGGGTCTTCCAAAATGACAATGACCCGAAGCACACAGCCAGGATAACCAAGGAGTGGCTCTGTAAGAAGCATATCAAGGTTCTGGCGTGGCCTAGCCAGTCTCCAGACCTAAACCCAATAAAGAATCTTTGGAGGGAGCTCAAACTCCGTGTTTCTCAGCGACAGGCCAGAAACCTGACTGAACTAGAGAAGTTCTGTGTGGAGGAGTGGGCCAAAATCCCTCCTGCAGTGTGTAAAAACCTGGTGAAAAACTACAGGAAACGTTTGACCTCTGTAATTGCAAACAAAGGCTACTGTACCAAATATTAACATTGGTTTTCTCAGGTGTTCAAATACTTATTTGCAGCTGTATCATACAAATAAATAGTTAAAAAATCATACATTGTGATTTCTGGATTATGTCTCTCACATTGGACATGCACCTACAATGACAATTTCAGACCCCTCAATGATTTCTAAGTGGGAGAACTTGCAAAATAGCAGGGTGTTCAAATACTTATTTTATATATGATTGATTAGATTAGATTAGATTAGATAAATAGATAGATAGATGGCTCGCAGTCTCTAATTCAGTTGATTCGGCTGAGGTCAGGACTCTGTGCAGGCCAGTCAAGTTCCTCCACACTAAACTCGCTCATCCATGTGTTTATGGACCTTGCTTTGTGCACTGGTGCGCAGTCATGCTGGGAAGAGACAAGGAAGAGACCATCCCCAAACTGTTCCCATAAAGTTGGGAGCATGAAATTGTCCAAAATGTCTTGGTATGCTGAAGCATTAAGAGTTCCTTTCACTGGAACTAAGGGGTCAATGCCAAACCCTGAAAAACAATGCCACGTCATGAACCCCCTTGAGCTAATCTGAAGGCCACACAAAGTTTGGAGCTATTGTCTGTAGCTATTGACTGCAGAAAGTTGGCGACTTCTGCACACCTCAGCATGCACTGACCCCGCTGTGATTTTACGTGGCCTACCGCCGTCTCTCAATACTTTTGGTAATATAGTGTATAGGAGTGAATCCTCCGACACTATATTGGCCAGTGTTTCAGTTTAATTGTCCAACCCCTGTAGTTTGCAACTATTATTAGTTCCCCCCTTAAGAAATATTAAACTTTATGCTAAACTTTTTTCTTTTAATGAGGCTTTTTTTTCACCCATTCAATGTCTTGTCAGTAGTTGTATCACCCTGACATTTCTACTTTATTATCTGATCCGTGCAATCTTTCACACTGATATTGCTTGTCTCTCAATAGTGAGTAGATGACTTTTGGGCACAACATATAAGGACCTTCAACTTCAATGTCTATAAATGACATCTTGGTTGGCAGCTTACTAGATTTGAAACTCCCAAAAAACGATGCCTAGATAGGCAGCACACTAGGTTGAGACCATGATGGCCAAAAATGTCATTTAGGTAGCTTGCTAGGCTTTCAGACTATGATGACTAAAATGCTGCCTAGGTAGGCAGGTCAACAAAAGGAAGAATGAATGACAGCTAATATTTTAAGACATAATTTCTTTATAATAATGTCTTTATCACATTGGCTTGACTTTAGCAGATGATTATAGATAAGAGACTTTAAACTGAAATTTCACAATTCTGTTTTAAAACGCTTACATTCAAAGAAATTTCGGGGTTAATCAGATTGGCATAATAATATAACATTGGTTTTGGTGACGTGTTATTATATTATAGTAT
Source organism: Gobiocypris rarus (assembly GCA_023029165.1). Lineage (NCBI taxonomy): Eukaryota > Metazoa > Chordata > Actinopteri > Cypriniformes > Gobionidae > Gobiocypris > Gobiocypris rarus. The sequence continues at coordinate 9,360,453 of CM040920.1, forward strand.
AATTTATATATTTGTCAGCTGGTGCAATTGTTAATCAACATTGTTCATCAGATTAGCATGTAGCTAAACAGGCTCACGCTGACATTTTGTCATGAACGACGTAAAAAACAGCCAATCAGAAATAAGATATGACACATGGGGCGAGACATGACGAGCAGCTGGCCAATCAGCGCAACCGAGGAACGTATTCGGTTGACAACAAGAAAGATCTGGAAGCGACTGGGCCTGGACCAGTCATTATTACTCTGGCAATTAGCGATAAAGCTTACCTGAAGAATAATGTGCGGTACATCTGATGGGCCTCATAATAATCTCCTCTCTCCACACTGGCTCTCAGTTTGCCCTCCACTCGCTGTACTCCTCCGCGGTTCCTCGCGCTGGAGCTCTTCAGAGACTCCTGCTCCGACATGACTGCTCCGACCAACCAAACGCGATCACTGAGCCTTTAGACTTGCCGTACTCACACTGACATATATGGCATCGACAGACGGACGGATATAAATATTTTATATATTTGTTTTCTCGTTTTAGAATCATCACAAGAAAATAAAATATGTTTTAGGCACAATATAAAAATACGCATAAAAATAAAATATAAAGGTGGTCAATAATAATGGCAGAAATTTACAATATTAAATATTTACAGTATGGACTAACGTTATTGCGTCAAACAATAAATAGCAAGTAAACAAGTACCACCAAATAGATATAAAAGGAAATTGTGATGAATTTAGCAAATCTCTTCTCAGTAACCATCATAATAGACCAGGGCAAGAGATTAACAGTTTATACACAGAATATCCTTTATTATTCTCATTTAGACATTTATGGTACATATAAAATACATATATGGTGGTTTAAATGACAAATGTTACAATTGAGATCAAAACAATTATATAAAAACAGCTAAGCTAACTAACAGAACCTTACATTATTAAAAAAAAAAAAAAAAAGCAGTAAACCTTTATTCTAAATGTTACTAAATAGGCAAATGTCTAACATGTTTCTAGTTTGCTGTCCTGAATGAATCCCTGAACTGAACTCACAGGATTACAGTGCATCTTAATCTCTGGGAGATGAATTCTCTCCCCAAAGGCGATAAACATTAAAAACTGTCATGGTGTGTCTATACTGTCATCCCTCAATGTAGGAAAAGAATGATACATCTCTGTAAACATTGTTTTGTTTTTTTTAAATTACAATAAGCAGCAAATACTTTTTCCTGACCAGTTCGGAACAGCATTGGTCCTTCATCTGTTTTAAATTCTAAAAAAGGTGACAACAATTCAGAGCAATTTGAGGTTTACTGCTGACAACTTCTTTGGAAAAGTGGGACAAGTAAAAATCTCTCTTACAATACAAATATGTATATATATATATATATATATATATATATATATATATATATATATATATATATATATATATATATATATATTTTTTTTTTTTTTTTTTTAAATACACAACTGTCCAACATCATGCCTTTATACTGGTACTTGGGTCTGTCTGGCTGGGATTGGTTTGGGGACTCCTGGCCCTTGTCTGTAAGGTTGAAAAGCAGGTCAGGTGATGATAATCTCAAATATTGTTGTACTCAAATGAAATAAAAGAGAGAAAGATTTCTAAAAGGAAATAAGCTTTGCAAAATTGAATTCCATATGAACTAGATTTTTCCACATTGTTTCAAGTAAACAGTGTTTGCTAGTGCAAACCAAGGGTGTTGCTATTGGTTGCAAAGCATTTGCTTGGATATTCTGAAAGTTTTTAAGCATGTTTCTAGGGTGTTTTGATTGGTTGCTTGGCCTAAATCTTTGATATTCTGGTTAAGGCTAGAAACATTAAGGCTGCATCTGAAATAACATACTACCCTACTATATAGTAAGCGAAAAACAAAAGAAGTATGTCCGAATTCACAGTACTCGTAAAAGAGTAGGCAAAAAGTTCCCGGATAACCTACTTCTGGTGAGATTTCTAAAGTGTGCATATGATGGACACTTTACTATCCCATGAGGCCACTGCAAAAGGATTTGTAAATGGCAGTGAAGGTCATATGATAATGACAACATGGCGAATGTAGTTTATCCAGATTACTTTCATACTAAACACACTCATACTACTGTATATAAAACATACTTTTTAACGTTCGGGAAGTAATTACTTATTCAAAATAAGTACCTTCTCAAGAGAGTATACAACTTTGGATGCAGCCTATGTCTCACCATTAAAAATTTTAGACCCTTTCACAAAAAAAAAAAAAAAAAAAAAAATAGCCAACAGAAATTTCGATTTAAATCCCAGGCTGCCAGATCCGCATTTGACTGCTTTTGACAGTCACAGTTGTATTAACCTTGTAAAGCATGACAAATAATTATTCTTATAAAGACAAATTATTCTTTTTTAATTACGCTGTGCATACACTGCGGCGGTTCGCGTGATACTAACACAGAACCAGACTTCATTCGCCCCAATGGAAAGCATATTCACACTGTGAACATTCCCTTTGCCACTGTGTGCCATTTACCATATACAGGTGCTGGTCGTATAATTAGAATATCATCAAAAAGTTGATTTAATGTTGTTGCTCTGTACACATACTATACACTGTAATGAATTATGTAAAGGTTCTTTAGTAATGACTTTTTTTTTCATGGGTGCTTAGGTTTGTATAAATTTGTTATATAATAGAATTATATGGAGTCCTTATACTTGGTTATTTGGTTTCCTTTTGGAGTCTCCAATGATCCTTGAAGCTAGCAGAAAATAAAGTTTTGTGAGAATCACCCTTCAATCTGATTGTTTTCTTTGGTTATGGCAAATTATGACAAAATAATGTGTTTAATAAGATAAATGGCGACTGCTTAATTTCACAATAAACATGCAATTAATTGCGATTGAATTACAAAACACAGGTGTGATTAATCGTGATTTAAAAAAAAAAATCTATTGACAGCCCTAATACATTATATATATATAAAAAAAATTGTGTGTACAAGAGCCGCAGCTTCAGCGACTATAGTGTAGGGAGCGGGACTCTTCTGATAGAGAGCATGTGACTGGACAAAAATCTGATGAGAAGCTGAAATGCTGAATGATGTCATCAAAATTGTTGATCCATATTGGTGGAAGTGAGAGACTGTAAGTTTTGAATGCTTGTATCTTCTAAATGGAAATTTTGTCATTGTTTTGGCACACACTAGATTATAGATAACCTTTAAAGGCCCAGATATACTTCATTCAAAATCGAAGAACGAACTGATGTGATGTGATTTCAAACAAAATCAGGCTAAAACTAACTTCATTTGGAGATCATTTTGGGAGTTTGAAACAGCTTGCCAAAGCGAACTTTCCAGAAAAGTTTGCTACGTCTGATAAACATCTATGTACTACCACTGGACCGTGGCGATTACATAATAGGAAGGTGTGCACGGAGGCTCCGCCTTCTTTAACATGGAAATCTTTTCCGCTTCATTTCTCCTGTTCAGTCCGTCAAGGTCAGACGTATGCGAGTGAAAAGATGAACACACTGGAAAGCTGCTTTATAGTAGACAATCAAGTTGGACTTCTGTTGTTCATGTTTAATACAGTAAAGCTGCTTGATTTTATGTAATTTATTGTTTAAAGTTCTATACAAATAAATGCGATGAGACTTTACTGGAGTGCACAATTGCAGAGCTTGTGCAAACATATCCACGTTGCCATGATTTTCTTAAGCTTTATTTAAAAAATGCTTGATTTTTTCTCAATTTTGTTGTGTTTATTTTGTTATTTAGAGGAAAGCGCGCAGCACTTATTTACATATTCATGTAAACGCCACTCTCAGCAGTGTGGGCGGCGACAGGATGTTCACTAACAGTATATCACAGCTCACGTATTTCAAACTTCATTTTACCCCTAAGCGACGAACAAAAAAGAAGTTCCCCATGAGTATATCGGGACCTTAAGGCTAACATATTCATACTGAAAGCCAAAAAACCTTCAATTTTGATTTCATGGAGACTTAAATGTTACAGGTCTGTTGCTTGGCTTAGCAAACACCACCAAAATGAGAGCACAAAAAACAGGTTGGGTTAGATATTTCTACTGACATTACCTTGGTTGATCTACTGAGGTATCCCCTGGATGTGTTGGTCTAGTTGGCTGAAAGAAACAAATGAAGTGAGCAAGGTTAATATTAACATGATCAGCAGAATTTTACTTACTATTAACTTTTTTTTCTTTAAATGGCAAATTAAGAAGAGCTTGTGTATTAGTGTATTTGTAGCCCTGTTTCTATAGGGTTAACACATGCTTCATCATTATGGCAGAAGTTTGTGAGTGGTTTGCTGTTTGAACCTCTGTCATTGTCTGTGGAGAGGCCACCCTTGTTGTATTGCCGTTTGCCCTCACATTTGATTGGGCATTCGAAGGACCATTTGCTGCATTATTCGACCTGTTGTAAAAAATATGAAACAAAATATCAAATGTCAGAAGATTTCACAACAATTTTCAAACATTTTTCATTTTGTGTTTACTGATATGGCCTTTCTGTCTCTGGGTGAATTAGTTGCACTGCAATATTTTAAACCTGCATTTTTTTTTTAAAATACCAACTCAACCAGGAACTATGTGCTACGTGTTTTTAAATGAAGACAGTCCGTCAAATGAAGTCATCTCAAACATGCCTCATTTCTATTCAATTGAGGCTCATTTTGGAATGTGCGGAATTCACAAACATCGACGTCACAATTAGCATGACGTTTTAAATCCTTCCCACAGAAAGCAATGGAAAAAGTAGATTATATTTAAAAGGGATGTGTATGTTTTCTAGTCATCACAGCAGCAGAGTTTTTGGGGAAATTTTTAAACCTTGGGTTACTGGTCTGAACATTTTGTCTTTTAGCTATTGTGGGAACATTACTATACATAAGGTGCAATTGCTTATTTAAAAGGTTACCTGCTTTTTATTATTCCTTTTGTGAGTTATGTGCCAAAACAATGTAAATAATGCAAAAAATGCAATTATGCATAATTCATTCTTAGTGATTTACCTCGTCTTAATTCTAAAACGTCCTCCATTTTTTACTAACAACATCCAAGATTAAAACATCCAAGACTGAACATACAACATAGGGCCGTATCATACACTCGGAGCAAAGCTGCGGCAGGCATGGTGCAAGTGTTTTTTGCTAGTTTCAGCCTGGCGCAGTTATCATTTTCACATCCAGTGCCACACTGGAGAAGCGTTTAGTCTTTTCACTCACAAATTCCGCCATATAAATAGTGTATACACCATGGTGCAATTGCAACTGGCTTTTAAAGGGAAAGGGAAATGAGACTCTGATTGGTTTATTGCATGTCACGCCCAAAACACACCCATTACTCATTAGGAGAATAGACAGCCCTTTTAGACCATGCGCCGGATGTGCCTAACCATTGTTCTTGTCGTTAAACTAGCAAAAGTGAATTAGGACATGCCCCTAAGTGCACTAGCGCCATGCACTTCAGACCATGCGCTCAAATTGTTAAAATAGGGACCATAAGTTCTAAGATTAAAGTGGCATAAAAAGAAATGGCATAATGCCTGGTACAAACTGCACGATTTTAGCCCTGATTTTCAGGAAAATTGCAGACAAATGCTCGAAATAGGAGGCAAATCGTCGATTATTCACGTGAGTGGCAATCACATAGTGTGTATTATCAAAGACGCGAGCTGAGAGAAGCGCTGAGGTGTCACCGATGATGCCTGTGAGATATCTGAATATCTGGATGTGTTCATGTCTAAACCCTTTTTTTACTAATATGTGACTCAGATCTGTTTTTGTCATGACATTGTGACAGTGTTGTATGATGATATGAGGGTGAATAATTAATGAGAGAATTTTCATTTTTGGCTAAACTAACTCTGTATCCTTGTATCACTAGTTCTCTCATGTGTTAGGTTGTGAATTGTAGTTTGTAGACCAGACAAAGTTGTCGGCTATTCTTCCTATTGAAATGCAGTGTAATGTGAGATGCTCTGACTTCAATCCATTGTGTAATGTGCACACAACAGATTCTAAATGGTGCCCCTGACAGTCGCGTCGTGTGAGAAGAACAGCAATCTGACGACTTTGAAAATCGTGGGATAAATTCATAAAGAAATTGATGAACCTTTGTGGTCTGGATCGACGACCCTTGCTACAGCAGTTGAAACTGTCTCTTTTGAATATGTAGAGCAATACGATTATTACGACCACCAAAACTGGCACCACCAGAAGAAAGAAGATCAAGAGTCCATCTCTCAGGGAGTAATCTAAAAAGAAAGAGTATCAAAGATATGATGTAACCATTAAAACATTCCACTGGGTATTTTGTTTATTTAGAGAGTGAGACAACATGAGCGTGCTCTTACCGATCTGTGCAGGGCCACTGTCGACACTTCCTCCCCTGCCAGATTTGTCACAGTTGGGTGGAGCCCAGCCATTATTACAATGACAATGAAATTGATCATTACACACCTATGCGAAAAGCACAATATTTAAAAAAAGGGTGAGACTTGATGAATTGGTATAGTGAAAATTGGCGTCTACAAATAAGCTGAACTTGCACTGATTCACATTAACACCAAGCTCATGGATTTTAAAAAAAGGAAGTTAGTAACTTACTCCATTGCTGGAGCAGTTTCTCTGGGCGTCACATTTCTGACTCTGATCCAGAACTGAAGAATTCAAACACTTAAAGTCCAAGCACACCTAAGAGAAATATAGGACTCAGCTGTTTGTTCAAAAGTTATAGATTATATTAAAATAAAAGCATCACATTTAAAAGCAACTCCAAACAGTGCATATTATGGAGGACACATTTTAATAATATAAAGAACCTTTTTTAAACTATATTTGAAATGTTCTAATACAGGCAGAAGTTTAAAAGGATAGTTCACCCAAAAATGAAAATGACCCTATCCTAGGTATTGTAGCAAGTCTAGTGACTCTTTATGTTTTTAGAGTGTGTTCTTGGTGCATGTATGTTCTTTCATGTGTTACGTGTTCTGGGTGGTGGGGCTTTAAGGCATGGGCTGTGACTCTGGGAAAAGGGAGCCTGCGCAGGATGGAGGGCGGGGTCTGTGGGGGAGTTCAAGTTTGGAGGCTGTGTGAGGCAAGAGCATCGGCCACACGGGTGCTCATGTGAATAAAAAGAACAGTTTGACCGTTCAGCGAGTCTTTCACTTTTTTTTTGTTGTTCGTTACAGTATATATGACATTCTTCTTTCAAATGAACACTATCAGAGTTATATTGAAAAAATGTCCTGTTTCTTCCAAGCTTTATAATGGCAGTGAATCAAAATTTGAAGACCAAAAAAGTGCAACTATATCTATCATGAAACTGCTCCAGACGCCCCCGTAATTTTCATTATCGAGTCAACTATCACTTTAAAAGCCTACAGCCCAACACAATAAGCCTACAAAACAAATGACTCCATTCTAACCTTTCCAGTAGCGCAGACCGAGCTAGTTTTGACATAGGCTGGATCTGGCACATCTGGGCCCAGGCCGAAGTCAGCATTCATGCAGGATATTGTGCCCCCCTCTATTTTTACTACGCTGACCGTCGCTCCTCCCGGTGGGTTGTTGCTGTCGAATACACATTGGATTTTCCCACACATAGAGTTTCTGTAAGGATAAAAAATAAATTAGCTCAGTTCTATAGTTGAACAAAGAACACAAAGCAACATGTAAAACAGATGGAAATGACAGATGGGTTATTTTACAATAACAAAATTATGCAAAACATGTCTTCCATGCTAATTCCACAATCATTCATAAAAATAACTATATAATAACTATAAAAAATTACTAGAAACATTTCATTAAAACACTGATGTTTTTAATTAAAAGCAATAAATAAATAAATAATGTCATATACAGTGGGGCAAAAAGTATCTAGTCAGCCACCAATTGTGCAAGTTCTCCCACTTAAAAAGATGAGAAAGGCCTGTAATTTTCATCATAGGTACACTTCAACTATGAGAGACAGCATGTCTGATTGTCTGATTTTTAAAGAATTTATTTGCAAATTACACTGGAAAATAAGTATTTGGTCAATAACAAAAGTTAATCTCAATACTTTGTTATATACCCTTTGTTGGCAATGACAGAGGTCAAATGTTTTCCACAAGGTTTTTCCACAATGTTGCTGGTAGTTTGGCCCATTCCTCCATGCAGATCTCTTTTAGAGCAGTGATGTTTTGGGGCTGTCGCTGGGCAACATGGATTTTCAACTCCCTCCAAAGATTTTCTATGGGGTTGAGATCTGGAGCCACTCCAGGACCTTGAAATGCTTCTTATGTTTGGGATCATTGTAATGCTGAAAGACCCAGCCACGTTTCATCTTCAATGCCCTTGCTGATGGAAGGTTTTTATTCAAAATCTCACGATACATGGCTCCATTCATTCTTTCCTTTACACGGCTCAGTTGTCCTGGTCCCTTTGCAGAAATACAGCACCAAAGCATGTTTCTATCCCCATGCTTAACAGTAGGTATGATGTTCTTTGGATGCAACTCCGTATTCTTTCTCCTCCAAACACAACAAAGTTGAGTTTTTACCAAGAAGTTCTATTTTGGTTTCATCTGACCATAAGCAATTCTCCCAGTCCTCTTCTGGATCATCCAAAATGCTCTCTAGCAAACATCAGATGGGCCTGGACATGTACTGGCTTAAGCAGGGGGACACATCCGGCACTGGAGAATTTAAGTCCCTGGCGGCACAGTGTGTTACTGATGGTAGCCTTTGTTACTTTGGTCCCAGCTCTCTGCAGGCCATTCACTAGGTCCCCCCCATGTGATTTTTTCTCACCGTTCTTGTGATCATTTTGACCCCACAGGGTGAGATCTTGTGTGGAGCCCCAGATTGAGGGAGATTATCAGTAGTCTAGTATGTCTTCCATTTTCTAATAATTGCTCCCACAGTTGATTTCTTCACACCAAGGCGCTTACCTATAATAGATTCAGTCTTCCCAGCCTTGTCCAGGTCTACAATTTTGTTTCTGGTGTCCTTTGACAGTTTGGAGTTTGGAGTGTGACTGTTTGAGGTTGTGGACATGTGTCTTTTACACTGATAACAAGTTCAAACAGGTGCCATTAATACAGGTAACGAGTGGAGGACAGAGGAGCCTCTTAAAGAAGAAGTTACAGGTCTGTGAGAGCCAGAAATCTTGCTTTTTTTGTAGATGACCTAATACTTATTTTCCACCATAATTTGCAAATAAATTCTTTAAAAATCAGACAATGTGATTTTCTGGATTTTTTTTCTCATTCTGTATCTCATATTTGAAGTGTACCGATGATGAAAATGACAGGCTCCTCATCTTTTTAAGTAGGAGAACCATCAATTGGTGGCTGAATTAATACTTTTTGCCCCACTGTGTGTATAGTTTATATATATATATATACAGTACACACAGTGGGACAAAAAAGTATGTATATATATATATATATATATATATATATATATATATATATATATATATATATATATATATATATATTAGGGGTGTCGAAATCAATAATTTCTTCGATGCATTCGGTATCGGTTCAGTAATAGACCATAACCGGTTATGTACCGATACTGATTCTTTTCTGACGCCATTTGTCATGCACGTGAATTGCCGCGGTAGCATACGATGGTAGTGATGGGAAGTTTGGTTCTTTCGGACAGTTCGTTTCAATGAACCGGATTTAAAAAAACGGTTCACCAGTTCTTTTACGCGCAAACGTAATGACGTCATTTCGCTATGACGTAATGACATAAAGTCTATCGAGGGCTGGATAGACAAACACTTTACACATTAAAATATATAAATCATAACATCAGTCAGATAAGGTATCATCATAATCTGATAAGTTTATTACAATTAAGTTTTACATCTAAAGCATCCAAACACTTACAGGCAATGATGTGCAAACGAGGATGTTTTACAGTTATAAAATCAATAAATTAGTCTTCATCAGTGCAGACGCCATGATCCACTTACTATGTTTTGTAATTAAATAAATAAAGTTCGCCAGATTTTCCCCTCACTCATTCAGTCGTTTCACCTACACATGCTCATATCAGTTGTTGTTCGTTCGGTTCAGAGAGAATGTGCAGTCATTCAACGCATGCTCTGTCAGTATCAGCTCATCGGTTTTCAAATCGGACATGTCCGAAATAAACAGTTCTCGGTTCAGTGTACTGGTGATCCTAAAACCGCTGCAACCGGTTGCAACCGATTCTTGACTTGAGAACGAGAACGAAATTGAGATTCGAGAACAGCGAGAGCGATTCAAAAGGAGTTTCGCAATTGCTTCGCCTTAGCTGTAGTTTGAGGCTACATCATTTTTATATTTATATCACCTTGTTCAGAAATTAAATACACTGATCCTGAAAATAACATGGATTATTTGTGAAAAATATAGTTTGATAGTTGTACAAACTAATACTTGTTTACAATGTTTAAAAATAATTAAATAACAAGCAACAGCACATTTTTACAGTAACGCTTTTTAGACAACATTGATATAGAAAAATATATTTGCATAACAATTTCTGAACATTAGATAGTTTGATCTATGTACACATTCAGTGTGCACTTTCCAGCATTTTTTTTTTAATCTGTGTATTGTGAACACTTTAATACTAAAACATTGTTTATTTAATACAAACCCAATTTGTGAATGTGTCATCATTAACTATAATTACTGTAGGCCTACAGGTATTTCATAATTTATTATGATCCCTATAACACGTCCCGATGTTCAGCAGAACTTAACGTGCTTTTCGTTCTCTCTTGAAAAAGTCAGTATCAGCTCATCGGTCCTCAAATCAGACATGTCCGAAATAAACAGTTCTCTGTTCAGTGTACTGGTGATCCGATAACCGTTGCAACCTGTTGCAACCGATTCTTGACTCGAGAACGAGAACTGTGACAGGCCGTGCACGTTCGTTCGTGCACACATGCTCAGTATCATCAGCTTCTGCCCGCTGACGTGCTCATCATAATCAATTCTCTCTTACAGTAGGTTAGTGTATTGTTGAAGTAACTGAATAACTCCGGGATGTTGGTTTATTTCAAGTCAGGGGGATAGTCAGACAGGTCAAAAAGTGAGTAACTTTATAAATTTGTGATGTGATCTACGAAAACCCATCACATGGTGAAATTTTACCATTTACAGCTTTTGATATCATATGAAAGCTGGGATCAAGTTCTTTTAAAATATATTTTCATTTATTTCATGGCTTGTCTGAAACAAAAGTTATGGTTATCTGAAGTCAGCTGATCGCTATGATTTTGAGAAAAACAGGTTTAAAAACTGTCACCTCTTTTTTTCGCATAGACATGAAAATGCACTATCCAAACTTAAATGGCTGTAACTCAAGAATGCTTTGGAATATAACCCTAAGGTTGGTCTTGTTTTAAAGAAGACACTTGCCAGATTATTGTAGAAGTCAAATAAATTATGAAGGTAAAATAAGAAAAAAGTTATAAAAGTTTAAGTTTATGAAAATGTAAAATATTCTGGTCATACTTGCTGTTGAGTGGAAGCAAAAATGAGTCAAGTAGCCTAATTGTCTGTAATTTTAATCCTCAATGTACAACCAGTACACATTCAAGGGAAAATGCAAAAGTGTGTCCTGATTTCGTGAGCATGTTATTAATAATTGTTTTTCGCGGCGTTTGAGTATCCACAGTTCACAAAGCTCTCAACTGCGCGTGCGCATGTGACGTCATCAAAATGTGAATGAAACCACTGCGCATGCGCGTCCAGTACGTGTTGGATCTGATCCAGTACGTCATCGTGCTTCAGGCTGCAGCGACGACTTCTTGGATTTTTAGGAACAGGGTGTCGCTGATAATAAAAGAGAGGCAGCCTTTCCGGCCAAGAATTTTAATTTCGGTGCATTACTAGCTGTAACATAAGAAAATGTGGAAGCGCTGTGAATACTTTCCGGATAACGTTACACTGTAAATCCAGAGGTGTTGAGTCATCATTAATTGATGTTGCTTTAAAGTGACGCTAACGGGAGAGAGGATATATATAATTTCACTTGATTCAATTCCTCCATCCTCATGTCTTTTCCTTGCGTCCTTCCCTCACATCCTGAAGGGGTAGAGCTAAGATGTGAGGAAAGGAAACGAGGACGCACAAATAAGAATTGAGAAGCACCCAATAGCTAACAAAGAGGGAGAAATGGAGCCGTGCTCAGGCACTGCCATTCCCAGAGCCGGCATTCTCAGCGCTGTCAAAATAAAAGTCATGCTTCCAACACATCAGCCAAACAGAAAAACGTATTTATTATCTATAATTAAAAAAAAAATACAAACAGCGATATATTGGTCGACCACTAATCCGTACACATTACGGATCAACTACAATCCATTTAACCCCAAACAATTAGCTTAGAATCAGCCAACCAACCATGACGGTATTTTTTAATGGTACATCATACATGAAACTGGAATGAGGTACTCACTGCACTTCACAAGGCTTCGGACTAAGCCCAGAGTATCCACAGTTTCCAAACTCATTGCCTTTAGTATTAGCATAACTAAAGCACTTATCATCTGCTTTAGTCGCCGCTACAGAGAAGAAAAAGCACACATGAACTCAACCATACAAAACAAGCATTATATAAAATATTGAAAACGCAGCATGTCATTTGATGCTTTTTCGCAAACTGACGCATGATAGGAAAGTATGTTTGAGAGATGACGGAGAGAGAACTCTCTACAATGAGAAATACCTGAGCCAAAAAGCTGTTTGCACTGATAGTCTAATGTCTGGCAGCGGCCCTCATAGCAGAAGGCTGTGTTACTGGCACAAGGGAGGCCGTCCATGATGTAGAAATCTGCTGGACAGAATGGAGACACTCCACTACAGAACTCCGGCAGGTCACAGGGGTTGATAGACTCTCTGCAGGGTGTGCCGGCCACATTGATCTGTTCACAGTTAGTCAGTGTTACACTTGCATTCAAAAGTCTTATTTCACATGTAGAATAACTCATTTTGCTTTATATATATGTGTGTTGTCAAGATATTTGAACTGGACCATAAGATATTCATAAATGGCTAATACATTTTTTTGCAGTACAAGTAAATGAATAAAAGCCAAATAAATAATTCAGGCTTAAAGATGAAGTATGTAGTTTCTGTGTCGCTAGTGGCACTGTAACGTGTAGTCTGGTTTAATCAAATTTTTACTCTCTTCTGTTCCTATTTTACCTGCCTTAGTTGTCTAGTTAAGGCGGGCACTCTGGGATTTTCATCCGATTTTGAGCAATTCTGCTATTTGACGTGAGGTGTTCGTGCAGAGTGTCGAACAGAGTGAAAGCGAGCCGATAAACCTCTCCAATCGGATACATTTTTTGCATGTCAGAAATTCTGGTCGTCCCTCGTGAGGTATCGCACAGCTGAAGCAGAGCTACGAACAGATTGCCCTATTTCTCCTCACTGCGCCTGTGCAAAAACGCTATGTGCCATTTCATCTTTAATGCAGCAAGAAAGAAAACATCTTTAAGTTCTGTAGGAAGCTATCAAACTAGCAGCAATCTGGCAAACTGAGAGTCAGTTGATATCACACAAGCAAACTTTGTGCAAGAGTTATGTCGGTGAAGTCTCAAACCCCAATCAATTATTCACTGCAGAAAGTGAAAGAAATTTTGGCGCATATTCAACGAGAGAAACTAGGCCTACTTCAACATATGGTTATGACAGTCTTAATTTATTTTCTTAATATTTCTCTTGTGGACCAAGAGAAAAAATGAGAAAGTAGGTCTATTTAGAAACGAGTTGTTTTTAACGAGTTAAACAAGTTGCTTTTCATTAGCCAGGTTTCCATCCAAAGATTTTTGCGAAAAAGGTTTAGCGCATCAAATTGTTTACCGATATAGCTGATGGAAATGCAAATTATCGATAATTTTTAACTTTAGCGCATAAATTCTATGTCGATACTTCAGCACGTCGGTTATGCAGTGATGCGTTATGAAATTGTTATTGCGGGGAAATTAATTGTAATATCAATTTAATAATGAAAGTAGGCCTACCCTAATAATAATAATAAATTAATACATAAATTGGAAATTCTAAATCCTCTTAATATCGATAGCTGATGCGTTTGACCACATGGCAATCTTTCTATACACAATATCAACCTGGCATGGGGTTTCATTGCGCATATTTCAAAGCGTATAGTGTGAGCAGACAAGTCGTCCTCAACGATCAGACCACAGAGTGTGAGCACATAAATCGTGAGCTTTGGCTTTACATCGCATGCGATCTACTCTTACAGTGTGAGTAGGTAACCTTGCTGAAATTGCACAAAAATCGCAGTATATGCCCGCCTTTAGTTTCCTGGTTGTTCCCATACCTGTTCCGTTCCATTGTTCCGATTACACTCCCCATGTATGTAAGCCCTGTGTTTTGTTCTATGTCTGGTATCGTTTTTGTTTAATGTGGTTGTTAATGTTTTGACAGGCACCTAAGTAGAATTACAAAAATAAAGCATATTTTCAAACAGTCCTGAAAATGCCCCTTTTGCGTGTCGTGCCTCCTCCAACTTATACATCACAAATACAGCACTAGTGTTGCACGATATACGGTACTAGAAAAGTATTGCGATACCCTGCTATTACAAAGCGATGCGATATGGAATTTTATTAGTACCGGTACTTTAAGAAGGACCGCGTTAATAAGAGCTGTATTTATTTGTCGATGTGTGACAGCAGGAGTCAGGATGTGTGTGCAGAGCTCCTGCTTCCAATGTTTAGTGACGGTGGAAGCAAAGAGTTAAATATACACGCGCAGCGTATGACAAAGAAAGCAAAAGAAACATGCGCATGAGAAAATATAGCGCGCGGGCGTGCTCTGACCTGAAGCGCGCGCACACGCCTATCAGACAACATGCGATCGCGATTCAGTTCTTTCGGATTATGGATTTCAATGGTCAAAAATATGTAAAAATGCACATCCTGTGAGTATTCAGGTAAACACAGTCGGGGGTGTCTTTAGTGAACGTGTACAGTTGAGGTAATTTGATCGGTGTTAAGCCGAATCTAATATTCTGTGTGACTAATGTTAATACCAATTTTGATACCAATCTTTCGTTTGAAAGCCACGTTTCTAGCATCTGTAAAACTGCATTCTACCATCTTAAAAATATATCTAAATTACGTCACATGCTTTCAATGCAAAATGCTGAACAATTAGTACATGCGTTCATGAGCTCAAGGCTAGATTATTGTAATGCTCTACTGGGTGGTTGCCCTGCTCGCCTAATAAATAAACTCCAGCTGGTCCAAAACGCAGCAGCTCGAGTTCTTACTAGAACCAGGAAGTACGATCATATTAGTCCAGTTCTGTCAACACTGCACTGGCTCCCTATTAAACATCGCATACATTTTAAAATCTTGCTTATTACTTATAAAGCAATAAATGGTTTAGCTCCCCAGTACTTAAGCGAGCTCTTAACGCATTATACTCCATCACGTCTATTGCGGTCTCTAAACTCTGGCCAGTTGAAAATACCTAGAATATCTAAATCAACTGCAGGCGGTCGATCCTTTTCCTATTTAGCACCTAAACTCTGGAACAGTCTTCCTAGCATTGTTCGGGAAGCAGACACACTCTGTCAGTTTAAATCTAGACTAAAAACACATCTCTTTACTATGGCATACACATAGAACATTTTTAACTTTCTTTATTCAAATCAAATGACTGATTGTTAGGCTGCATTAACTAGGTCAGCCGGAACCGGGAACACTTCCCATAACACCTGATGTACTCGTTACATCATAAAAAGAGTGGCATCCACACTAATGTTAGTCTCTCTGTTTATCCCGAGGTTTACTGCAGTCGGCCGGATCCAGGCCGTGTCCGGATCGGATGGTGGACCTGCATCTGGACATGACCAGCTCATCCTGGAGTGTCTGCTGAGACCGTGCCATTAGTGTCTCCTCTGAATTTGCCTCACCGGCACGTCATCCTCAATTAACCCGTCTCTGGCGCAATAACTCCGATCTTTCAAGTATTCATATTCTTGTGTAATCGACGCGCCATCCTAAATGAACCCGTCTCGTGCGTGATACCCAAAATTTCGAATATTCCTATCTAACATGATTTATGACCTGCAAGGTTGCCAGAGTAATAATTATACACTGTTAATAATAGGCCAGAGGAGAACTGGCACCCCGACTGAGTCTGGTTTCTCCCAAGGTTTATTTTTCTCCATCATGCCCTGATGGAGTTTTGGTTCCTTGCCACTGTCGCCTTTGGCTTGGCTTGCTCAGTTGGGGACACTCAAATTATGATCCAAGTTACTCAACTAAATATACAAATAGAATTTATTAATTTGGTCATATATAATTCTATAAACTATCCAAATTAAACTAGCCAAATCAAATTTTGTTGCAATGTTGTCCTGTTTAACACTGTGAAGCTGCTTTGAAACAATCGTCATTGTAAAAGCGCTATATAGATAAAGTTGATTGATTGATTGATTGATTAATCAAACAAACAACAATGAAAAAAAGAAAACCACCCCATGACTGGCTAAATAATTTGAATATATTCATTAAGAATCAGTGTATAGTTAATTTATTGAGTGAAGACTAAGCAGTTTTTTAAATTTATTTCTTGACTTGCTATACTGTTAAATAGACCTATAGCTGAAAAATAAAGCACTGTTTTTGTCATATTGTTTGTAATTTGCATTTTTAGCTTATTTTTAAAAACAAGATAAAATAAAAAAAATTGCAATTAGAAAAAGTTGTTAAAAACCAGGGCAGGAACATGCTGGCCAAGTGAGTTTTTAGTTAAACAATTAATTAAGACTACGATTAATAAATTCTGTTGTCATATTATTCAATTACTTTTACTGGGTGGTATTTTGACCGTGGTATCGATTTAGTATCAGTATCGAGGTATTTTAGTCTGGTATCGTATCGAAGTCATAATTTTGGTATCGTGACAACACTATACAGCACTTATGTGTGCTTGTCAAGGCATGTCTCTCAACAGGTACAAATTAGACTACTTCAATAAAAGGTCCAGCATATTAGGAATATTTTTAACTTTGTTGCTATGTGTTTTGAGTATGCAATTGAGCAGGCTTCCACTCCATCTAGAGAGAACACGAGTGTCTCGCTTATAATAAACCATCCAAAAAATCTGCACCAGGCACATTTTTGACATGACACACCACAACAGTTTGAGGCTGTCTACACTGAGCACACATTGCACAAAGTAAACAATATAAATTGATTTATTTGTCTTTTTTGGTGCATGAGGATGCTTTAAGATACTGAAGCATCCATTGTAGCAAGAGGTGCTCACTGCAGAGCCAGATGACCTCCATCTCGCCCTCTCTGGAATGGGTAATGGGTGGAGCTTACCCTAAGTATTAGGTTTAGAAATATGTTAGGGTTAGGGTGTGGCCGAACTTTCAAATTCCACCCATTATGTCCAGGGAGGGGGAGGCTCTGCAGTGAGCAGCCTCTCTCTAGCAATGCCCTGTTTGGTTTGAATTCTTTTCCCATTTAACGCATCAGCCATGGTCCCACACTGGCTAAACACAGTAGCCACACCCCATACCCTCCCTATATGTTGTGCTGGAAAGAGATGAATCTGAGTGGATCACTTTCAATGTTTTGATGGTGCTTGGGAGGCTCAATGTTGACACTTTTGGGGGAGATAAATCCATGAATGGCATACTAATTGTAGTCAATGAACGATAAACTGATTTAAAGAGAATGTATGTTAACATCTTACATACTTGACCTTTAATGTTTGGCTTAGTCTGTAGTCATTATAATTGGCTTTATATAAAACAGTAGAAGTTTTTAGTATGTTTGCATTTAAATAGCTAGATCAATGTGTATGTGTGTGATGAGGGGTCTGACCTGACAGTTTTCACAGCAGCTTCCTGCGGCACAGGCCGAACCCTTAGTGAGGGTGCATGTATCGACATTACAACACTTAGTGCACTCCTGCAACACAACATTAAGACTACATTCAGTACAGCAAGACCCCGTTACACCCCATTTTTATAGCACCAAATAAATTATTTTAATTTATTTGGTGCTAAAAAACAAGCTAACTAAAATTAAACTTATTTGAAAAACGAACACTTGAACATAAAATGGCGCAATTAGATTTTTTTGTTTGGCTAACATCCCATTCGATTACATGGTGAAGGCGGGGTTTATGACTTTGGGTTAGGGTTAGTCTAAATGTTGCATACTGCAGGGTGATCTAAATGTTTTGCTTCACTTTTCAGGATGTGTGCCCCATACAATAAAAAGGAACTGACAGATAATAATTCATGTCAAATAATGGGATAGGTTAAAGGGTTAGTTCACCCAAAAATGAAATTTATGTCATTAATGACTCGTCAATGTCGTCAATATGTGTATAAAATGTTTTTATAACCTTTCTGGAAAGGGACAGTATACCGTGCATACATTCAATGGAGGACCAGAAAGCTCTCGGACTAAATATAAAATATCTTAAACTGTGTTCCGAAGATGAATGGAGGTCTTACGGGTGTGGAACGACATTAGAGTGAGTCATTAATGACATAAATGTCATTTTTGGGTGAACTAACCCTTTAAAAAATGGTGTCTATTGTTGTTGGTATAATAGAGTCTGCAAACTGAAGACATTGGAAATATAATGAATTATTAACTCTGAATATTGCTAAGAAAACATAAAAAAGCCCTGAAGACTGAAGCCTTGATCACGTACCATTAAACAGCAAGCCAATTTTTTCATTAAGCCTCTGAGCTTTAAAAAGTACCTGAGATGTGCCACAGTCACACTCCTCTCCACTCTCCAGAATGCCGTTCCCACACATGGGCACTGTGATGATGTTGCCTTGAGAGGGCTGGTTCCTCAAACACACCCCACCACCTCGCAGAATCAACCTCTCAAAATCGTTCACACTGCAGTCACTGAATATAGTTCCTCCACTGCATTCGCACACAAACACAACATCAGAACCATCAAGGACAGCAGGAAATCATGAGGTTTTTGTACAAACGTCCTGTTTTCTCTTATTAAAGTCTACATGAAATGCTCTTCCCTAGGGGTGTAACAATACACTTGTGTCATGATTCGATACAATCATGATACTAATCTCACAATACAATATTTAATCACAATATTTCAATTTTTTAACAAAATGAAGTTTTTTTTATTAGATTTCAGATTCAGATTTATACTTTATTGTCCTCAGGAGAGGAAATATGCTTCCACAGACTGTACCAGGTGCAACATTCAGCACACACGACATACGCATACTTCACGGAATACACAAATTATTGGTCACATAAATATAAAACAACATAGATGGCATCAGCAACAACCTATAAGATATAAGAATTAATCACTATGTAAATTCAGTGCTCTTATTGCTGAAAGTACAAAACTTTTCCCTAGGCGTGATTTTTTATGGGGTAGCTGTCTGTATCTCCGGCCTGAGGGAAGAAGGATGAAACATGAATTGAGGGGGTGACTAGGATTTTGTCTAATAGTCTTTGCTCTACGAATGATAGCAGTGTTAATCAGACCTGACAAATTAGGAGTTGGAAGACAAATTATTTTTGAACAGGTGTTGGTGATTTTAAGTAGTTTATTTCTGTTCGTTAAAGAGAGCATGTTGAAATAGCAAGCGGCACAGTACAACAGAATAGGTTCAATGATACTTCGATAAAGGAGAAGCAAAAGACGTGGTTCAACTGTAAGAGATCTTAGTTTACGTATGGCAAATAGTCTTTGTTGGCAGCGTTTCTGAATGTCTGTGACGTGTAGATCAAAACTCAATTTCTTGTCCATGATAATGCCTAGATACCTAAAACTGTTGACAATTTCCACTGGCTGGCCATTAATGGAAATAGGGCAGTGAGAGGTGGCGAGATTTTGACGTGTGTCAATAATCAGTTCCTTGGTTTTTGTAATATTAAGGAGGAGATAACTATCCACGCACCATTGGCTGAAATGAGCGACAGATTGGTGGTATGCTGTATCTGAGTCCTTGCCCGTGAGAAGAGCGAGTATGGCGAATATTTGAAGTATTTTATAATGGGGAAGGGCTCCGGAAATCGTTCGTGTATAACGTATAAAGAAAGGGACTAAGGACACAACCTTGAGGGGCTCCTGTGTTAACAGTAATGGTGGCGGATGTCATACTACCTACCCTTACTGCCTGTGGTCTGTCACTGAGGAAACTATTGATCCAGTGAATTAAAAGAGGTGGCACATGAAGATGGTGAAGTTTGGTTATCATAGTGTGACGTTGGATTGTGTTAAAAGCAGAACAGAAATCTATAAAAGAATCCTGGCATAGGGGCCAGGGGAGTCCAAATGTTGAAAAAGAATATGAAGAAGAGATGCAACAGCATCCTCTGTTCCTCTTTTGGTCTTGTAGGCAAACTGGTAAGGATCCAAAAGTGGGCAGACGACCGGAAGGATGAAGTTCAGAACCAGTTTCTAAAGGCATTTTGCTATTATGGAAGTGAGTGCTACTGGTCTGTAATGATTCAGTTCAGAGGGACGAGGTTTCTTACGCCGGCTTCACACCGCACGCGCTAGCAGTGCGTTGGCAGGGCAGAAGCGGTGCGTATGGAGAGCGGGAGCCGCGCGCGTCAGTTGTGCTTTCACACTGGCTGCGTTTGTCTCGCGCAGCTGAACCGCTGCTCGTATATTGCAAATACAGACGAATATCGTCCATTCTGTCACTTTCCCGGTGTTCTCCTCCGACCCCTGTCTGTCTCGTGCTTTGATTAATGATGGCCAGCGTATATCTGCTGCAAATGCGACCGTGTTCTCCTCTGTCCCAAACACATATGCATAACATGCTGTATAAAGGTAGTTTACATGATAAAAGTACTCTTAATGTTAAAATAAGCCTCTAGTTTTAATCATTTAAACAGGCCTTTGAAGTTTGAGCAAAAACTGGCAGTGATGTGTTTTCTAGTATTTTATTTTTTTTAAATCACAGCACTGGATGTCATATGGTGTTTGTGAAACACACAGAACACTTCACTACATGATCTCATGGTGAAATTAGCTATTTTTCATGTTTATCAGGTCAGTTTTGATCAGAACAATGCACTGTGGCTTTAATTCAGCGTGAGCAGCGCGTCAAAAATAGACCCGGCGCCGAAGCTTGATCGCGGCACTGACGCTTCTGCTCTGCTCCTGCTACGCGCCGCTGCGCTGCCTCTGCTGTCGGTGTGAATGCACTCATCTGTTAACATGAGCGCCGAAAAAAATATGCGCTGCTTACGCCCTGCTTACGCGTGCAGTGTGAAACCGGCGTTAGGGACAGGGATGATGGTAGCTGTTTTCCAGAGAGTAGGGACAGTTGCTGTTTGTAGTGACTCATTAAAGAGTGAATGTTGAACAGGAGAAAGCTCCAGAGCACAGTTCTTAAGCAGCCTACCAGTTATCCCATCTGGGCCAGGGGTCTTGCCAGTTTTGCACCTCCGGAGCTGCTGGTAGACATCTACTACCGTTAAGGGAACAAAATATGGCTGCTCAGTGGTGGGTAAACCCCTGAGCAGCCTTTCACGTTCAGTAGTGCGGTTCAGGATATCAAACCTGGCAAAAAAATTATTCAAGTCTTTAGTGAATAAAATAAGATCAGAAGGTGTAGGAACACTGACTCTTGAGGTGATAATACTATTGAAATAATATTATCAGGACACACAAATGTCCCCCCATTGCATTACTATACTAGCCTGACGTGGTAATACTCAATTCTAGTCAGAATATGAGTCTGATACTGCTTCATTGGGCTTTGATTATGGGGCGTAACGTTAGTTGTCAAATGTCAACAGATCTCAACTGCACTGTGTTGCCAAGTCCGTGTTTTTCCCGCAGGTTGTTCTCCATGTCTGCGGGTTGAAGCGACCCCAATTATGTGATATATAGACCCAGGAATGCAAATTTTAGCAAGCAACCTTGCCAAAATAACATATTTTGCCAACCAAACGCCATTTTTTTTCCAGAGAACCCCCCGGAAAGCTATTGTTTTGGGCTATAGTTTTGAGTAGCAATTGCGCGATATTGTTAAAAAAATTGGCAAACCTGTCAGCACACACACTGGATTAAGTAACGTTAGAAGAAAAAGATGAGTGTAAATGATCTTTACCAGTGTTGTAAATAAATAATTTAAGGATACACAGAGTACTTACCAACATTATCAACATTTCTGAGAGAAATAGTGAAGGTGAATGCATATACGATCAAGTTCTCCGTTTAGGATAAGAGCAAAATCAACCCAAGCACCTTTGATGACGTGGATGATTACGTTACTGTTTATCATCTGTCCATCATCGTCTAAAGCCCGCCCTGACAATTTCATTGGTCTGAACAGTTTCTGTTCAGGGATAAAAACTCCTCTATGGATCGAGTCGAGACCGAATTCCCCGAGCAAAAAATGTTGTGGGCGGGGCTAAATTCTGCTGGCATCCAAGCTATTACTATACATTATATATTATTCAACATTATATATAGTAGCTTAATGTAGTAATGTCACTGAAACTCTGTGAACTTACATTTTTGTCTCATGCAGCACGCACACAGATTCTCCTGGTGCTCGCTATGTTCTGCCTCTCCGGCTATTAATGCACTATACATATAAAAATAAACCATCTAAAAACACTTTGAATAAAACGAAAACTAAAGAGGATATGGTGATTTAAATGACATTTACGCTTCTACTTTGAGGAGTGCCGTTCCGGCAACGCGTGCGCTTCAGAGGATCAATGCAATAAGTCACAGTTGTAATCACAAGAAAGTGTGTCAAAATGACTATTCCCAAACTGTAAATAGTTAGTTCTGCATTTACGCACTCTCATGTTGTTTTCGCATCACACAGGCATTTGAACGTCCATGTTTACTACAGGATGCGTATTGTAATTCTGTTCATCATAACAGATATTATACCTTATAAATACAGTAAGCTGGATAACACTGACTCTATCGCAAATCATATCGTTTACATCAACGATACATATCATCACATTTTTATATCACGATATCTCGATATACGACGTATCGCTACATCCCTACTCTTCATCAATTTGACTAGCATAATCAAATGCATTCCTGAGTCAAACAGGATATTCAACAACCAAAAATAATAATAAAAAAGAAGAAAGAAACATCTTAAATACACATCTAGAGATTAAAAAAGGCATTAAAAGCCCCCAAAAAATTCATGTTAGAATTTAATTGAACTTTATTAATTATTTATTATTTTACTTAAATCATATTATGGATGGCCATTGGTATTGTTATAATT
Organism: Gobiocypris rarus; assembly: GCA_023029165.1. Classification (NCBI taxonomy): domain Eukaryota; kingdom Metazoa; phylum Chordata; class Actinopteri; order Cypriniformes; family Gobionidae; genus Gobiocypris; species Gobiocypris rarus. The sequence goes on from CM040920.1 coordinate 9,383,752, forward strand.
CTCTATGACTTTTAACAAATGGAATTGTTTAACATACTTAAAACTTAAAGGGAAGATAAAGTAATGTAAAATTCTGTCATGTCATTCTAAACCAATATGAACAGAACCAAAGACAAAAACAAAAATCACACAAAAAGTTCTACCGATGTAGGATTTATATGAAACAACATCAGACACTGACCTGTTAGTGGATGCCATGATGCATTTCCCACCACAGCTACAGCCAGTGATGTCATCGTGACTCATACCCAGGTTATGTCCCAGTTCATGAGCAATCACCGTAGAGAACGACTGCAGAGCGTTGCTACTAAACTGTGATGATATAACAGTGAAAAACAAAGGAGACATGAGATTAGAGTCTGTTTTATGGCAAAGTTTATACATCTCAATGTATGGTTGATTTGGTCACATTTGAACATCTTTAACCCTGCAAAGCCAGACATGAATCACACTTTATTTTGATGGTCCCCCAACATACATTATACTGACTACACTGAATCCTAACCTAACAGTCTGAGAGTTGGTTGACATGCAGTTGAAAAGTTACTTTTTATTGTGGAATACACCTGTTGTGTGCTTTATTCGGTTACCCCTTTAGGTAACCGTAGCTCTTAGCCAGCAGCAGATGTCATCAGATGGTACCCAACCTTCCTTTGTGTGTTTCGACCCTTAGCCACAACACTCTCCAGTTGGTGGGTTGGCAGTGTTGGCCCAATTACTGCCCATCTGCTCCTGGATTCCAGCTTTATTCCTCTCTCTTACTCCATATCCAGCATGAAGCTCGTTCAGCCTCCTGTCCCATCATATGAGCAGCATGCTTCTTACTATTCTCACCAGTGCCTTAAAACTGACAGCAGCCGCCATGCTGATTTGGCACGAAAGCCTCTGCAACCTATTTCCACAGGGAACAGCCGTGCCTGCCATCCTTGTCTTTGCACTCCTGTATTAAAGGCTGATATTTCAAGGCCTTCCTCTCATGTTCCTCCTAACAGCCTTCCTCCCATGGCACGGTCAGCTCAATTAGGATGATTTTTCGGTCTTTGGCTGACCACAGAATGATGTCTGGGTGAAAAGCTGTGTGGACCACTTCCAGGAACTGCAACCTCCTTCCGACGTCGACTCTCATTTCCCAAGAGCTTGTGGCTTGCAGCAGGCTGGATTTTGCTGATGCCCTAGTTGCAAAGGGCCTGGCTCCCTCCTTGATGAAGGTGATCATTCTTCTCTCATCTGTGCCACCTGGCCTTTTCTTGCACCTCTCTTGCTCTGTCGCGTCAGCGAGGGACAGAAGCACCTTGTCGTGAAGCCACTTATAGCCACTTTGGGTTAAAGATGTTTTGCACCCTGACAATATGTGTGCTCGTGTCCCTGTTTGACTACAGAGCTAGCAGTACGGGTCGTCCCTCAACCCCCATGTGTGCAGATGAGACGGTGAAGGGTGTCATACATGGAGCGCAGCAGGAAGGAGATGCAGTAGGGCTCCAGTCTCCACAACTCTTCCCATGTGATCTTACATTTAAGCAGATCCCATTTTGTTCATGCTCCCTGGGATGCCTCTGATCCTCTCGAGCTCGGATATCTGACTGGACCGTGCCTCGCTTGACACCTTTCTATCAGAACCAGCATTAACTTCTTGAGCAATCTGAGCTACATTAGCTTGTCTGTTTGATCGGACCACACAGGCCAGCCTTTGCTCTCCGTGTGCATCAATAAGCCTTGGCCGCCCATGACCCTGTCACCAGTTCAAAACTGTTCCTTTCTTAGACAACTTTTGATAGATACTGACCACTGCAGACTGGGAACCCCACAAGGCTTAGTTGTCTATCCATCAGAATTTGGCCCTTTTCAAACTCGCTCAAATCATTATGCTTCCCCATTTTTCCTGCTTCTAACACATCAAGGCTGCGTCCTAAACCTGGACAATGCTGCCTTCGGAGGACACATTTCAAGGCAGGAAGGCATCAAGGCACGTCCGAATCTAATGTTAGCTTCACTTTCTGTCTCCTGCGATACCTTCATCTGATCGATTTTTGAAGGCAGCATATATGTATCCTTCACTGCCTTTGATATCCCACAATCCTGTGCATTTCATTCTGTGACAGTTGATCTGGGAGAAAAAGATATCGTCCAAAAGTTTCGTTTGCTGGTCAGTTTGTGTGTAAATGTATGTATTTTACCAACATTTTCCAATTCTGTTGTAATTTCTAGCAAGAAATTACTAATATAGTAATTAAATATTTGTTTAGTTCTCACCAAAGCTCTCTCTATTTAGCTGTAGATCATTAAACTGTTACACTGCATAACTGTCTGACAAGGCAGAAAGGCAACGAGTCAGCTCGCCTATCATTCACAAAATGTTCACTTGCTGCCTAATATATCCCACACACTAACAGGTGTCATGATGAAGTGATAATCAGTGTAATTCACTTCACCTGTTATGGTGAAGTCATATAATGTTATGCCTGATCTGTGTATTTATATGATCAAGCAAACCCATGTTGCTTTAGTCTTGTACGTGTTTATCTTGAAATATTACTATATAAAAGTTATTCAGACATTTACTTTATAAGAAGATTTCAAAGCAAAAAACACCATGTAACATGACCTGAAGGAGGATGTACAATAATACTAAAATGCCTTTTACTTGCTATTTTTTTTTTACAAATTATCAAATGTGGTAGGCTTTTTATGGTTAATTGTTAATTGTTTCTCTTCCTTCAGGCAGCCAGTCTGCAAACATGCATTTTCATCAATAAAACATGCAGGTTTTAGATTACTGCCTTCAGAAAACTGTCACCCCTGAAGGCTTCAGAATACTTAAGAGCTTTCTAAAATAATCAGTTATTTTACTATAATGTAGTATAAATGTTCTAACCACATTGATTCCTCCACCGCTGTTTACAGAGCAGACAGTCCCTACGAAGGCCATGCCGAGCACACCTCCAGAGTACGCTCCAGAACGGCCTCTTTAAGAAACAAAGACACAGATCATGTTACACAGAACATACACAGGTCTGACCAATGACATCTGAAGTCATCTCTGAGAACCAGGACAGTTTAAGTAAAGACTACATTCTCAGACTGTAAAAAATTTGGACATTGCATTAAGAGAGGATTGTTTCAAGTAAGCTGATATAAATGTTATATTAATCTTAAAAAAACTTTTACTAGAATAATTACTAGAATAATAGTAATTTCTGCTCCATAGTGGCACTAAACTAAATTGCAATCGGTTTGAGGTGTAATGATTCAGCTTTTGTTTATCAGTTAGACTTTTACTTTGTAGTACTGTCTAGTTCCTGTTTCCTGTTCCTCTTTGTGATTCCCAGATCATTCTCATCCTGGCTGCATCTAAAATAGTATACTATCTGAGTAGGTACTTCTTTTGAATAAGTACATACTTTGTGATCGTTTAAAAAAAGTATGTTCTATTATGTAGAATGATCGTTTTGTAGTATGAATGTAATCAAGATGTACAACATTTGCAGTTTTGGGGAAGCATACTCATAAGTTTAATAGTTAAAGGGGGTCTAATGCTAACAAGTTGGACATATGACAGAGTATTTCTGTGCCATATACACTCCTTCAGGATTCTAACAATTTCTGACAGTTTTTTTTTGAGTATGGCCCTGTAAGACTTCATAAAGGGCGAAATTGCTTGTATGGACACTTCTCCTGGATGAGCGCATACGCACATCAAGCAGAGCGAGAGCAAGAGTACGCCCATCAATGAGCTTCGTTCGGGTTACGGAAGCCGTCGCCAGCGCTGCCATTTTGTTTTAGACCACGAAATCAACAATGTCACTAAAGAAGTGTGATTTTGGTTGTGAGGGAACGATAACCTTGTTCAGCTTCCCAGATGACCCAGCGTTAAGGAAATGCTAGAAAGCCACTGCGCTTGGCAATTGTGCCGACCATGACTCACTGGAAAATGTGGACGTTTCACTTTAAAAGTGTTGCGAAACAGGCAAGACATCCTTTTGCACAAATGTCGCCACATTTTTCCAATGAGCTTGCTAATGCCAGATGGGTGAGTTTTCAGGAAACATTCAGCCAAATTCAAGCAGCTCAAGAATGAACAAACATTTAATTGACCGATTTATTGAAAAACCAGCTATTGCTACAGGATGTGATAGGAGTACTTACACAATGAGCTGCCCCACGTCATGCCTGAGTTTAGGTAACAGATTGGTTTTCCTCCACTCCACAAACCTGCCCAACACTTCCCCAGCATTGCCTTCCACACTGAAGGGGTTCTCATTGTCAAAGATCTTCAAGCCAATCAGTGATATCCGGATATTCAGCTGTTTGTAGTACTAGGGTAAACACAGAAACAGACACAAATATTGAATTACATCATCACGAGAAAGGCTCTGGAATACAGTACCACAGTGCTAACACATTATTGACTGAGGTTAGGGTTGGGCTTATCCTAAGATTAACGTTATCTATAGCTATAATTCTCACCGTATCCAGCAAGTTAACCAATTGGACCATCTCCTCACGCACAGCAGTTGTATTGCGGTTCTTAAAGACAAACTGAGAACAGATAAGCACACCAATCAGCCAACTATATAATGATGAAAAAAACTATTTAAAACACAGCTTTCTAATGGCTAAAACTCACCCTTTGGTAGTCAACAACTAATACCAACTCCACGTATTTGGTCTGAGGTAAGTTTCGCTTTTTCTGTGGATTCAATAGATTCAATGAAATATCACACGTTGTGTTTGCAGAACATCAAAATGTTTGTAAGACAATACAACATATTTTCGAACCCGTAAAAACATGGACATGTCAGCGTAATGGGAGTTGTCCTCACTAGAAGACGTTTCATGGGCCAGTCCACACACAAATGGCTCTGACTGACTGTCCTTCAACAGGAAGAGGAGGTGTTCATTGGCTTTGGAGTGCAAGACGGGTTCCAGCCCATAGCTTTCATTACCGATGAGAATGACCCCCCTGAAACACAGTGTACAACAGCACACCAAATTACAACCTGATATATGACGAAACCTTTTTGTAGCTCAAAAAACAAAAACATTGAACATAAAAGGTTGATATGACTTTTCTTACTCTTATTAGAAGTGACACATTTAACAAAGTGTCTTTTTTCTAGCTCTGCCCACCAATGACTGGTTGAACTAGACAAAGTTACAAAAGAAACCTGTCTGGTGTGGAGAATAAAGGTGCGGTCACATTCACAGTTGCTCTGAGAAATTATGTGGCCGAAATCCAACCATTTCTATAGGTATCCGTGCAATCAGGAGTTCTGCTGAACTTTTTTTTTTTTTTTCAAAACTTTCAAGCAGCTTTTATTTGTGTTCAAATTTGTTATGTAAATTCACTGCATTCACCAACAGAAAGCTGCTTGGTTTGAAACTGACTGCTATGTGAGCTGTGCTTCATACACCTCTATGCTATTGACAATGAATAATGCCACTATTTTCACTAAGTGCAAAGAAAATACTGATATTTTCGCCTGCCTATATGCTTCAAACATTCTCCATTGCATTATTGGTTCAACTTCAACTTCAAAGTTTGAAAATACATTTTTTAACAGATCTCCGTTACTTTTTAATACATTTTTACAACAAAAAAAAATAGATTAAAGTTGGAATATCTCTACTCCCAAACACTAGAATACGGAAATAACTTTTACTGAACCTTCTGATCTTCTGATATTTGTCTTGTTTTACAGTGCAAATATCTAAAAGTTTCTCCAGTTCGCAACTGGCTTTTAAAGGGAATGGGAGATGAGACTCTGATTCGTTTATTGCACGTTACATCCAAAACACACCCATTACTCATTAAAGGTGTACTTCAGCGCTGGGAAGATGAATCTGTATTTAAACTGGGTCATTTATGTAGTAGAAATGTGAAATTATTTTTGAATTTGGTGCCTTCTAGACTGAGAAAAGACAGTTCATGTGGATGAAAAACAACAACTCCCAGAATGCACTTGCTTCGCTGCTCAACGAGGCCACTCCCAAAGCCACAGTTACTGGATCACTCTCCCACCATGGCACCGCCCATACCGTTGATAAGATTTTCGTAGTAATAATATTTAGTTCAGTAAGAGAACAGACACTACAAATAAAAAATGAACATGTCTGTTCAATATAATGTCAGTGAGCCGAACGAGAGTCACAGCACATATGCAGCAGGAGTCAGATTTCGTTCATCACGAGCGATGAGCTGAGGTAAGCGCGGGCTCTGCATACATTCACGGCGCGTGTTCAGTCTGGCGCTTTTTCAGATCATGCCTATGGAAGCTTAACTTTCATAGGAATTCATTTGAAAAGTTGAAACACTCACTCACTCACGCTCTGTTTACATGAATGCCCGAGCTGAGCGCTGTGAGTGAGATCCCACCCCCCATGGGCTTGTTGATAACATGCGGAACTAGCTCCTTCTACAGGCTGTAGTCTCTGGCCTCTAGCCAAAAAATCCTCAGATGACGCGAAATGATGATATTTGCGTCATCGGAGGATTTTTTTCCAGAAATAAATTACATAAATCTTTCGTCTCAGGGGGATATGAGGGGGGAAAGTACAGTAATTCAAATATACTACCGTATTTCTACTGATACAAAGCTTAATGCTTCATCGCTGAAGTAACCCTTTCAGAGAATAGCTTCAACCCTTTTTTCCCATCGTTAAACTAGCAAAAGTGGATTTGCCCTTAGAACAGGGGCTTAGATCGTTAAAATAGGGCCCTTTTAAAGTTAAAAAATGTGGCACCCAACAAACTAGTATGACTGCTTATTAGGTATAGTGAAAGTGTAAGTAGCATACATACCTGAGACCTTCACAGGTGCTGAGAGCTACGAGAGAGTCTTCATAACCCTCCACATACCCTTGGTAATGACAATGCTCCTAGAACAAAACCACCAGTATTGGTACAGATTATTTTCTAATACTTTGTCAAGGTTAATGGTTTTCATAAAAAGTCCATATGACTAAATGTTTACAAGCCAGGTGAGAAATGCCTATAACAATAACGTATTTCACATTTCCTCATTCTGAACACATCTAATGAATATGTAAAGTAGGTGGTGGATAGTGTCACTTTTGTTGAACAAATAAAACAGAAAAACAATTCTCACAACTTTCCCTTTCTGCTGCACATCATGAGAAAACACGACAAAGTTCTTCGATAAAAACTCTCTGTGGGAATAAGAGACCAGATTACACGTTTTCATCATTAATTAACAGAATTTGTCAACCAAACTACTTCGAAACTTCTTACGTGTTCTTTGTCAGATGCAGTAAACGCTCACTGCCATCAATCCTGACCGAGTATGTGATGCTATCAGCATGTCTATCCTGAAATCAAACACGATTTTAAAATAGGGAGAGAGCACAACATCATAACTTACTTACAGGCACCACAACAATATTTTACCTGTGCAGGTGTGTGTGAGGGGTCTGCATTTCTCCTCCAGCGCTCATGAACCAGCTGAGGTTTGACCACAACAGAATTCTTCACATATGAAGTCTGGTCTATGGTCTGGACTATGAGAGCAGATGATAAAAGAAGCAAATAAACACACCTGAAAGTCTATCGTAATAACTAAATATGGAAGTTTGATCATTTGCGGAAATGGGTTCAGTGAGTATCTTCAAATTAAGTCTATTGTCTATTGAAAGAAGTCTCTTCTACTTACCCAGGCTGAATTTTATTTGATGAAAAATACAGTATTTTTAAATACATTTTAAAATAACCATTTTCTGTTTTAATATATTCCTGTAATGGCAAAGCTGTATTTTCAGTGTCACATGATCCTACAGAAATCATGCCAATTTAGTGATCAATTATTAATAATGGTTCTTATTATTATTGTCAATCTTGAGAACAGTTTTTGCTGCTTAATATTTTTGTAGAAACTGTGATACATGCTTTTCAGTATTCTTTGATGAACAGAAAGTTCAACAGAACAGCATTTATTTGAAGTAGAAATCCTTTATAGCATCAGCTCTTTCCTGAATCAACTTAATGAGTCCTTGTTAAATAAAATTATTCATTTCTATTTTATTTAAACGATCATACTTGCCCCAAACTTCATGCATGGTTTCCTTAAAAATAGTAAGCAGCACAACTGTTTTCAACATTGATAATAATCATAAATATTTTATGAGCACCAAATCATTATATTATAATAATTTCTGAAGGATCATGTGACTAAAGACTCGCATAATCCTGCTGAAAATTCAGCTTTGCATCACAGGAATAAATTATATTTAAAATTAAGCTCGAATAGAAAACATTGTATTTTTGTTATTTAATTGTATCATATTTTTCACAATATTACTGTTTTACTATATTCATCATATACCCTAAAGGCAGCCTTTATCAGGATAAAAGCCTTCTTTCAAAACATTTTAAAAAACTAAATTTTACAAACTTTTGACCGCCATATTTACAGTTAAATATTTGCTACACAGTGTTAGCCATATAGGCTACGATATAAAGTTATTTTTAAAACAAGACCAACACACAACTAATCTAATTTAACCTAGTGATATAAAGTATAAAACCATCTATTAATATGTTGTTATTTTCCCTATATGATTAATACAACCCAATACAGGCTTTTAGTTTTGTAACGTTAGTTTGTTGTCTGGGAAACACGACGATTCTTTGTTTTCCTCTATCGTGTGTGACTTAAGTCAATAGAATGCAAACATCAAGTAGGCTATTAATGATAGGAATTATCTTACCTGGGCTAATCGCGAAGTTTGTGATTATGAGAATGAAGATGTAAATATGTCGCGTCATGATGTTTCTCTGGACTGACACTGGACCGCAGGTGAGCGCGAACGGGGCGTGCACGAGCAGTCAGACAGGTTGCACTAACAGACAGGTGGAGCGACATTCTCTTATTATTCTACCTCAGGCCGGATCTCTATTTATAGATTTCATGTTTATAGATACAATCTAAGGAAGTAATAAGTAGGCCTACTTATTATATAAATAATTAAATAAAATCAATAAATAATAAATAAATAATTTGTACCTACATGTTTTTTTATTATTAATTATTAAGTATTGTGTTAAGTTACTAAGCTATTAAAAAGCTGAAATCAATCTATGATTGAAAATTATAAACCAAATTAATTAAAATAAATTAAATCTAGTTAGAAACAGTAGGCCTGTAGGCTTTTGTTTTGTTAATGTTGCGTCTGATGGATATTCACCTCTCAAAGATGACAAACTTATGAGACATAAACAGTTTTTTCCTCCAGGGGGCGCTCGGAATTTAATATAGCCCAAACTTTGTTTGAGCTGCATAAAAAAATATTTATAATCTTTTTGTATCGACCCTTTTGCTCCTTGTGCCTCTTGTCCCTTTTGCTCCTTTTCTTTCTCTTTTATTTGTTTATTAATATATTTTTTTGGTTCCTTCGCAAATTCAAACTCTGTGTTTGTCCCAATAATGGAAGTGTCTTACACTGTTGGTTGTTCCCTAGTGTATATGTTGCAATAAAAAATAATAATTATATATATGGTGAAACGGCAAAACACATAGATACACACTGTAAAAAATGTAATGTGCTTTCAACTAATTATTATTTAGTAAGTAGTTCCACAGATTTTTTACGTTCACTCAATTTCGCTCTACAGATTGTTACCTGAATTAACATTTTTTAACTGGCTCAAACTTGACTTCAACTTTAAAATGTACGTTTGCTCAATTATTTTTTAAAGTTAATTGAATTAAAACATTTTAGTTGGCTCAAACTTGACTTCAACTTTAAAATATATGTTTACTCAATCTGTCTTATAATTCATTCAATTAAAACGTTTTAATGAGGGGTTTCATCATTTTCAAATTGCTTTTAAATATTACTAGAAATTGCTGTGGAACTAGTTACAAAATGTTATAGCGAGGGTAACAAAAACAAATAAAAAGACATCGTATCATCTGCATTTACTGCATTTGTCATACATATACATTTTCATTACAATAAAATTAATTTCAATTTTCTTTATAATAATAAAAAATGACCAAAGCCCTTTATGTTCTATTATCTATGTTTCTTTTTTTTAACTTTAAAGATAATATTTTGAAGAATATTGGTAACCAGACAGTTGACGGTAGTCATTAACATCCACAGCAGGTAAAAAAAGTAGTGGAAGTCAATGGCTACCATCAATTGTCTCGTTATAAATATATTGCATTACATACATATTAAAAACATTAAATAAAAAAAACAACAACAAGTTGACTAGTGACAAAATGGGTATCAACTATATTATCAAAAGTATTCAAAAACAACATTAAACTAACAACTGAATAGGCTATTATTTGGCATTATAACAATCCATAAACCTTATATGCCTTCTAAACATGATCTTGGCCAAGCCAAGATTATAAAACATTTTTTATTTTTTTTTACATCTGAAACATTTCTTGGGAGTTCTTGCAAGATGTGTCTTTAATGCACCTTTAGTTTTGACTACACACATAGTCAAAGTAGATACAGTGGAGCGCTCTTGCTACTTGCCAGTGTTTCAGCTGGTAATGCTTAAAGGGTTAGTTGACCAAAAAATTTAAATTCTGTCATTAATTACTTACCCTCATGTCGTATATCATGGCATTAAATTAAGGCCCTGTGATTTCTGCGATGAGGAAACATGCATGGACAGAACCACAGAATCGATTAATAAAACGAGAAGAAAAAATAAATAAAATGTAGTTTCATAAGGCCAAGGGCCTAAAAATATACTTTTTGTCATACTTTTAATAAATGGCTGTTAAATTGACTGTTTCATAAATCAAGCATCTGCGTTAGTTCGCTGATTGGGAAAATTCCAACCCCGCCCATATCAGCTGATCTGATTCTCATGCACTCAATTGGCAACTCACGAACAGGGCGCCTTACTTAAGCGTAGCTTCAGTTCAGTCTGCCTGCTTGTCTGTTTCTCCTGCACGCTGCTTTGCAACCCACCTCCTCCCCAGCTCCTCCTTTAACTGTGGTTAACTTAATCAATGTCATATTGTGTCAATGATGCATGCTCTGTTCTAAATGGGGGATTTATGATGCCCTCCTAGATTAAAAATTTGGCAGGTTGTCCCCAGAAACTGTTGTTCCCTGTCTTGGCTTTTCATGGAGCTCATGAAAAGGATGGGGAATTTAGAATAGAGCCGTACCGCCAAATGTAAAATTTATGCAAATATGCCAATAAAAAGTTGACTAAAATTTGTCTATGGTATTTTTGACGTGAGTGGACCTGTCTGAATTGCAATTAATTAGACATGATTTTTTAACCATTAAATAAATTGTATTAAATCGTATGAACTGCAAAAAGTTAATATACCTTAGGCTATTGTTTTCCAGTAAATATCTTAACATCCTTATATCAAAATACAAGTCTTTTTTTCTGAGAAACTGAACAAAATTAAGTGACTTTATGCTTAAAACAAAAACAAATATCTGCCAATGGTATGAAAATTACTTGCATTTGAATTCAGTTGATTTTTATGAACCCACTGGCAGATTTTATTGTTTTAATCAATAAATCACTTTCACAAGATTTCACACGATTTCTTATATCAAACTGTACACATTGTTTTTTGTAAATTAGTGGTTTTTGCTAATACAGCTCATTGCGTGATTTCTTTTAATTTTTTTATTAAGATCAAATGAGATACAACTCATTGCGTGATTCCTATAGACATTTAACATGACGTGTTAATTCCCTTCAAATTATTACTTACATTTTCTTCAAATGCTCTTAAAAAGGTCTTACATTTACCTTCAATAAACCTGCAGATAACCCTGTTATCACTTTTACTGTGGTCTGAACAAAACATTTAAATATTTATTTAGAAGAAGCATCGCCCTGCCCATAATATACGAGTCGTGTTACCTGTTGTTCTTCTTGTTCTATTTCTATGAGAGCTGCAGAGGCAATTAGATTATTTGGCTTGTCCGTGATTATAGTATTTTATTATTCTCTCTCTCTCTCTCTCTCTCTCTCTCTCTCTCTCTCTCTCTCTCTCTCTCTCTCTCTCTCGTAATTCTGAGTGACAGAATTACGTAGATACTTCGTTATTATTTTACTCAGGCGTATGATTGGGTTTCTCTATGGGTCCTAGAGCAGCGGCCGTCGCTGTCAGTTTAGCATGTGAAGTTGTTGATGTGAATGGACAGTGTTAGATTGAGCGCTGTTTGACTACGTTAGCTACTGATTTGTTTTTATTAAACGGATAACAGTAAGTTACGAGTAGTGCGAGAATGGAGTGGGTTTTTTTTTTAGCTTGACTAGCTAATATGCATTTTAACCCCTCATACACCAGTCTATGGAGCGACATAACCGATTTTATTGTAGCGTTACAGTATATAATGGTAGTAATATTGTCTGCGTGGGAACAAGCGGTTTAATCTAGCTGGAAATAAAGATATTTTATCAGGATGTACTCGAGTACAGATAGTCTGATCTCTGCACGCAGCTCATGGCTGTGCTCATCACAGAATCAGCTGTCTGATATTCTCATCACAACACAAGAGGACAGACCCAGCGATGACTGCAGGGTTGACCATGACAGGTGAGTCCGTGTCATTGGCTGCTGTTGGCTAGTAGAATGTACCCCTCAAAGCAATAATAATAAAATTAGAATTTTAATTTGAACAGTAAACCTGTGTTGTGCAATATTTTGTTTGCCAAAAACAATCAATTTTAATTTTCAAAAAAGATGAATTAAAAGATTATATAATTGTTAATGCCTTATGCTTTTAATTGATTACCACCGTTTTTGATGATACATTTGTATTAAATAAAAATCCAGAAAATTTTAAACACACAACATACTAAAATAAAACATCGTATAGGGCCCTATTTTTGTAAAAAAAAAAAAATAATAATAATATTAACTTTTTTGTGTGGTCAAGATCTAAAAAAATCAACATGAATCCATTTTCCGAACCGTGTTTTTGTCTCACCTTGAATCATTATGATAAGTTCAGTTCAATTCACATTTATTTGTATAGCACTTTTCACAATACATATCGTTTCGCAGCTTCACGCAGCTTTAAATTGTTAATTGGCTACATTACAATTTAAAGTGATTTGTCCACATTATGCATTTCAGAAATGTAAAAAGGACACAGATCAGCAAACAATGTATTTATCAGTATAATAATGAATTAAATTAGGGCACAATGAATTGAAATAGGAATACATGTAGCAATTATTAGGTTGGAGTTGGAGTCATCTCTTTACAGGTGATGGTCATCTGAAGTTCTTGCAGGATTTGAAGTTGTATCCTCACAGGTGATGGTCATCAGTCTGTATGAGAGGCTGGAGCTGACGAACTCTATGGTTACCTCGGGACGGGCGTCCAAGATAAAACAGAACAGGAAAATAATTAGCGTAGTTGCTGTTCAAAGCAGCTACGCTTTGAAAAGCAAATAAGTGTTAGTGTTTATATTGGGATTATTTCAGACCGGTCTGGTAGGAACCACTGCGGAGGAACACAGTCCCTGCGTGACTCGCCATAGACATAAACAGAGAGAAGTAGCTCCGGCTGCAATGTTCTTCCACAAGTTGCATGCAGTTCTGTTTATTAACGCTAGAGCGCAAAAAGTTACGGCTTTATTTGGTGGACATAAAATGCAAGTAGGCCCCTAAAAATATTTTTTTATTAAACCTTTATTGTTAAATTGTATGTTATGTGATTTTAATTAATTATACATGCCTTTTTTATTACTATAATTTATTTCAACCATTAAATCGGGCTCCAGAAAAATGTAAATTAAACAAATTTATTTTTTGAAAAAAAAAGGATTTCATAGGGCCCTAATAGACAAAGTTCTGCATTAAACTCTTGATGGTGCAGGCTGATGGGTTTCTTAACTCATTCTACTTGCGCAATTACATCATTCTCTAGCCAATGAGCTGCTCAACCTCCCAAATACTTGGTCAGCGTTTGCTTTAGCTGTTGCATCATGGTTTCAGAAACCCTCCATTTTCCCCAGCTCCACCTGTATAGTTTAGATACAGGAAATTCATGTACGCTCTATTGTACAGCAGCAGAATGTCTTACTTGCTCACAGCAGCGTGTTGCGTATGTATTGGCCGTAGCAAGTTGTCTACTTGCTCTGCAGCAGCAGCAATAAAAGCAGTAGGAGCATAGCCGATCTTTTCCGCCAAGACCGAACCACAACCGTTTGACCAAATATCAGATACTTCGAGAGTGAATGGTTGCGCTTTCAAATGCACCCACAAGAGATTTATTAACTTCATTAAGTTGTTTTTAATATATATATAAATAGATAGTCTTTTCATCTTAAGCTAAAAACAAATTTAAATATAAAGTATCAGATGACTTGCTATTCATATATTTGCACATGCATTTTTTCCAGGTGTGAAGCTGTCTGTCTGGAGAGAGCTGAGGAGGGCTCGCCATGTGTCGTCACACTCCTGTGTTCCCCGAGCTCTTCAGCTGTGATTAGCAGTCTTCAGGTTGTCAGTGAAGCCCGCACTATTGAAGTGTACTCGCTGTCTGGAGAATACTGTGGCACCTGCCGTGGAGAGGAAGTTCAAAGTTCACACAAAAATGGGTATTTTTTATTATTATGTTTTTTTATAATTTTTTATACTCGCTTCAAAGGAGGTACTACAGGCAAAAAAATGGTCAGTCCAGGCAGAAAGTATTAATAATGATGACGATAATAATGAATGAGCGTCAATCTTCAGATATAATTGTGTATCATCAGCGTAGCAGTGAAATTAAATTCCCAAGCGACTGATGACTTTACAGAGAGGAAGCATGTGAGATTGAATAAGAGTGGTCCTAGAACTGAGCCCTGAGGTACCCCGCAACCAACCGCATGTGAAAGAGACCTTGAGCTACCCATGGCCACAAATTCTGATCTGTCTGTGAGGTATGATTCAAACCATTGCAAGACAGTGTTATCAAGGCCAATAGAATGAGACAGTCATTTGAGAAATATCCCATGATCAACCATGTCGAACGCTGCAGAAAGATCCAGGAGGACAAGGGGTGATGGTGACCCAGCATCAGCTGTCATTAGCAGGTCAATTGTAACCCTCACTAAGGCTTGGAACTTTTCAAAAATGTTGTTGTCGTTGAGATGGTCCTCGTGCTGTCTGGCAACTACCTTTTCCAAAACCTTCAAAATAAATGGCAAGTTGGATATAGGCCTATAATTAGCAAGAGTTTGAGTATCGAAGGAGGGTTTCTTGAGTAATGGTCTAATTATAGCTGTTTTTAAGGCAGACGATACCTGACCAGACTGAAGGGATTGGTTTATTATCATGGTGATGAGGGGACTATTGGCAGTTATATATTCTTTCACCAGAGCAGTAGGGAAGGGATCAAGGGCACAGGTGGAGGATCTCATCCGTCTGATGGTTGCTTCAACCTCAAGTTGAGTAACTTCTGAGAAGCAGCAGAATAGCCTCAAGATACCAAACTGCGGGTCGGAGAAAACAGAGAGGGATGACCAAAATTTGACAAATTTTATTTCTAAAGAAGGTCATGAAATTGTTAATAATAGTAAAGTATTATAAGCAATACTCTAAATTGCAAAACTCTAACCCTATCATACATGCAGTAGTATTACTCAGTACTTGTTTGTGTAATTACATTGTAACAACGTCACATTAAAATAAAGTGGAACCAACTCTTTTTCCTCTTTGTTTTAAAATTGTGGTTATTCATAAGCACGAAATTCATCATTAAAGACTGTTAAATGACCTTTTGACAAACTTGAATGACATAAATATATACCATATAACATAACTGAGTTTTTGATCCTATTAAAAAAACAGATGTTTGTTAATCTCATTCAAAATAAATTAAATGTTTGCTGATACCAATCAAACAAAAAATACAAATTTTGATATTTTATGATGTCTGTGTTACTTTATTTACTGTATTTGGAATATGCATATTTAATTAGTTTCTGAATGAATTAGCTTTGGAAAGACAATATACCAATGTCAATGTTATTATTTTTATTACTAAAAATTATTTTAATAATATAAATAATAGTAATACATTTTGTGCTGTACCTAATTTTGAACTTTTACATAGATTCAGATCAGTATATTGTGGATTTAGTAAAGTAGTTTAAATATTTGGTAACACTACTTAAAGCCTTTGGGCCGTGTCATACACCCGGCACAATGCGACGCCAGGCACAAAGTGTTTTTTGCTTGTTTCAGCCCAACGCAGTTATCATTTTCACGTCCTGTACCATGTTGTTTAAATAACAAATGCACTCGTGCCCATCTGTTCGCCCATGGGCGTGCTGGTCTGAAAACAAGGTGTGTTCAGGCGCATTGTTGGCGCGTTGCTATTTTGAAGTAACTGAAATTGACTATTTCAATATTTTTTGTGTTATTTAAAGGGTGCGTTAGTAATATGCGCCTATAGGCGGAGGCATAACTCGCGAACACTGCTTACACACACAGCAGCGCACAAACATTTTTAAACATTAAAAATAAATTCCTCTCTGGAGAAGCATTCAGTCTTTTCGCTCTCAAATCCACCATGATGCAAGCGCATCTGTCTTTTAAAGGGAATGAGAGATGAGACTCTGATTGGTTTATTTTGCACGTTTCGCCAAAACACACTCATGACTCAAGAGACTATAGCTACAACCCTTTTGGACCATGCACCCGGCGCACAACCATTTTTTCTGTCGTAAAACTAGCAAAAGTAGATTCGGACACGCCCTAAGTGCACCTGTGCCCTGCGCTCAGAACATTAAAATAGGGCCTTGTATGTATAATGCATTATAAAAATATAATTTTCCTTATAATGCATTTCATGAATAATTGTTCAAAAAACTTCTCAAAAAATTAGCATATTGTGATAAAAGTTCAGTATTTTCCATAATGTAATGATAAAATAAAAATTTCATATATTTTAGATTCATTGCACACCAACTGAAATATTTCAGGTCTTTTATTGTTTTAATACTGATGATTTTAGCATACAGCTCATGAAAACCCAAAATCTCAAAAAATTAGCATATCATGAAAAGGTTCTCTAAACGAGCTATTAACCTAATCATCTGAATCAACTAATTAACTCTAAACACCTGCAAAAGATTCCTGAGGCTTTTAAAAACTCCCAGCCTGGTTCATTACTCAAAACCGCAATCATGGGTAAGACTGCCGACCTGACTGCTGTCCAGAAGGCCATCATTGACACCGTCAAGCGAGAGGGTAAGACACAGAAAGACATTTCTGAATGAATAGGCTGTTCCCAGAGTGCTGTATCAAGGCACCTCATTGGGAAGTCTGTGGGAAGGAAAAAGTGTGGCAAAAAACGCTGCACAACGAGAAGAGGTGACCGGACCCTGAGGAAGATTGTGGAGAAGGACCAATTCCAGACCTTGTGGGACTTGCGGAAGCAGTGGACTGAGTCTGGAGTAGAAACATCCAGAGCCACCGTGCACAGGCGTGTGCAGGAAATGGGCTACAGGTGCCGCATTCCCCAGGTCAAGCCACTTTTGAACCAGAAACAGTGGCAGAAGCGCCTGACCTGTGCTACAGAGAAGCAGCACTGGACTGTCGCTCAAATTTTGCATGTCATTCGGAAATCAAGGTGCCAGAGTCTGGAGGAAGACTGGGGAGAAGGAAATGCCAAAATGCCTGAAGTCCAGTGTCAAGTACCCACAGTCAGTGATGGTCTGGGGTGCCATGTCAGCTGCTGGTGTTGGTCCACTGTGTTTTATCAAGGGCAGGGTCAATGCAGCTAGCTATCAGGAGATTTTGGAGCACTTCATGCTTCCATCTGCTGAAAAGCTTTATGGAGATGATTTCATTTTTCAGCACGACCTGGCACCTGCCTGACCATGGTATTACTGTGCTCAATTGGCCTGCCAAATCTCCTGACCTGAACCCCATAGAGAATCTGTGGGATATTGTGAAGAGAAAGTTGAGAGACGCAAGACCCAACACTCTGGAGCTTAAGGCCGCTATCGAAGCATCCTGGGCCTCCATAACACCTCAGCAGTGCCACAGGCTGATTGCCTCCATGCCACGCCGCATTGAAGCAGTCATTTCTGCAAAAGGATTCCCGACCAAGTATTGAGTGCATAACTGAACATAATTATTTGAAGGTTGACTTTTTTTGTATTAAAAACACTTTTCTTTTATTGGTCGGATGAAATATGCTAATTTTTTGAGACAGGAATTTTGGGTTTTCATGAGCTGTATGCCAAAATCATCAGTATTAAAACAATAAAAGACCTGAAATATTTCAGTTGGTGTGCAATAAATCTAAAATATATGAAATTTTAATTATATCATTACATTATTGAAAATAATTAACTTTTATCACGATATGCAAATTTTTTGAGAAGGACCTGTAATACAACATTGTGCACACCTTTAGAAAGTATTACAACACATGACAAGCAGCCATTTTCAGATGTTGGGTTACAATTATTTATGAAAATTTGCATTGAAACTTACATTATGAACATCATATTAAACATAAAGGCTTTAAGTAAAGTGTTGCAGAATATTTAAAAACTATTCCTGTTTCTGTTTTCTGTCAGTTCTGAAGATAAGAGGAATTTCTATAGGAATCATCTGGTGCTGGAAAGCCCTGCTGCATCCTGTGAGGTGAAGGTAAGGAAAGCTGGAAATAATATCCACCCTCTCATCACAAACACACAAACTGATGTCTGTTGGCTTATCATCATGGGTGGTGTCTCCGTACAGCTGCTCTCTCTTGGTGGCCGCTCTTCTGTGGCTATCGCCCAAGTGGGTGTGGGACTGAAGATGCTCAAGGAAAGACAAGGTGGCCCGAGTGTAGACCCAGGCATCAACCTTCAACGTGTGCAGACTATGATGGAGGAGATGGGCACCACCCTTTCACCAGGAGCACAGAATCTCATGGAACTGGTGCAGTGCCAGCAAAAGGTCTGGATCCAGCCTCTTATTACAGCATATTTACCACTCCTCTTGTCTATTTAACTTATATTTATGATTGATATATTAGATGCTTTGCACACATTTTCCATTGTGGAATGATTCTCACTTCTTTTTGGGCTATTATTAATAAATTCAATATTAAATAGATGGATAATAAAGAAAGCTGGACCAAGCCTATCCCACCATGAGATAATAGATTAAAATGGTTAGTATTTTTATATGGGTTGTGTAAAACATTGTGGTTTGAATAAGCAGCCAGTTCTAGTACTTAGTACCCATACATTGTGGTGGTGAGGTTTGCATGGGCAAGTCCCATTCCCACACTAATTTTTGTATAGTATATTCAGCTGTTCAGCAAATGTTGCCCCTTTGGCATAAATCGTTTCTTGTAGGCATTTCTTGTAACAGTCTGTCAGTGTCTAACATCATTTTGTCAATTTTTTTGCCCCATCCGTATAAAACAGCATCAGCCTGTTTCTGCCACAGTTGAGTAAAAAAATATGATTCTTTAAGTCATAATAATGAAAAACTTTCTCACAATGACTTAACCTCTCGTAATAATGAGACACTTTCTCGTAATAATGACTTAACATCTCATAATAATGAGAAACTGTCATTACGACGCATTGTGCGCTTGAGCCACGCTATAGCTACTGAGCCGCCGGTGTGCTGCTCATTGATCTGCCGCTGAATTGTGAACAAATTACGAAGTATTTTAACTGTGGTTTTAGCTACTAATGATTCAATTATTGCCTTATTATCTTATTATCTGAATTGCATTGAATAGCCTATCTCTGCGCAAATGCGCTCTTGAGAGGATTTTAAGCAAGGACAAGCTTTGGTGCACTAAGAACAGAACAGAGGTGTCTGCATGAGGTGGCAACATTCATTGAACAACTTCAAACCTCTCGACACACACACACACACACACACACGTTATGTGAGTTATGTTGCCGAACAGTTGCAACAGAAATATGAGGTTGTGATCGGGCAGCAGTTTTCATTCAACAGTAAATACAGCTTATACTTCTGTAAAAATGATATTGTATGTTTCAATAAATGCCGTAGCCTATTGAATCAATATCACAATCGGAAGGAGCTTTATTGCCAAGTAGGCTATGTTTGCACACACAGAATTTGTTTTGGTGACAGAAGAAGCTTCAGTACACCGAGACAACAGTACACAGTAAATTAAAAAAGAAATGAATAAGATAGCACATGTAATGCTTGCTGCCCGCCTCGCTTGATGTGCTGGAAGTTGCTGACCCCATGTGCAAATTGCGCATGCGTGGATTAAGTCATAATTACTCATAAGTCATTATTATGAGATGTTAAGTCATTATTCTGAGAAAGTTCCTCATTATTATGAGATATTAAGTCATTATTACGAGAAAGTTTCTCATTATTAGGAGATATTAAGTCATTATTACGAGTTTCTCATTATTACGAGATATTGTCATTATTATGGGAAATTTTCATAATAATGAGAAACTTTCTCATAATAATGACAATATCTTGTAATAAAGAGAAACTTTCTTGTAATAATGACTTAATATCTCCTAATAATGAGAAACTTTCTCGTAATAATGACTTAATATCTCCTAATAATGAGAAACTTTCTTGTAATAATTACTTAATATCTCATAATAATGAGAAACTAAGTAATTATTACGGAAAAGTGTCTCATTATTATGAGATGTTAAGTCATTATGAGAAAGTTTCTCATTATTATGACTTAAAGAATCAGATTTTTTACTCAGTTGTGGCAGAAACGGGCTTCCATAGTCTGGGTTTTATTTTGTTTGCATTCTATAAATTTTATATATGAACATCATTGTTGCCTCAGCCATAGACAACCTCTTCACCAGGCTTTACCACCGTATATTCCTGTGAAATAGTATAATTTAAAAGAACTGTTATCTACTTAAATATTTTGTCAAATGTAATTTATACCAAATTCGAACTTTCAGCATCATTACTCCAGTCCTCAGAGTCACACGATCCATCAGAAATCATTCTAATATACTTATTTTGTGCTCAACAGTCTTTGCTGCTTAATATTTTTGTGGAAACCATGATGGTTTTATTCAGGATTCTTTGATAAATAGTTCAAAATAACTTTATTTATTCAAAATGCATAAGTGTCACTTTTGATCAATTGAATGCATCCTTGCTGAATACAGTTTCAATTTTTTCTTACTTACTGATACCTACCTAGTGTATCACAGTTTCCACAAAAATACTAAAATGAGTTAAAATAGAAAACATTCCTTTTAAATTGGAATATTTCAGAATATAGTTATATTTTATATATCTGTTTTTTTCCCCCATCAAATAAATGCAGCCTTGATAAGCAAGAGTATAGTAAAATAAAGTATTGTTTTTAATTTGATATGTAAAATGTATTAATTTTCACCCGTTTCCTGTCATATACTCTTTTTCTGTATATTTGATATTTTTCGTTTTAGTATTTTATTGGCATAATACATATTTTGTCACCTCCCTTTTTTAAACATGTTAATTCTCAAAAGGAGTTCTTTGGAGAATAGCTTCTTTGAGAGAAGTAAAAAAAAAACTAGCCAGCATACAGCTTCATCACAACTGAACAATCACTCTTTGTGTGTGTTGTGTCCAGAATAAATCTGACATGCTGAATGGATTCATTCCTCTGCTCATGGGAGGTGGAGCTTTGGGCGTTTTGTTAAGAGGAGGTGGGGCTTCCAATGCCACAGGGGCGGAGTCGGGCCCAAATCCACCGTCTGGCCTGGAGCAGCTTCTGTCTACCAGCAACCAGATTCCCGGTGACATGTCTGCCCTGCTGAGCTCTGAAACCGGGAAGATCAACCCAGACCTGCTTCCAATGCTGCAGAGCGTATGCGGTCAGGTCACGCAGCTCCGTCTGGAGGAAGCTACATCTTCAGAGAGGAAGAAGAATGGAGAACGGTAAGTGTGAGTCATGTTTGGTTTTCAATAAGCAGAGGTTTACCACATTTGTTGAAGCCACTAAAATGTTCGGTTGTGGTAACCAGCTCATCGTGATAACTGTGAGTACTAATATGAATAATAGCACCCACGTGAGGTTTTATTACTTTTTGGGCTATTGAGGATAAAGCTGTAGGAGACCCCAAAATTGAAACATGCCCCTCAAGACTTTTTGAAACGATTTAGTTTATTTCTAACAAAAGAAGTTCAGAATCCAGAGTGCTCTGTTTTAAGAGCATGGGTGGAAAGGAACATTATCAGTTACAACGGGTCTCATTCACTAACCATGCGCACACATGGATTTGTGTGAAATCTGTGTATGAACATTTTCAAAAACAAATCATGAGTCATCAATAGCTTTTGCTTTAAAATGGATTCTAAATTAAAAAAAGGAACAACTGAAATAACTCGTACGCAAAAAAACGTCCTCTTGATTCACTGAATTTTTTTTTACTTATAAGTCATTTAACTTGGTAATTTTTTACTTAGTTGAAGTTGAAGTTAAAAGTTAAAAGTTTACTTAGTTGAAGTAGAAGTGCATGATGGGAACACCAGTATCAGAAAAGTTAAAGGGATACTTCACTGCTTGAAAGATGAATGTGTATTTAAATTCTGTCATTTATGTAGTAGAAATGTGAAATTATTTTAGAAAGTGGTGCCATCTAGACTGAGAAAATACAGAAAATGTATTTTTTGAAAGACAACGACTCCCAGAATGCACTTGCTTCGCTGCCCTACGAGGCCACTCCCAAGCCACGGCTACCGGTTATCACTTGCCCACCGCGGCACAGCCCTCACCGTCGTGTTCATTTTTATAGTAATAAAATAATCTAGTTCAGTTAGAGAACAGACACTACAATTAAAACTGAACATGTATTCAATACATTGTGAGCCAATACAGTTAGAGTCGCAGCACAAACGCAGCAGGAGTCAGATTTCATTCATCACGAGAGCGAAGAGCTGAGCACGGCATTCATTCATGGCCTCACAGTCATTCACGGTGCGTATCCAGACTGGTGATTTTTTAGTTCATGCCTATGGAAGCTTAACTTTCGTAAGAATTCATTGAAATCAGTCACTTTGCTCCGCACCACTTCGTTATGAATGCCCGAGTGGCCGTGCGCATACACGTTCTGTGAGTGAGATCCCACCGCCTATGGGCGGGTTGAAAACGTGGAACTAGCTCCTACTACTGGCTGTAGTCTCTAGCCTCTGGCCAAAAAATCCTCAGATCATGCTAAATGACGATTTTTGCGTCATCTGAGTTTTTTTTCCAGACATAAAACACATAAATCTCTCGTCTCAGGGGGATATGAGGGGGGAAGCACAATCATTCGAATATACTACCGGGTTTGATACAAAGCTTAATCGCTGAAGTAACCCTTTAAGTTTTTTTATTTAATTTATAACACTGATATTTACACTTTAATTTCTACAAGCTTGAATTGAGTACTGATATAGAATTTACTTTATGTAGAAATGACATTTGTTTTTTAGTATTTTGTAGTATTTACTTCACGACAGAATACATTTTATCAGTGTGGCCTCAATTTCATTTTAAGATGAAATTTTATTCATAGATATACATCTTAAATACATTTCATCATATATACATTTCATACACTCAGCCTTTAGCAAATCCAGCTTTGACCTTGCGGAGATTTGCGAATTGACCCTTCACATCCTCATCCAAATGTAAAAAGAATGCTTTTGCAGAGGAGAAACCAGCATCTTCTTGACCTGTACATAACATGAACCAACTACAGTGTTTGAGGGTGGGTCAAAGTAGACATTAATCGCAGGCAGCCAGTGAAGACTATAGGTGGGAATTATGCAAATTTGTTACATTGTTAAATATAAATGTTACGGAAGTAATACGAATTACAGACGACTCATTTCTTTTGGGAGACAATAACTTTATTTTTCTCGTGCACTGATCTTTTTCAGGTAATATCTGAAAAGGCATAATAGGGACACTTTAAGACATATATCGTAAATATCATATAAGTATATATCTTCTTTTTTTTCATATTACAGGGAGAGTCATATGTGCTGTGGAGGGTTTGAGAAGATTCTGGAAACGGTTGTAGAGAAGAGAATGGATGAGATGGAGAGAAGATTAAAGGAACATCTGGACCTGCGTATGGACGCTCTTCAGCAGAGACTGGAGATCACGCTTCAGCAGGCGCTCTCTCATAAACAACACCAGTAAACAATGCAAGATAACACTTTTTAGCAAGATCTTCACCCTGAGCTTTTGCTTTAATATGACACCTATGATATTCTATAAAGGGATATTTAAGCAGAATTCATGTCATCTATCCCTTTATAACAAAAATGGTTTAACATTTTTCTTTAGCCAGCAGTCTCTACTGCTTTGCGTGGAAGTGTTTTACAGTTTAAACCGCAATCGCTGGTCTTCAAGAGTCCCTCCCGAGAGACTGTACTGATTGGTTTGTGCAGTGGTTAACAGCTTGTCGAGTCGGTTCATCTTTAGTCCACAGACAGTTTTAGGTGATCTTCATAAATCACAACTACTTGAGGAACTGTTCTTAACACTGTGTATACTACATATAATTTTATCCAAAAGATACTACTCATGCTGCTAAAAAATTAGTTTTTCTGTTATTCTGACAATTTCACTATAAGCTGCATATTTTTATTTGGTACAAATGTTAGCAAACTGTTTATTTAGAGGTTGAACAAACAACGGTTGCACTGACTGTCAAGTATCGAGTATTTTTCACTGTAAATTGCATTTGTGTAAATTATGTTCATATGTTTATACTGTTCATACTGGAGAACTAAGGACAAAAAAAAGAAAACATTAAAATGCTGTTTATACTAAAGAATAATGTTGCACTTATGTTCTTTTGTTCATGCCATATTAATGGCAATGCTTAAAAGAACAGTATGGGTTCATTATTACTTACAGTTTTTACAATCACTAGGGCCCATTTCTCAAAACACGTGGCAATAGTGGGGTTAAATCACTTTTCAATCTTGTGTGGCGATACCCAAAATTTTAACAGGTTTAATTTTAAGGGGATATGACAAAAAGCACTCTAACAGCTAATATTACCCACAACCCATTGGGCTTTAGAGGAGGACAAAGTTAGTGCTTCATTTACCGTTTATCTTTTTAATGGTCTGAAGCTGGACTCTTTGCCAACAGGAACCCTGATAGATAGCCTTTTAAAAGTTGGCACCAGAGTCATATAATAAACAAACACATTGGTAGGCTACTGATTGATTTGAACCAGATCTCTGTTAGACTTCTCCTTTAAAATGTTATACATACATAAATAATGAAAAATGCAGCAGTAACATACAATCAATCAATTTAAAAAGGATTTGTAGCAGTAGGATAAGTTCAGGAGTAAAGCCTGTGGGGAAATATCAGCCTATCAGCAACAAAGTTGACCCATCCAGACTGGGCCATCTGACCAACCAATCAGAGCAGAGAAAGCTCTTGGATAGGCGGGGTTTAGAGAGACTGAATCCTTTATGGAGCTGTTTCAGACAATGGAAAATGTGATGTGCAATGTATATTAGAAAATTTAAAGTGTTTTGTTTACAGTTCAACAGATTTTAGCACCGAGTAATTACAATGAACCTTTTCACAGTTCTGCATTAAAACCATTCAGTATACTTGCCCCCTATACTAACATTGTATGTTTTACTATAAACAGGTTTTGCATACTGAGCAACGAATCAAACTTTTTCTTTGTAGTAATTGGCAGCAAGTCACACAAACTTTTGAACCTAGAACTTTCCTTGAATGGAAAATCCTATAATACCAAAAACTCTATGCAAGTTCTTCTTGCATCTCTCATTCACCAAGTCTTTTCTCAGTAGTACATAATCTTTTAGTTGTCTCAGATCCTGCATTGCGGAAAACCATGTCTACCATCTCCACAACCCTGTCATGCATCCTATGAACATGAACTTGTGCTATTCTTGGCATCCGTCAACCATGAAGGAGAGTTGCGGTGCTTAGGAACAGCAAAGAAAACACAGCTGAATGAACAAACTCCACACTAAAGGAAACACTAGCAGTTTTGACCCCTTGGAGTAAATTTCCACTGTGACCAATTGGCACTTTGACCCTTGCCTTGTCATGTGAGACTATCCAGATTGACATGGGTGTCTCCTGTCTAAACCACAGTGATGTTCAATGGGCAGAATTGTTCAAACAGAGAGATGTTGTTTTCTTATGACAGAGTGAGACGTCTACTTCAGAAGGGGTTTTGTAACCACAGAGAAATGGGTCAGCTGTGGAGGTGGTACCGCTGATGAACAGTGCCTGTTTTTGTGCAGACACCCACGCCAGTATCCCCAAGGACCAGAGTCAAACCGACCCAATTGAATCAACAAAGTTGTGTTGCTGCCACACTTCATGCAAACATTCATGGACTGAAATCAAGTAAACAGCCTTTAAAGTTGACATGAAATGAAAATTCATCAATTTTTTTTTTAAATGCGTGCCATGACTCTACATCTACAGTATAGATGGAGTAATGAACAAAAGAAGGGTGGATTGGTTATTATATTACTCCAGTGAAATAGAATGCTGCGGTCATTATGTATTTTTTTTGGCCAACTCTGAAGTTGACAAAAACCCAATTGGATTTTTCCATTGACTTTTGGATTTTTGCAGAAAATAAGCTCTGTGACCAACAGTGGTTTATGATGTCTACATCATGATAATCTTCACAAATTAATACTTTTATGAAGTTTGAAGCAGAAGTAAAAATACTAGTGCAACCCTTGTTCCCTGATGGAGAGAACAGAAATGTTGTGTTGAACCCGCACTAGGGGTCACTCTTGGGAGCCCCGAACACCTCTGACGTATTCAGAAAAGGCCAATGAAATTGGCATGTGGAATTTGCATGTCTTGCCACACCCCCAGACATACGGGTATAAAAGGCAGCCAGCGTGCACCACACATTGAGGTTTGCAGTTACACTAACTTGCAACCTTTAAACACCCAGGGTAAATGTCCTCAGGTCTCCCTATTTAAGGGGGACCCTCTCACATTTTGGAAGAGGTCATTCCAGCCGTAGGGTCTCCTCTGATTTTTCAAAAGGATTTTATTTTACAGATGAGTACACCTGGTTGTTAACGTTGGGAAGCGTTATCCTCTATTGACAAAGGAACACTATGGAGACCACATCCTAACCAAGAGAGGAGGTTAGTATGTGGAAAGCACAGTGCATCCGGAAATTATTCACATCCCTTCAATTTTTCGACATTTAGGTATGTTACAGCCTTATTCAAAAATGGATTAAATTCATTATTTTCCTCAAAATGCTACAAACAATAGCCCATAATGACAATATGAAAAAAGTTATGCGAATTCTGTGAATCTTTTTTTTAAATCTCATGTACATAAGTATTCACAACCTTTGCCATGACACTCAAAATTGAGCTTGGGTCTATCCTGTTTCCACTGATCATCCTTGAGATGTTTCTACAGTTGATTCAGTTGATTGGACATGATACCTGTCTATATAAGGTCCCACAGTCGACAGTGCATGTCAGAGCACAAACCAAGCCAAGTTTAAGAAATTGTCTGTAGCCCTCCAAGACAGAGAGGAGAACCTTCCAGAAGAACAACCATCTCTGCAGAACTCCACCGATCAGGCCTGTATGGTAAAGTGGTTGGCCAGACGGAAGCCACTCCTCAGTAAAAGGCCACCTGGAGTTTGCCAAAAGGCACATTTTTTAATAAATTTGCAAAGATTTTACTATGGGGTATTGTTTGTTGAATTGAGGAAAAAATAATGCATCTTATCCATTTTGGAATAAGTTTTGTAACATAAAATTTGGAGAAATTGAAGCGCTATGAATACTTTCTGGATGCACTGTACATCCTATGGACTCACCTAATAGGTAGTACTACATAGGGAAGAGTCCAGGTGGTGGGCTCCACCTGACGAGGAGGAAATTAACTGGTGAAGCAAGTAATCAGCCTGGTAGTGAGTTCCTCCGCCGAAAAAAAAAAGATGTAGAAAAGGTTTCCTGGGGAACTCTCTGGGACGAAAAGGCACACGTTACCACCTCAGAGAGGGGAAAAGGTCTATGCAAGCATTACACTCAACCTGATGTCTGAGTTTTACCTGTTATTACCCAAGACTCAAGACCAAACTGGTTCCATGCAGAGATTATAAAAGGTGTTGGATGTAGTTCAGCCCACAGCTCTACAGGTGTCTCCTAATGAAGCACAGTTCACCAAAGCTGACTTGGCTGTGATACCCCTGGTGGAGTGAGCTCTCACTTCCAATGGGCATGGTACATCTTTGGACTGAAAATTCCGGAGAATTCTATCTACAATCTATTGGGCCAATCTATTTTTGAAGACCCTTCTGCTGACCTCCAAAGCAGACAAAGAGCTGCTTAAATTTTCTGAAGCTCTGTGTGTAGTCCAGGTATATGGACCTAAGATATACAGTATTGTTCAAAATAATAGCAGTACAATGTGACTAACCAGAATAATCAAGGTTTTTAGTATATTTTTTTATTGCTACGTGGCAAACAAGTTACCAGTAGGTTCAGTAGATTCTCAGAAAACAAATGAGACCCAGCATTCATGATATGCACGCTCTTAAGGCTGTGCAATTGGGCAATTAGTTGAATTAAAAAATAGCAGTGTGGCATTCAATCACTGAGGTCATCAATTTTGTGAAGAAACAGGTGTGAATCAGGTGGCCCCTATTTAAGGATGAAGCCAACACTTGTTGAACATGCATTTGAAAGCTGAGGAAAATGGGTCGTTCAAGACATTGTTCAGAAGAACAGCGTACTTTGATTAAAAAGTTGATTGGAGAGGGGAAAACCTATAAAGAGGTGCAAAAAATGATAGGCTGTTCAGCTAAAATGATCTCCAATGCCTTAAAATGGAGAGCAAAACCAGAGAGACGTGGAAGAAAACGGAAGACAACCATCAAAACCATCAAAGGCTCAGCCAATGATCACCTCCAGGATGATCAAAGACAGAGTCTGGAGTTACCTGTAAGTACTGTGACAGTTAGAAGACGTCTTTGTGAAGCTAATCTATTTTCAAGAATCCCCAAAGTCCCTCTGTTAAAAAAAGGCATGTGCAGAAGAGGTTACAATTTGCCAAAGAACAGATCAACTGGCCTAAAGAGAAATGGAGGAACATTTTGTGGACTGATGAGAGTAAAATTGTTCTTTTTGGGTCCAAGGGCCACAGGCAGTTTGTGAGACGACCCCAAACTCTGAATTCAAGCCACAGTACACAGTGAAGACAGTGAAGCATGGAGGTGCAAGCATCATGATATGGGCATGTTTCTCCTACTATGGTGTTGGGCCTATTTATTGCATACCAGGGATCATGGATCAGTTTGCATATGTTAAAATACTTGAAGAGGTCATGTTGCCCTATGCTGAAGAGGACATGCCCTTGAAATGGTTGTTTCAACAAGACAATGACCCAAAACACACTAGTAAACGGGCAAAGTCTTGGTTCCAAACCAACAAAATTAATGTTATGGAGTGGCCAGCCCAATCTCCAGACCTTAATCCAATTGAGAACTTGTGGGGTGATATCAAAAATGCTGTTTCTGAAGCAAAACCAAGAAATGTGAATGAATTGTGGAATGAAAGAATCATGGAGTGGAATAACAGCTGAGAGGTGCCACAAGTTGGTTGACTCCATGCCACACAGATGTCAAGCTATACTAAAAACCTTGATTATTCTGGTTAGTCACATTGTACTGCTATTATTTTGAACAATACTGTAAGACCTGCCACCCAAAGTATCCTGGTTTGCCGCTATTCTGGCCACGGAACACTTTCAGGGTGGATACAGATAGGCACCTCTTGAGGGGAGGAAAGCAAGGACCTGACACCACATCTCTGTGGCTCCACTTCAAAACATACAGCCGCCTAGTAGAAGGGGC
This sequence comes from Gobiocypris rarus, assembly GCA_023029165.1. NCBI lineage: Eukaryota > Metazoa > Chordata > Actinopteri > Cypriniformes > Gobionidae > Gobiocypris > Gobiocypris rarus. The sequence continues at coordinate 9,413,584 of CM040920.1, forward strand.
TGTTGTCTGAGTGATCATGTCTATCACCACTGGTAATAGACCTCTGAATTCCTCCTTGTCTTATCCAGGGACAAGACATGGTGATTCCAGAAGTGCCATTAGAACTTGTTCTGCTTCCTCCATGACTTTGTACAGTGTCTGTGCAATGAGGCTCACTGGGGAAACGCATAATTGAGAGGGCCCCGGGCCAGCTGTGATCCAGTGCTTCTGTGCTGAGGGGGGCCTCTGTCAGGGAATACCAAAGTGCGAGGATTCAAGGGAGGTCAACAGGTATAACTGTGCTTCCCCAACCCCACTCTTGATAAGTTGGACTGCCTGGGGATGCAGTGTCCATTCTCCACATATTATAGCCTGTCACGAGAGTGCACTGGATGTGAGTGGCTCACGGTGACTTCAATGATTCCAGATGAAGAGATGGCTGGGACGATTTATAAACGCCACTGTCACTGTGTTGTCCATCCAGACCAACACATGTTTCCTTAGGGCTATCCAGGGTCCTTGGAAGCTACTGTTGTAACAACAACACATCTGGACACTTGTTCTAGGGGAACTCCTGCCCATATAAATGCAAGGTCCGACCAAGGACTGAAAATATGACAGCAGATCGGCGCGTTGGCCAGACGATGTGCGCCGTGGCACCATACCCATCTCGGGACTCGAGCCTGAAGCCAATGCTGAAGCAGTCTCATATATATTAATATGCGATATGCCCCAGGAGCCTCTGAAAATATTTCAGTGGTACCACTTGAACAGTTTCAAACAGTACAGATCTGACTGGCTATGGTCTTGTGAAAGACGTGCTGTCATGGCGATCCAACTCCATTCATGGCGAAGTCGATCTCCACACCAAGAAAATAAATAGTCTGCAGTGGGGAGAGCTTGCTCTTTTCCCAGTTGATTTGAAGTCCCAGTTAGGCTAGGTGCTCAAGCAATTGGGCTAGGAATAGGAACAGGAACCTATACAGGGCTCCTGAAATTGCAGACAACCCACCCCCTCTCTTTGGTACGATGGGTTTAGGTTCTGGTGTGAATATTTGATGCCTGGATGTCGTGAAAACAAGGGCCATGGAAACTGTGTGTGTGTGTGTGCGTGCGTGCGTGCGTGCGTGCGTGCGTGCGTCGTGCGTGTGTGACCCAGGAAAGAGGAAATTTCTCTTTTTCTAACTATGTAAAATTCACTCCCTTCCAAAGAGAGTGAGGCTCACCCCAAGTCCTGGGGTGAACAAGTCCACAGTGTCTCCTTTCCTGGGTCACCTGGGTCCTCAGGGTTCCTGACTGGCCTGCTGACGGGTGGGCAATGCCAACTTCATGCGAGTGAATCGTTGAGGTCTGGCTGCTGGTCCAAAGGGCTGTGGGGCTGTGCAGCCTTCACAGGGGGCCACCCTCAGCGACAAGTAGGTGGAGTTTGGGCTCTTGGGTAGAGTGTTCCTTGTGCAGCAAACCAGCATATTAGAATGATTTCTGAAGGATTGTGTGGCACTGAAGACTGAAGTAATGATGCTGAAAATTAAGCTTTGCCAACTTAGTAATATATTGCATTTTGAATATATTTCAATAGAAAATTTTAAATTGTAAACATATTTCACAATATTACTGTTTTTGCTGTATTCAATATAATTTATGCTGATATAGTTTCAGTTTCAGATATAGTTTCTATAATTTATTCTAATTAACTATAAATTATGATTTTCATTCTTTTTCTGTGCGTTTTTTTTTCATTACAGTATAGAGAAAAAAATGTGCTGACATAGAAATAATGTTATCATCCAAGAATATGCACATTATATATTTTAATTTTCTTTTAAATGAATCAGACATGTATTCATGTCTTTAAAAGAAAGACTGTAATATTTCAAATTTCAGTTTTGAAGATGTTTGATGCAATATATTTTTTGAATATGTAACAGTCACACATTTGGCATCGTTATTCCCCACAGAAACATGTCAGTAAAATATGACTTGGAGTTTTGAATAAATGACCTAATTCTGTCTGCATCTCATATTGGATGTTTTATTTCATCTCTACCCTGAGATCGACCCCAGATCCAGCCAGTGTCCTCCAAGATCAACTGAAGCTATGATAAAGAGGAAATCAACACAAACCCGCCCTGTTCCTTGAGTCCAGAGCCTGAAGTCATCCTACAAAATACAAAGGAAAAACATCCCTTATTTTACCTCATATGCTGTGAATTAGACTTGTGTGCCAAAGGACAATTTTATAATTTGCAGATGATCATGATATTGAGACTTTTATACATTTTACATAATGCCTAGAATTGTATAGTATTCCTGCCTGTGGAAAAGTCACAATGTGCTTCCATTAAACCAACAAATGAGGGCAGCATATCACAACTGATCCAGAAAATGTTATACAGCTTTTTATATATCATATTAATGGATTGTTCTTGTGGTTGTTTTCCAGATACAATGTGTTGAACGCATGCAAAAAAAAAGTACCATTGTGTGTTACAAAAACAAATAAAAACATTAAAACCATTATAGGCCAAATAAGTTACTATGGTAGTTTTTCTGTATGTGGGTACAAGTAAGAACCCTGGGTTGGGTAATACATACTCCCAAAATTGGATAAAAAGTTTGCTTTTATTTATATTCCAAAGACTTGCTCAGCTCCCATTTAAGTTAATAGCATTAAACCCAAAAGTATAACCCTTATTTCCAGCCCTAACCATAAATGCAAAACCTGATTTTTAATTAATCCGATTAGAGGACTTGCTAGGTTTACTTGTTAAGTGAGTTCTGAGGTTATTTGTGATACATGGGACCCATATGCACTATAGAAACTTCAGCGATGATTTGGTGTAATTCTGAATAATATTTCTTAAAGGGCAATAATAATCAAATTCACAGAGTTTTATGAGACCTTCACTGTCCACACTATTTCTGGAGAGGCAGACTATGAAGAATGGGCAATTGATTTATGAAACATGCTTTAGATGAAATATGTTATCTAATCAAGCATGATGTCCAATCGTTCAAATTCATTCAGGAATGACAAGTCGAAAAAGAATGGATAAGACCTCAAGAGACCAGATCCACACAGCAAGACCTCTATTAAAACCTCTATTAAACTATCGAGAATGTTTAATAGAGCAAATCTGGGCACTCACTGCCTCCATATTCCCAGCTAGATTGTTTCTTGCCAAGGGGGGAAAAAATCCAGCATCACTCCACGTCAACCTTAAAAATGCATTAGTTGTTGATGATTGTGAAGTGAAACAGCGACACTAAAACGATTTAAAAACGTTAACCTTCTTTAATTTCGTTTCTGAAATTGCCGTCTGACAAACACAGACACACAAACATTTAAAGAAGAGAAGGTATTCAAAGATAATCAATAGTCATCCTCTAATGGCCCACATTTCTTTTTCAAATATTGTAAAGTCTGAGATTTTAGTGTAAATATAAAAAATGAAGAAAGCTGAATACAGACAACAAAATTGCATGATGCCTTGCTGATGTATACTTAAGGACGAAATACACGGTCTGTTCCAAAACCTAGTGAGCTCCCTGTTGAAAAAAACAGCATATGCTGGTTAGGAATGTTTTGAAGCATGGAAGCTGGTTTGAGCTGGTTTTTGTTGGTCCTTAGCTGGTCATGAGCTGGAGCAAGATTCTTAGAACCAGCGCTTGACCAGGTTAAACCAGCTCATGACCAGCTAAGGACCAGCTTAAACCAGCTCATGACCAGCTAAGGACCAGCTTAAACCAGCTCAAACCAGCTGCCATGCTTCAAAACATATACCTAACCAGCAAATGCAGTTTTTTTTTTTAACATGGCTAACTCTTCTATAGAGGCATTACTTACTATAGGCAGTAACTGACATGTAACCTCATACGTGACCGATTTGGAACACACATAGGCAGCAACTTTGCATGCAATACAAAGAAGTGCTCCTCATGGGAGACTTGCAACTGATTTCAGTAGTTAGCTGTTAGCATATTTCTAAGCTAACAGCATAATACTCTACCTAGATAGCACACACACATCTCAAAGAAGAATCACGCTTCATCTGGAAAACAACTGTTTCCATACATTCTAAACCATAAACATCTAAAAGTCACCATGAAATCAATATTGACAATGCTTGTTTTCATGGACTTGTTATAAATGATTTATCCGTGCACATCATTATTTTTTTTTAATAAATGTACCGTCGTAATCTTTAATCAAAACGATCTAGCAATCCAATCAGTTTTCAATGGACAAAATCAAGTCCTACACTAATTTTTTCTTGTTTGAGAAGACATTTGACTCAGTTAAACCTCACAATAGGGAAGAAAATACCATCGCAACTTGTTTCTTTAAAAATGTCGGTTTTCTAAATGTCTATTTAAAGGGATAGTTCACCCAAAAATGAAAATTCTATCATCATTTACTCACGTTCAAGTTGTTCCAAACCTGTATGAATTTCTTTCTTCTGCTGAACACAAAAGATGATATATTTAAGAATGTCAGTAACCAAACAGTTGATGACCGACTTCCATAGTAGTTCTCTTCCCATACTATGCAAGTCAATAAGGTACATCAAATGTTTGGTTACCCATATTCTTCGAAATATCTTCTTCATACAGTTTAAAGGGTGAGTAGATGATGACAGAATTTTCCTTTTTGGGTGAATTATCCCTTTAACATCTCACAGGAAGAGTTTTAGAGACTTGTAACTTGTTAACTTGAAGAGTTAACCAGATGAAAATCACAACTCCACAATGTATGTGTGCCATCAGGGTAAGCATAAAATACATTCCACATGCAAATATTGGGTAAAACAGTTATTTTTAATTACTCTGATCTATTTTAGTAGCCTAGATACTTCTCAGTAATGAATAAAACATAAGATATCAGTCAGTTTACTAGGTTTTGGAACAGATAAGTTATATACATTTCGGATTGTCAGTGAACTACCCAGCACTAAATTCTCATCTATTTACAAAGGGCTCATTCTATCATGGTATATCGATGAATAAACAGAAAATGACTTCATATATGGGAAAAAGTGACATTTCCTAGCCTAAGCTGAGATCAGTATTCAGATTGGATGATTGGTTTGGGTTTGAAAGTGTTCACTATGATTTCTAGAAAGAGTGTGGCTCGGACACACACTCAGTAAAAGTCTGAGAACCAGCTCATGGGCGAGCATGAGGGAGGTCAAGGGTCAATCTCCTCTGGAATGATTGTGAGGATGACGTCTTCATTGCCGCGTCGTACCACTGCTCTCAGACTCTCGTCTCTCTTGATGGCCATGCTGACGTCACTGGCTGACGTGATCCTCTGCCCGTTGATGCTGATTATGACATCACTCTCCTTCAGACCGCCACTAGAAAACAAAACAGGAAGCAGTTAAAACTGCTGTATCAACTTCACATTATTAAATTCTAATTACAAAACAGAATTCGTTTTTTATATTTTTTTATATAGTTTAAAGTCATTGATTCTAGCTTGATTGTTTAGTGAGAAACACATTTTTCACAGTTTTCAGAATATGTTTGGCTCACTCTCAGGAAATAGTGCTAAGTACTGATAAGGTTTTACTTAAATATGCTTTCACAGTGTAGATTTTTTCCTCAAATACTCCATACTTTAGGCATTTTAAAATCTTTCATCCCCACATTTTCTATTTTGACATTTCTCATCTAAAAATGGTTTATTGGATTTTTCTGACATCATATTTAACGGATATCAGTATCTCATTATGTTCACATTTATATTCATGTAACATCCAACACTTAAAACATGACGTAAACATGTTTGAAAGAGAAATGCTAAGTTATAAATTCATTTATTCACCAATAACTCTACCTGGATTTACTTAGCTATCTATTAATATTATGCATCGAGTATTCATCTGAATTTTGAAGGGTATGCGAATGTGTATGGTGGTTATTGCCCTAGTGCTTCTTGTGAAAATATGATTGAAGTTCTGCAGCAACCTCAAATGTAATGTTTTTTTGTTTTGTTGTTGTCTTTTTTTATTATTATTATGCCAAAATGCACCATTTCCGGAGAACGGGCCACTTACACAGTGGCTAAAAATGGCACTTGTTGAATTTCATACACTGTTACATTTAACTGATCAAGTTCTAATTCATAGTAATCTTCTGTAAATTCTGAAATGTGCATTCATGGGAAAATCCAAAAACTCATTTTGCTCTAAACGGGCAACCCGCAATGACAGGAAGTAGCCACTTATGTACTGTTCACATCATCTCATTTTATGCTAAAATTGTGCGGAATCATGTGGCTAATTTTGAGTGAATGTTCGCCCGCACATGAAATCCCGAAAGTAAATTTTAGGCAAAGAAAAAAGAAAAAACACTTCTGCCTCAGCATAGTTATTACATTGGGTAGGCTTTTGTCATACATTTTAGAAAGCCCAAAACTGTTCATTTAAATCAGTAAAATATGTATTCAAATAGAGCATTTGTATGGTAAAGATGGCATCAAATATGAAACTATGGCCAAAATCAGGGCATTTCTTGTTGTGATCTGGTTTCTATGGAAGCTTGTTTCCGCCACAGGAGAAAAGGAAAAAAAACGGAGAAAAAAAGTCAAAATGGCAGGATATAAACTCACAATTCTGAGAAAATAGTCTGATTTGCGGGATATAAACACATTCTGAGAAAAAAGTCAGAACTGCAAGTTTATATCCGACTTTGTCTTGCAATTCCGAGTTTATGTCTCACAAAATTGAATTTTTTCTGACATAAACTTGAAATTCTGAGGGAAAAAGTCAGCAATTTTTTTTTCAATAGCAAGTTTAGATCAATAGCAATTCTGAGGGAATTTTTTTTTTATTCAAATAAGCTTTCATAGGTTTAAATAAATGTTTACTAATTGTAAAATCAAATCCCTCCAACCACCTGATTCTTTCATACAGCTAAATAGTGTGCTGGGCTCCTTACACTTCAGCTGGTGTTCTCGGGATAACTTCAATGACGTATGCTCCAGAGGTGACATCTGGGAAATCGCTCTGTCTCTCCTTTAGCTCCTTAGCAAGTCTATGAGTAACAGATTCACAGATAGTACAGACATAAATGTCATGCTGCTGGTATATATAATATTATAATAAGTTTGCTGTATGTATAATAGACTATACAATTTGAAATGATTCATTTAGATGGCTGATTCATTTGATTGAAATGTTCCTGTAGAATCACAAACACACAACAGAATTCAGAAAGCACATGCACTGCATTTGTTACTCACGTTGGGGTTAATGTCATCATTCTCACGCCAATATACTTTTTTTTTGTGGCTGTTTTTCCTGAAAAAAAAAGATATTTATTGATAGCTACATCTGAATCACAGTTGTTTAAAAAAAAAAAGTTGAGCACATTTTAGTCCATCATTCTTGCTCCTGACCTTTAGCCTGTCTGTCATGAGACTCAGCCAGGAACTGCCGGATCTTGTCAGAAGGAATAGCGAAGGATATTCCCGCGGTCACCTTTAGCGTGTTGATTCCTATCACTTCACCATCCTACAGCAACAGACACACGAGTGAAGACACAAATGCAAATGTGAACTCACACAAAAACGCCGCACATCTGCATGCACAGATGTCTTCCTGTCACAATGTGATGCTTCCGACATTGATCATTACGAATGCACACGTGTTTATGGTCACGACTGACTTAACACAGTCTTTCTGCCGACAACATATGTATCCAGGCTCATAAAGAAATGCCATAAACATTATCGACTGTGTAGCTGCATTCTATCACTCCTGTTAATGCGCTATCACGTAAGACTCAAGCTGGTTTCAATATTTACATATGAGGAGGATATAAAGTAAAAAATCTTACCAGGTTCACCAGGGGTCCTCCTGAATTACCGTACTGAAACACAGAAAGAGTTTGGGTTTATGAAAAGTGTGTGATTATTATTGATATTAAATGAAGAGCTTTTTGCCACTGATGTGTCATGCATATATAGTTAAATCATGACAACTCTAGAAGTAGTTTTGGCATCTTAATGAATATAGCAATATTAATGTATTTGGTTTTGGTGGACTAGATCTGCTTTGTTACTGCTGCAGAGCAAGTATGTACTTGCTACTGCAATAGATAAACAGACAATAGACAAAGGCCTCACTTTATATTAGGTGGCCTTAACTACAATGTACTTACATCAAAAATAAATACAATGTACTTATTGTGTTCATATTGTATTGCAAAACACTTTTGCTGATATTGAGGTGGATACGGGTAAAGTTAGGGTGTGGTGGTATGGGTAAGTTTAAGGGTAGGGTTAGGTGTAAAGGAAGTTTCAACAGTGTAATTATAGATATAACTACATAAATTAACATTAACAGATGTAATTACATGCAGGTATTTTTAAAAATGTAAAGACATTGTAAAAACATGTATGTACACAATAAGTGCATGGTATCAAATTATTAATCTAAATGTTAGTACATAGTACGCCACTTGCGATTTCATGAGCCAAATCAGTTTAAGCGTGATTTCCGGTTAATTGCGATCAATCGTGCAGCCCTTATGCATAGCAAGTATAGACTTGCTACTGCCAATAGATACAGACACGCTGCTGTCAGCATGCAGCAGTATTCAAGTCATTGTTTAATTAAAATGTATTTTTTAATTAATAGATACAGACATAACTGAGCATCATGTAATTGACACACTTAGCCAACCGACAGTTGTATGATAGAATGTAGTGTTTGAGCTCACATTGATGATGGCATCTGTCTGAATGTAGTCCATGTCAGAGTTACGTAGGCCCAGCTCTTTGCCGCCTCTCTGGGTGGTGCTGACGATGCCTGTGGTCACTGTGTTCTGAAGGGAGAACGGACTGCCGATAGCGACCACAAACTCGCCTGGTCTCAGATCAGCTGATCTGCCCAACAACAGCACTGGGAGTTTCACCTGCAATATAAAATAAAATACAGCATGAGAACTCATTTCAGGATATTACCTTTCATGCAGAATGTAAGGCACTCTGGTTTTGGATATAAAATGTCAGCAAAGTTTTAAAAAAGATTAAAGTGCACAATAAATTGAGTTATTATCTATCTCACAGTAATTCCTGCACAGACCTATGTAGGTTTGTAAGACATTTGCATAATGCCAGCATATGGACTTTGGCTGCATGCGAACAACGACTACTTTGCCCCCGCCCTTAAACACTGTACTTGAAGCTGAGGCCTGGAAGAGTTTGGTATGTGTTGTCGACATGTCGAGAAGCAGCTTTTTCTGCACTGCGAAAGCAGATCCACGTTGCGTGCACTTCTAAAAGAATGAGGACTCGAAATGATATGGTAAAACCAACAGCATTGTTACTGTTCGTATCGCTGTGTTTACAAGTGCTGAGGAAGCCTCCGGAGCTGAAATTCTGATATGGTAATGAGCGTTTTAATTCTGACACGCGCTGTAAGTTTTAGACCAATCACAACAGTCTGGGTCATCTAACCAATCAGAGCAGAGAAAGCTCTTGGATAGGAGGGGTTTTGAGACAGAATAATGTACCAAATGGTTTCAGACACTGAGAGAAGAGGTGATGCAATGTATAGTATGAGAAAAAATGTAAGTCTTTTTTTTTTTAAATGCACATAAATCTATTGTAGGAGACCTCCAAAACTAAATCAGGAATATTTTAAAATAGATTAATAGGGGCACTTTAATGTGAAGGCTTTAATTTGATTCTTCATTGCTTCTTGTTTTACCTATTATGTGTTTGGGTAAACAAAGTCTTTGTATGGTTCAGCTTTTTGATGGATGCTCTCACATTTTCCTCAAGTGCTCTCTAATATGGCCAGCTAAGCTGACCCTAAGGCAGTAAAACACACCCATAATGCTTTCATCACCATACACAGCTGGATATGGGGTTCTTCTGGTCAGTAGTTGTTTAACACCAAACATGAAGCCTGTTATTGTGGCTATACAGCTCTACCTTTATATCTATGTGCTGAATTTGATGGGATGTCTTGCCCATATGGTGCTTTGAAATGTTAAACATGCATAGATGATCTTGTAGATAATGAAAGGTCGCAAAGAGCCACATGAGAAACGCGCACACCTCAGTTGCTTAGACTAAAGCAGACCACAGTTTTCAGATGTTTATATGTGGATTTGTCTTCCATGTTACTCTCTACTTAAGTTCTAATCATTTGCATGTCATTTTATGCAGTTTTAGGTCTTTGATGATATTGGCTGTATCAGCTGAATGCAGCTGTCTTAATGCCTCACTACCAACCCAGGCTCAGGGGAAAAACGTGCCTTTGTCGACATTTCTGCAGAATTATATTATGTTTCTTGTTGCATGTTTTGCAACAAATGTCCAGTGAGTGGTGTATAACATAACATTATATGCATAACATTAACATTAATATTCCTATTATTGTGTTGGTCCCCCTTTTGCTGCCAAAACAGTCCTGACCTGTCGAGGCATGTAATACACTACACACCTGAAGGTGTGCTGTTGTATCTGGCACCAAGATGTTAGCAGCAGATCCTTTAAGTCCTGTAAGTTGCGAGATGGAGCTTCCATGGATCGGACTTGTTTGTTCAGCACATCCCACAGATGCTCGATTGGATTGAAATCTGGGGAATTTGGAGGCCAAGTCAACACCTCAAACTCGTTGTGCTCCTCAAACCATTCCTGAACCATTTTTGCTTCGTGGCAGGGCACATTATCCTGCTGAAAGAGGTCACAGCCACCAAGGAATACCATTTCTATAAAAGGGTGTACATGATTTGCAACAATGCTTAAGTCGGTGGTATGTGTCAAAGTAACATCCACATGGATGGTAGGACCCAAGTTTTTTGCAGCAGAACATTGCCCAAAGCATCACACTGCCTCCGCCGGCTTGCCTTTTTCCCATAGTGCATCCTGGTGCCATGTGTTCCCTAGGTAAGCAAGGTTCACGCACCCGGCCATTCATGTTAGGTAAAAGAAAACGTGATTCAAACCAGGCCACCTTCTTCCATTGCCCCGTGGTCCAGTTCTGATGCTCACATGCCCACTGTTGGTGCTTTCGGCGGTGGACAGGGGTCAGCATGGGCACCCTGACTGGTCTGCGGCTATGCAGCCCCATACGCAAAAACTGCTATGCACAGTGTATTCTGACACCTTTCTACCAGAACCAGCATTAACTTCTTGAGCAATTTGAGCTACAGTAGCATCTGTAAAAGAAGCATCCCATGGCTCATCACTTTGTGCTAAATATCATGAGAGAATTGTCAAACTATTCAAAAATCACATTTCTCAATGCAAGATTGCAAAGAATTTAGGTCTTTCACCATCTACAATTTATAATATTGTGAAAAGATTCAGGGAATCCAGAGAAATCTCAGTACATGTAGAGCAAGGGAGGAAACCTCTGTTGAATGTGCATGACCTTCGAGCCCTCAGATGGCATTCCATGAGAAACCGTGCTACTTTGTTAAATATAGCCATGCACATGGGCCCAGGAGTACTTTGAAAAACTGTTGTCACTCAACACAGTCTGCTCTGCATCGAGGAGTGCCACTTGAATCTCTGTTACTTAAGGAGAACGCTATACATCAGTTCTACACAGAGATGCCACAGAGTTATCTGGGCCCGAGCTCATCTCAGATGGTCTGAAAGATGCGTGCTGTGGTCAGATGAGTCCATGTTTCAGCTTGTTTTTGCAAAAAAACGGACATTTAGTTCTCAGTCCCAAAGATGAAAGGGACCATCCAGACTTTCCTCAGAGGCAGGTACAAAAGCAAACATCTGCCATGGTATAGGGCTGCATCAGTGCAAACGGCATGGGTGACTTGCATGTATGTGAAGGTATCACTGACGTGGAGGCATATAGAGACATTTAATGGCATCTTCTAAAGGTGATGATACACAGGGCAACTTTTTGAGCAATGTTACTGGGCAATGTTTCCGTCAATGGGCAACCAGGTGAGACACAGGGCACATAAGTAAAGTAAAATATAGACATGTATATATTGCCCATTCTTAATGGAAAGTGCCCAAGAAACATCGCTCTGCAACATTGCTCAAAAAAGTTCCCCCGTGTATCATCACCTTAACAGAGTGGTTTTGTAAACACTCTAGTGTACTCCATAGTGGATATGCTTGAATGTTTGTAGTACAGATCTGTCTCTTAATGAAAATGTAAGGCACGTCATGAAAAGGAGAATCAGACAACGACGACCATGGACTGTTGAGCAGCTGTGTTGTATCAGGCAAGATTGAACAAAAAAAATCCTTTCAAAATTGCAACAATTAGTATCCTAAATTCCCTAACTATGAAAAAATGTAATTAAAAGGAAAGGCAAACATGCCTCTGTCCCAACTTTTTGGAGCATGTTGCAGCCATCAAAAATACAATTAAGTTGTTCAGTGAAAACATTGGACATTTTTTCTCTGTACTTTTGTCAGTTAAATAAAGTTTTAATATATGTTTTATAAAGTTTCAAATAAAGAGAATTAACAGATGATAGATTTTTGATTTTATATCATTTTACAAAATGTGCCAACTTTTCTTGATTTGGGGTTGTGTGTGTAAATTTTTATAGTTTTGCAGCAATGTAGGTAGAAAATGGATATTTATGAATTAGTTTACTTCTTTCAACTATTCCATCAGATACCATTTTTTCCCACCAAAACACATGGATTGTTACCACAGGATTGTGGTATTTCGTAGGCAGCTAAGGATACATTTACTGTATACACAAACATTTAATTCAGATTCTTTCATGGCTTTCTACCTCCACATACTGTCTGCCTATTTTTAGGTTTCAGACACAGCCTTGATAAAGTTTCACAGCTCTGTTTATTCAGCAGTTATGTTGTTATATTATAACAGCTGCTATATTATAATACATAACTACAGCTGAAACAAACCAGCCAAAATCGAATCCCCTAGTTCTGTCAAAGGCAGAGAAAGATTAGTTTTTTTTTTCTTGTTTAATGAATATTATAAATAAGCAAATGACTGCAACCTAACAATAGCTCATTGGTTTTATGTGTGGACTTGTGTGGAATCCTGGTTATGCACCAGACTTTCGGTTGTTTGGGAAAAAAATAATAAATCAAAGTGCAATCAATGCCTCCGGTGGCCACAGCTGTATGGTTGATACAATTCTCAGTCAGATTAGAGCCTCCCTTTTTACTCTTGAGATTTCAACACCATTACCCTTCTGGCAACAGGAAGAGAGGGAGGAAATGAAGATAAAAGTTCAGTGAGAAAGAGAAAAGGCTGCTTATATCATCAAGCTGGGTCTGGGCAGAAAAATATGTGCTGAACGAACCGACTACAAACTCACGTTTTTGTGCAGTCTGAAAAAAGGAATACAAATGAATGATTGCAGCATTTAAAATAAAAATTCAATTTTTTTTTCAAGATGTCCATATCTGAGTCTGTGTGTGCACTTATGTGTATTGGTATGTACAGCTGTCAGCTTGTAGCCTAAGGATAATTCCAGATGCTGGAATATAAATTATGGTATTCTTATTAAGGGGAGAATTTTGGAAAAGCTGGAATGACATTTGGTAAACATGTTATCTGTGTGCTAGTCAAGCATCGCTATTACTGTTTCTTATACTTAGGCTTAGTGTTCTGAACAAAGCCCTAACCTTAAGTACTAAAAGTCTTTATGTAACTCATCCTACACCATGCTTCAGACATGAATGATAGCACAAATCATGTGGCTTAGTTAGAAATTTGGTGCTATAGGTACTTTCTTAGACTTAGGGGTCCATCAGTCAATTAAAAGCTTATAATTAAATCAAATCTAAAAATAAAATGAATAATTGTATGTAATCAAAATAAAACTGAAATAGACATGATATAGGTTTGATCAGGGACGTAGATATTCCTGGATGAGGGGGATGTCTTTTCATTCAGGTATTTTTAGAGCAGGTGTAAAATGTATCGACTATTTTTTTGTTGACAAGGTTGGTTAAGTGTACCTTTCTCATAGTTTGTGTTATACACTCAACTACAGCTCACGACTAACTTTTTTTTTCACTGTTCCAGAACATTCTGAGATGGTCATGATGTTGAGTTCTTTTAAGAGCTGGGGAACGTTATTTGGTGGACCTTTAGGAAACATTCAGGACGTTCTGGGAATGTTTAGGGGAGCATTACTATACTATGTTCCCTCTAGGTCTCTACACTACATTCCCATAACATTTGCAGGACCTTTGAGGGACCAACCTAGAATGTTTTTTTTTGGTTTGGGGTTTGTCAACCGTGTTTGTCAAATGTGCTTTCGAGCTTCTTCGTTTAGCATATTTGATGAGCACATTTGTAACAAATCACTCGAAAGTAATGTGCCACCAGACTGTCTGAGATGTTGTAATAAATGCATTGCTATGGGTTGCGTCTTGCTTGACTGACAGATTGGCTCTCTGACACAGAGATATGTATGTAGATTTCACATTCATCCGCTCCAGACACGTCGGTGTAACCGCCATCTTAGAATGGTTAGCGTGTCCATTTACAGTACGAATCTCTAGCTGTGTCCCAATTCAGAGGCTGCATCCTTCAAAGTCTGTGAAGGTCAGTCTGAGTGTTGTTAAATAAAACCTTTAGGGCAGGCATTCTCAACCCTGGTCCCCGAGGCGCACTGTCCTGCAGAGTTTAGCTCCAACCCTAATCAAACACACCTGAAACAGTTAGTTAAGCTCTTCAGGATTACTAGAAAGCAACAGGCAGGTGAGTTTGATCAGATTTGGAGCTAAACTCTGCAGGACAATGGGCCTCAAGGACCAGGGTTGAGAACCACTGCTTTAGGGGACCAACCTATAATGTAATTTTTTTGGTTCTATTTAGGTTCTATCCATCTTTGAGAAGCAACTTTTGTTCAAATCCTGCATTTTACTCAACCTCATTTGCAAAGCAGTGTACATAGATTCACACAAACATGTTCTGAAAACATTCAGTAAATGAGATGTAAGGGCCTAAATAGGACCAAAAAAAAAAAAACATTCTAGGTTGGTCCCCTTAAGGTCCTGCAAACGTTATGGGAATGTAGTGTAGAGACCTAGAGGGAATGTCCAATAGTAATGGTCTCCTAAACATTCCCAGAACATCATGAATGTTCCCCTATGGTCCGCCAAAAAACGTCCCACAACCCTTTAAAAGAATCCTCTCAGATTGTTCTGGGAACATTACTAGGCGACGTCCATAACATGTTCTGAGAATGTAAAATGTCTAATGGGGTAGTTACCTGCATGTCATGTGACCACACAAAATGATAACCTAAAAATGGTAACACCTAAGTTAACTGGTTTTAAGTCAAAAATATTATTTAATATAGCTGAATCAGTATGTACATTATTTTATACCAATGAAACAAAATATTACGTAATTTAGTAAAAACCAACAAAGTAAAAAAAAAACGAGTGCTGGACCAATTATAATTCACAGTGAGTGGAACAGGATGCGGCCGACAACTGTGGGTGCGGAGCAAAGCCAGTGAAACGAAAGCTAATGAGAGACACCTGTACAACATACCGGTCTTGAATTCCGTAAAGGAGCTCCGGAAGGATAAAAGGAAAAGTGATGACAGTGGAAGCTGAGCGAGGACCAGACCTGGGACACTTCCTTGAACGTGAACATTCACAATTCACAAAAAAGGTCTAAAGGGTTAACCGAGACTCTTACAGAAGGGTACAAGAAGACAGATACGAAAAAAACAAGGCCATATTTTTGGGTAGTGGATGGAGTATGGGAGAATGCCTGCTGAGCATTCCAGGCGGTCTTGTTGCAGATGCACAATCAATGCTTTGCTAAAGATAACATGCTACTGTTCTACTCCTTCACTCACTCCCACAACCTCTGACTGCATCTGACAACCTACAATCATGCTCTTAAAGCCAGCAGGCTACGTCCTGCACCAAATCTAGCTTTGCTAAATGTACTCTTCAAATGATATGTGCTTTTGTGTAAAACATATGCGTTATATGTACCAACCACCCCTTCTCAGTTTCTCTGACAATGCACCTGTTTGAATGGGATTATAAATACATAAAGCACCATTTGTGCTCATCTGTTGCGCTTCACTTTATTGCACCAGTGCAAAACACAGAAAACAGAACGACATATTAGTGGAATTGTCCCCTTCTTCTAAATTTTAAATACCACCTGCCACCGACTGGCAATAGTCTTATAACAATGCACATACTTCGGATACTTCCTTAATTTTTAAGATGAAATAGGTCAATGCAGTGAAATCAAATCATTTGTCCTCAGCTGAAAATGTATTTACATATAACGATTTTTAATTATAATTTAATTTTTTTTATTAAAATGTTTTAATTAAAATTTAATTATTTAATTTTATTTGCCATATACACCTAGGATGACTTAAGGGTGAGTAAATCATGTCTAATTTTCATTTTTGGGTGAACTATCCCTTTAATGATGAGGATTTTCCCTCTCATTGCTCAGACAGTCAGACAAGGACAAAAAGTGATGTTGAATTTCTGCATCTGCCTGAAATCTGATACTTTACCCTTACTGACTATTATTCAAAAACCATAGGACAATGATATTTAGTGCTGATTGTAGCCTACTAACTGAAGTGCTGAACTGTGCAAACCGGTGAAAGGTGATCATGTACAAACATGAGTTACAGTAAATGATGGCCAAGGGCTCCTTGAGAAATTCTAAGATTTGAGGAACATAATATGTATTATTATGTAATCATAAATAATAAAAGTATTATTAAATATTAATATAATATTTTTCACTGTAAATTATTATGGAAATATATTGAATTCATTCATTTTTTTACTTATTTATTTCATTTATTGTGTTGTATACATTCTTTTATTTTGTATTTTTATAGAATTTTATAGGCCCACAACTAGGGTTTTACACTAATATATCGTTTGAATCCAAAATGTTCCATTCTAAAAAATGATGTAATAATAATAATAATAACTCCCATAATAATACCTACAATTCAGCTTGGGGCATTCTATTATTTTTATATTATAATATATAATATATTGTTTGTTCTAAAAATTTAAGATATTTATTTTTCTAATATCCCTATTAATAGCTACAATCCTACTTGGGGTATTATCACTGCTTATTTATTTACTTACATTTTTTTGCAAATGTTTTTCTTCTGATAGTGTATGATTGATTGTTTAAAAAAGCATGGGGATATGAAATAGGGATAGCACATTGCATTTATATACAAAATTGGATTAAAATGCAAATACTAATTTCTATGTCAAGATAATACCAACGTGGCATATAGCAGTATATAATATGTACTGTGCAGCATGCAGTACTGTAGCATAGCATAGCATTCCATTCCAAACACAACCATTGTCTTATGCTAGATGAAGCTCAAAGGGGACCCATATAAACAGGGAAGGTTTAAGAATAAACACTTTTGAGCTGTTTGGCAAAGTATGGCAAGCATGTCCTGTTGTCTCATACTTCCATCTAATCTTGATGTTTCATCTGTTCTTTCGGTTTCATTTTCCATCAATCAGCTAACAAAACAATGTTCATTGATCGTTCTACAGGGCGATTTAATCAGCTTGTGTCGTCTGTTAGAGTGGAAGCGGATTTGACGACTATTTCATTAAATCCCTCTAATCTCTTTACAAGTGGATCATTGGTGTGAATTTAGAAAGCTCTCTGAGAAGAGAAAATGAACTACTCCTGCCAGAACCACAGAGATGAATTATTGACTGATGAGTCAGATTTTACTTCCACAGGGCAAAAGGACTGGCCTGATTTCAGACAACTCAACCTCGATGTAGGTCCAATCTGAACTGACGTTTTGACTGATGTTTGTCTCTCGAGTCTTAAAAGCTGAAACGTTAGCCGATGACTCAGTGTGTTCAACAGCCTCAAGATGTTCCATCTTTCAAGGAAGGGGTTACTGGGAATTGCTAAGACTTTTTCTTTGAACCCTTGTATCATGCTGAAATTCTACAATCATTATGTTATGGGTCAAATGGACCAAATTCACCAAAAAGCAGTGAACCTTTAACTTGAACACTTCTCGCACATTACCAAAAAAAAGTTAACGTGATATATGATCTTTACAACTGTACTTAAATACTTTTGAACATTTGTTTTTCACTAAACATGAACATTTTAAACAGTATTATTTTTATTTACATTTTTATTTACATTTGATTTTCATTTACATTTTGATTTCCTGAAGCTCAAACAGATGATCATGCCCTAGGCAAGATTTATGATGGAGCCCCCCGCACCACACTCCTCCTGATAAAAAGCACTTGAAACAAATATGATTCCTAACCTTTTAATTTATACATCATCTATTATTAAAATGTGTATATTTTTACTTTGTCTATTTTAATCAAACTTTAACTTATGTAATTTGTTTGTTGAGGATGCTATATATAGAGAGAGATTGGATTCAGGTCTTACTCGTATGTGGTAATAAAAAATATGATTCGGATACGTGCATTTGCATCTGTAAGCAGTCAAATCGGATATTCCCCAGTAAATGCGAGTCGTATGTCATTGAAAAACGGACAAGGGCGAATGACGTCAACCCAGGTGGACACAAACTGCGATCAAGGGCTCTCCTCTTTTTTCTCCGCCTTACAAGAGCAATGTTTTGCTGAAGTTTAAAGAAGAAGAGCAGAAAGCAAAACACTGAATAATCATTTGGTCTGCATCAATTGCATATCGTGCCATTTTACATCCTTTTCCAGGTCAGAACGTCTTGGGCTGTTTCACCAGTGTATAGTGTAAATGCAAATATCGGATACGGGTCGCTTTTAAAAGATGATATAAGCGGGTCGTCAAAAAAAAAAATCGGATACAGTCACTAAATCACAATTGTGCATCAAGACCTGCAGTGTAAATCCGGCCTAATTCATCCTAAATGTGTTCTATCGGGTAGATGTCAGGACTCTGTGCAGACCAGTCAAGTTCCACCACACCAAACTCGCTCACCCATGTCTTTATGGACCTTGCTTTGTCCACTGAAGCACAGTCATGCTGGAACAGGAAGGGGCCATCCCCAAACTGTTCCCACAGTGTTGGGAGCATGAAATTGTCCAAAATGTCTTGGTATGCTGAAGCATTAAGAGTTACTTTCACTGGAACTAAGGGGCCAAGCCAACCCCTTAAAAACAACCCCAGACCATAATCCCCCCTCCACCGAACTTTACACTTGGCACAATGCAGTCAGACAAGTACCGTTCTCCTGGCAAACGCCAAACCCAGACTCGTCCATTGGATTGCCAAATAGATAAGTCTGATTCGTCACTCCAGATAACATGTCTCTACTGCAGCTGCTCGGTCATGGAAACCCATTCCATGAAGCTCTCTGCACACTGTTCTTGAGCTAATCTGAAGGCCACACAAAGTTTGGAGGTCTGTAGCTATTGACTAAATTTGGTGACTTCTGCGCACTCAGCATACACTGACCCCACTCTGTGATTTTACGTGGCCTACCACTTCGTGGCTGAATATATATTTTATTTTTCTCAGCAATTTATTTACATTAACACTACCACCCATGTTTACTGTTTACAACATTCCTACACTACTCTATACAGTAAAATAAAAAATATATAAAAAAATGTTTTGACAACTTACATTGACATACAAATAATTACAGACACTTCCTGGACACCACTTCAGTAAATAAACATCAGCGCTACACTATTTATTATTTGAAAATGGAAAAGTATTAAAAAATCCTAGGGATGTTATGTATAGCCTATAAATAAATAAAAAAAACATATAAAACAGAGTTCTCTCAGCCCACCCATATAGATGATGAGAAAAGCATTCACATCTTCATACGAGGCTTCATTCATCCAGCTTCTTATTCGCAGCTTCATATGGATGCTATCCGGTCCACCTTAAAAGACGCAACGCTTCCGCGTCTCTGGTTTCTTATTCATGCTCAACTTAGGAACCGTGTGGTTTGTCTCTTTTTCAAGCTAATGGATTTAATGGATTGTGTTGCTTTTGTGTCTTTTTCAGAAAAGAATAATAAACTATTTTAAAAGGTAATTAACACAGAAATATCAGTGAAAAAATACAAATGTACATAAAATATAATTACATAATTCTTCAATCATTGCACTTGAATGCTTTGAATGAATTAATAAATCAATACAAGGTAAGGTAACTAGAGATTAATGCCAGCTCCAGCCTCTGAAGACTTCAGATGAACCAACACCAGCTGACACCTACCCCTGCAAGGTCTCCAGAACATCAAATAAGGATGAAATACATAATGTATAATCATGTTATCATTGCTTTGAAATGCTAACTAATTTTGCTTAAATGGATATATGATATTTGTCAATACTGTAATCCGTAATATCTTACAACTGTACTTTCTGATTTAATTAATTAATTAAATTGGCTTGAAAGAGCCATTGCATTATGGTTACTGTACCATTTTGATGTTATGGACCCAATCTGACAATGCAGTTAAAAGAGCCATCACATTGTGGACCCATTTGGGGAAGTAGCCTACATCATTTAACTTGTGCTTTATACCCATCGTGCTTGAATATCATCATTCAAATTTTTAAAGATTTTTACTGTAGCGTTATGAATTTATGGACCAAAGAATTTGACAAACGACAGTAGAGTAAAAGCCTTTGCATTAATGGCACAAGTGGCCCATTTGGAGGCACTATATCTCTGCTGCCTTTATGGGTGCGTTCAAAGTTGCACTGGGGCATTATACCCAGTGTACCTGACTGTCACCATACAAAATTCCAGACATTTCTACAGTATCATTTTGAAGTTATGGATTCATGAATTTGACATATATGACAGTACAGTTAGAATAACTTGTATTATGGATTCATGAATTTGACATACATGACAATAGTTAGAATAGCTATTGCATTGTTGGCCCATTTGGAGGCGCTATATCTCAGCTATTTTTATGGGTGCGTTCACAGTTCTACTGGCGCATTATACCCAGTGTGCCTGACTGTCACCATCCAAAGTTCCAGACATTTTTACTGTAGCATTTTGAAGTTATGGATCCATAAATTTTTACATATTTGACAATACAGTTAAATAGCTATTGCATTGTTGGCCCATTTGGAGGCGCTATATCTCAGCTATCTTTATGGGTGCATTCACAGTTCTACTGGGGCATTATACCCAGTGTGCCTGACTGTCACCTTGCAAAATTCAAGATATTTTTACTGCAGCATTTTGAAGTTATGGATCCATGAATTTTACAGATATGATAACACAGTTAATAGCTATTGAATTGTTGGCCCAATTTGAGGCGCTATATCTCAGGGGTCTTTATGGGTGCGTTCAAAGTTGCATTGGTGCTTTATACCCATTGTGCTTTATTATAATAATTTAAATTTTTCGACATTTTTACAGTAGCGTTTTTAATTTATGGATTCATGAATTTGACAAAGAACATTCAATTTTAAAGAGCCATTGCATTGTTGGGCCGTTTGGGCTTATTCCCCATGAACTTGACTGTCACCATGCAACATGTTATGCAACATGCATATAATGTTTGTTTTTTGTTGTCATAAACTATTTATAATTGATAGTTATGTTGTTAAATAATGTTTGGCGGACGTTTGCAACACAGCGTACTTATACTGAAATGTAATGCATCAAGTAGTTCCCTTCATTTGCCTGTAGACTTGTTTAGACATCTGTCGAGTCTTCAAGCATGGTTAGTTACAGTGTAGCTACTTAGTAATTGGAGCATAGGTTTATTGTTGATGTATATTGCATAAACTCTTTCTGGAAAAAGCTAAGTTTTTTAATTTAAAAAAATGTTCCTTTATACAAGACGAATCTTGGCGAAATCCTAACTCAACAGTGAAGGTAGGCTACATATATAGGAGATATATATATATATATATAATCTCCTATATAGAAATTGACAGCGCCTCTAAAGGTCTGACAGCAATGGTACTACATTTCGTAAAGTTGTCATAATATAGCATTATATAGCATAACTAACTAACTCTAACCCTGACACACACAAAAAAAAAAGAAAAGAAAACAATTCAGATTAATTAATTTATTTGTTTACAGCAGGATAAAGTCGTTATTTCTTTGCACAATGGAAAATGGCGCACAAAAAAACAGGTCTATTTTAATAATGTATGGGTCCATAACTTGACAATGCTACAGTAAACATGTATGGAATTTTGCATGGTGACAGTCAACACACTGGGTATAATTCCCCAGTGCAACCGTGAACGCAGCCATAAAGATAGCTGAGATATAGCGCCTCCAAATGGGCCAACAATGCAATAGCTATTCTAACTGTATTGTCATACATGTAAAATTCATGAATCCACAACTTCAAAATGCTACAGTAAAAATATCTGGAATTTTGCACAGTGACAGTCAGGCACACTGGGTATAATGCGCCAGTAGAACTGTGAATGCACCCCATAAAGGCATCCGAGATATAGCGCCTCCAAATGGGCCAACAATGCAATAGCTAGTCTAACCATTGTCATATATGTCAAATTCATGAATCCATAACTTCAAAATGATACTGTAGAAATGTCTGGAATTTTGTATGGTGACAGTCAGGTACACTGGGTATAATGCCCCAGTGCAACTTTGAACGCACCCATAAAGGCAGCCGAGATATAGTGCCTCCAAATGGGCCACTTGTGCCATTAATGCAAAGGCTCTTACTCTACTGTCGTTTGTCAAATTCTTTGGTCCATAAATTCATAACGCTACAGTAAAAAGTTTTTAAGATTTGAATGATGATATTCAAGCACGATGGGTATAAAGCACAAGTTAAATGATGTAGGCTACTTCCCCAAATGGGTCCACAATGTGATGGCTCTTCTAACTGCATTGTCAGATTGGGTCCATAACATCAAAATGGTACAGTAACCATAATGCAATGGCTCTTTCAAGCCAATGTAAGATATTACGGATTACAGTATTGACAAATATCATATATCCATTTAAGCAAAATTAGTTAGCATTTCAAAGCAATGATAACATGATTATACATTATGTATTTCATCCTTATTTGATGTTCTGGAGACCTTGCAGGGGTAGGTGTCATCTGGTGTTGGTACATCTGAAGTCTTCAGAGGCTGGAGCTGGCATTAATCTCTAGTTACCTTACCTTGTATTGATTTATTAATTCATTCAAAGCATTCAAGTGCAATGATCGAAGAATTATGTTATTATATTTTATTTACATTTGCATTTTTTTATTTGTATTTTTTCACTGATATTTCTGTCTTAATTACCTTTTAAAATAGTTTATTATTCTTTTCTGAAAATAGACACAATAGTATCAAACGTGTGAATAAGAGAAAAACCACATGGTCCCTAAATTTAGCTGATGGCATATAATTAAAGAATAGGCATACTGTAATTATATTGAATGTGCCTTAATATTTTACAGCCAATCTTCGCTAATATATTATTATTTTATTCTGAAAATGGACACAAAAGCAAAACACTCTTTGCGGAAGCGTCGGGTCTTTTAAGGTGGACCAGATGCGTCAATATGAAGGTGCGAATAAGAAGCTGGATTCAGCCTTGTCTCCATGTCTTAGCATGAAATGAAGCCAGCGCAAGTTCTGCCAGGAAGACTCAATCGTCACGTCACTAATTACTTTCTCATCTATCCAATCATATCCTACCATAGTATAAAAAGGTGGTACTTACTCATGTCTGAGTTCGCAGATACTGACGCTGCAGCACCACCATCCTCCCCGCCCCGCCACCTCCAAGATGGGACCTTTCCTCCATCCCCCCCTACACCACAAGTCGGGCCCCCCTGTTATCCGCAACACCACTAGATGGACTCTCCCCTCTACCCCGAAGACTTCAGGATGTCTTTCCCTCCATCTACACCACCACCACCAGATGGCCCCCTTGCTTACTTCGCTGGGGTGGGCTGCACCCTGCCTTCATATTCAGGCAGGATACGCAGATTCCAAACCCTCGGAATGCGAATAACAAACGGGGCCTACGCCAAAGAACTTGATTGCTTGCTGAGCTCGAAATAAATGTTCATTGTTACAGCATTAATTCTCCCGAGTCTTTCTGGTACAACTGATAATCTCAATGAGATTTTAGCATGGCCTCAATGGTTAATTGATAAAAATGGGGAAAAAATTGCTATGCAATATCTTTTCTTGATCCAAACTTCATCCATAAACATATTGAATGAGAAAGCTCTTCTGTAAATAATTCAATTGTTTTGAGTTAAAGGACATGTGTATTGTGCACAAAACCTCCATCTAGAGCAAATCAATCCCAGCTGAGCCCTAAACATCCTCTCTAAAACTCCTGTGTTCTGCCAGAAAGAACAGGAATCTTCGACTGGTTCTTCCTGTTTCGCAGCAACTGTAAATCAGATTCCATTGAGCTGGTGTTTCCAAAGTCAAAGTCACCCTTGCATAGGTCAAACTGACTGTTTAGACATTTCTGACTTTGGCTCTTGTATATTGACAGACAGGGACTGTTTATGCCAACACTTCCTCACTTTCACAACTTAAATCACAAACAGGCAGCTCCCATCACTCTGATAGAGTAGATGTGAATGCCAGAACACAATTCCCTGAAGAGATTCCAAAAAAATAAAAATATTGCCATACTTTTCTACAATATACATAAATTCACTGTGACATTTCAAAAACATGGCTCTAAATCATCCATTTATTACAATTTTTGAATGACAAACATATTTGTCTTTGCAATAAGGAGTCTGACCCAATTTTGGTGTCTTGCCCCATCATGGAAAAACGGCAGCAAGACTGCTTTCTTGGAAGACAAGACCAAACCCTTTCAAATATGTGCTGAAACAACCCAGGATGAATGACGACTGCATGACTGCCAGACTTCATGTCCTAAATACCCTGAGGGATACCAAGACTCCTTGTATGTCTTTGAACTGGCATCGATCAGCTTTGAGTCGAAATCTGCCAACATGAATGTTTGCGGACTAGTTTTGTGGTATGCATTAACCACTGGAAAAGTACGTACATAAAAAGAATTCAAAGACAAATCCAGCTGCTGTTTACACATGAAATATTTACCCTCGTTTGTATGAGCAATTGAATGCCAGCAGTGAGACATGGAAGGGCTCTCTTTCTTTGTTCTGATGAGTCAGGAAGATGTGTCTGAACAAGACTTTTGCATTACATCGGCACCAACCTTAAAAAAAACTGACCCAGATTTTAGAAAACCTGACCTCAAAATCAAATTTCCACTAGGCAAGTTACAACAGTGCCACGATAGCATGTTGGCGTTGCAACTGAGCAAAGATCATCTTCAAATTATCGTTTCTGTGCATTGACATGAATTCCTTGTTATTGAGACAGGACATTACCTTTACGTGGAATCCCAGACAGAACAATCAGTCCCAAATTAAGTTGGATCCAGCCAACTAACCCAGACTAATTTTTTAGGCTGTGCATGTAAACAGGCAGTGGCCTCAAAAAGCATTTAGACACTTGTACCACACTTTAAAATGTTCAAATTTCATTGTCTAATATATTAAGTGACTGACATCTGCAAACTAGATGCTAGAACTTCAGTATAAACGTATGTGTTCTGCATCATTTTTGCAATTTATATTAATACTTTTAATTAATAGTTGTGGCAGTGATTTTTTTTGGATTTATGAAGTCGGTTCGTATATCAAACCTACTCTTTAAGAAATATCTTGCTTGAAAAATTAGCTTAAGCTATGTTTAAAATGAGTACACAGTAACAAATTACTGTAAATTTTTTCCAGTGTACATCTTGATTCTACATTGTGTGCTAAATTCAATAGTATTCAGACATTTATGTGTCACTGCAGGTATGTTACTATGACTAAAATCACATCAAACTCAAACGTAATTAGTCCTACTCACCCCGCTCTGAGCTGGATTAGAACCGGCATCTTGAGTGCCTCTTGAGGCCAGGGGAGTGAGGTTTATTTGCACAGCTCTTGCTAGCTTACCTCCGTTATATTCAACACCCTAAACCTCACTACAATATGGGTCACGGCACCAAAAGAGACCAGCCCTGCTCAACCCCCTCCGAGTGCGATTCTAACCAGCGCCTCCAGCACGGTAGGCGGGCACGCTAACAAAGACACTAAAGACTGCATTCATTAGCATCAGTTGTTAGTGCACCTTGAAGACAGAGGAGTGAGATTTACTCACACAGCTCTTACTAGCTTGCCTCTGTTACACTCATCCCCCTAAACCTCACTCCCATCTGGGTCACGGCACCAAATGTTACAGATCCTACTCAACCCGCTCTGAGCAGGATACGAACTGGCGTCAGCAGAAGGGTAGGTGGGCACACAACCAAGGCCGCAAAAAAACGTCACTTGTCAGAGTCAGTTGCTAGCGTGCCTCTTGAGGCCAGGGCAGTGAGGTTGAAGTTCACTCGCACCTATAGCCCTATAGCTTGCCTCAATGGCACAACGTTAAAATAGAAAATTACATAAATGCAGATGTGTAAAAAATAAGAATTAAATAGAGAAATGTGCATGCTGAGGCTGTCATCAAACATCCCATCAGGGTTAAACACAACTGCAGAAGGATGTACATCTCAGCTGCCGTTTTGGGACTCCTTAATGACAGGGGCTTCCCTGAGACTGTAGTAAATTATAAAGCACAGAGTACTGTCAGGCTTGTTCTTCTGTTTATGTAGTCTTCTAATAACATGAAGCTACTAATAGCGAACATAACCCACATCAATAAACATATCCACAAACTCAAAAGTCTGAAAAAACAAAGGGCCCAGATAAAAGAGACAAGACTGAACACAGCCTTCTGCTGTGGTCACCCATTCATAGTACAAAGAAGAAATGAGTAACTTGTAGCTCAGGGTTTTACTCTAACATAAATACAAAATGTTGTCATTTATCAATTTGATAAAACTAGATTTTACATTTGTATATAATGTTTTCCTTGGTAGTTAGAGATTATGTGGCATTGGCCTCTTTGGCATTGTCCATAATGCATCCTTGAATCCCAATTACACACTACCAAAGTCCATTTCAAGTGGTTCACTCTCTTTGTTGATTAGCTAATTTATTTGGAAGGTGGGACTTGTTTTACTAGAACGGCCATACACTGATCAGGCATAACATTATGACCACTGACAGGTGAAGTGAATAACACTGATTATCTATTCATCAGACCACCTGTTAGTGGGAGGTATATATTAGGCAGCAAGTGAACATTTTGTCCTCATTGATGAAGTGTTAGAAGCAGAAAATATGGGCAAGTGTAGGGATTTAAGTGAGTTTGAAAAGGGCCAAAATGTGATGGCTAGATGACAGAGACAGCTCTTGTGGGGTGTTCCTGTTCTGCAGTGGTCTGTATCTATCAAAAGCGGTCCAAGGAAGGAACAGTGGTGAACCAGTGACAGAGTAATGGGCGGTCAAGGCTCATTGATGCACAAGGGAAGCGAAGGCTGGCCTGTGTGGTCCAAACAAACAGACGAGATTATTTAGCTCAAATTGCTCAAGAAGTTAATGCTGGTTCTGATAGAAAGGTGTCAGAAGACACAGTGCATCGCAGTTTGTTGCGTATGGGGCTGCATAGCTGTAGACCAGTCAGGGTGCCCATGCTGACCCCTGTCCACTACCGAAAGTGCCAACAGTGGGCAAGTGAGTATCAGAACTGGACCACAGAGCAATGGAAGAATATGGCTTGGTCTGATGAATCACGTTTCCTATCACATGTATGTCCGGGTGCGTGAGCGTCGCTTACCTGGGGAACACATGACACCAGGATGCACTATAGGAAGAAGGCAAGCCAGTGGAGGCAGTGTGATGCTTTGGGCAATGTTCTGTTGGAAAACCTTGGGTCCTGCCATCTATGTGGATGTTACTTTGACACATACCCCCAACCTAAGCATTGTTGCAGACCATGTACCCTTTCATGGAAACTGTATTCCCTGGTGGCTGTGACCTCTTTCAGCCGGATAATGCGCCCTGCTACAAAGCAAACATGGTTCAAGAATGGTTTGAGGAGCACAACATTGAGTTTGAGGTGTTGACTTAGCCTCTACATTCCCCAGATCTCAATCCAATCCATCTGTGGGATGTGCTGAACAAACACGTCCAATCCATGGAGGCCCCACCTCGAAAATTACAAGACTTAAAGAATCTGCTGCTAACATCCTGGTGCCAGATACCACAGCACACCTTCAGGGGTCCATGCCTTGATGGGTCAGGGCTGTTTTGGCAACAAAAGGGGGACCAACACAATATTAGGAAGGTCATAATGTCATGCCTGATCTGTGTATTGAGCCCAGGTGTATTGGGCTTTCAAACACTGTGGGCTTTTCACCAGTCTCAGCTATATACAGTTTCTGACTCTACGGGCATTCAACCTTGCAGAAAACAATGCTTTACTTGTGGTGGTTTGTGGTTTACTAAGAGTTGCCAAGTGGTTGCCAAGATGTTCTGAGAGGTTGTTACTATAGCTTGTTCTGGGTGGTTACATACTAGTACAAGTCTCTAGGATATTTTGGTCTCTAGATATGCCTCAGTTTCTACTCCAATTAAAGTCTATGGGATTTTATGGCTGTTTATCATCCAACAGGCATTCCGATTGACCCAAGTAAAATGTTCACCTTCAGGGTGTGGTACACACTTTTTTTTTTTTTTTTTTTGCAGTGAAATCTTTACTGAATTTTATAAAGTAAACATAAGAATAACTTTTTATATTGTTAGTAATATTCCAAGACTTTAGATTATATTATCTTGGCAAAAGAGAAGTGCTCACTAACACATATTTAGACAGATTTGAGAACAATATTTGAGAGAAATAGGCCTTTTGTGTACACTCTTGGATTTTTGAGTTCAGCTCATGAAAAATGGGTGCAAAAAAAAAAAAGTGTTGTGTTTATAATTTTGTTCAGTGTATTTCATTGCTTTGTGTTTTGCCCCCACAAAAAGCTTTTGTCATAAAATTAAAACATCTTACTAAGACATATTATTGGGAGACAGAGTAACAACTAATATTTATATGCCTTTTTTATGTAAGCAGTTGTTATAGTAGATGTTTTACTCAGTTTAAATGGGATTTTGACTATTATTCAGGCTTTACAGAGTTTACAAACCGCATGATATGAAGGATCATTCATGTCCTCAGCACAACATAGGATGAGAGAATGTAGCATGTTTTGCACATGGTCGTGATTCTTATGCACCTCTGATACTACAAAATTCTGAAAACCAGAACTTCCTGAATGTGCATGACTTCACTAACAACCCATCTAACAGATCTGTCTATTTCATCTTCGAACAACGTGTTTGGCAGACAAAAGAACAGCTGTGGAATAAAGACAGCCGTGTGTACTCAGCCCTAGAGTGGAAATACATACAGTACAGACACACAGACCCTCCTGCCAATGTTTGCATTGTGACCCAGATCTTATAAACAGACATAGACATGTTTTTAAACATTCACACACATACACTAATCTTTTAGAAGTACCATGAACCCAGATCTAAATGAAGGTGATCCAGTGTTAGTCACCCTTACCAGTTATTTCTCCTCACCCCTCTCACCCTATTTTGGCTTGTCGAGACCTGTTTTTATGTGATACAAACTGGAATTTAAAGAGTAACATGCTCTATCATGCTCCACTGGCATCTGTTTTCCTCTGCATTTCTGCAGGGTTTGCTTTTCTCATTTAAGGTTAGACCTGTTTCATACATACAGTATCTGGAGCAGGTTGTCGAAGCAGCAGGGACGACATTTTTGGGTCTGGTACAAAACCTTCATCGCAGACCCTCCAGTTTTTCGGACCCCCCTTCACAAACCAGTCTGGTTTTCCAGTTGTTCCCTCTTATAAGGCCTTGTGCCACAGCATAATTAGGGATGCACCTATATGTGTGGCTAATACGATAATTACTTGTTAATTTCATGCTACGGCTGATGACGGATGTACAGTGATAAAAGATGTTTCACTGTACTTTTCTAGTACTTTTGGCATAATAATTTATTTTCAGTATTTAAGGCAATACACAAACTAAATAAAATAAAAACAGATATCAGCAATTAAAATAAAGGATTACAAAATTAAAATCTGCAAGTTCCGCTGACTTAAACTTAAAATTTCTTAACTTAAAAAATTTGAGGCAACAGATTTCAATTACCTTAAATTTTTTGAGTTTTGCCAACTTATTCTGGTTTACAGTGCACTGGCCCCAATTTTGACATCAGCCATATATATATATTCTAACTGTTAACTGTTAATGTTCAGCATAACTGACTGTGTTTACACGAGTACTTGCCAAGACTGGCATTTTGACTATATTTTGTGTGCATTTGACTGTTTAAGCGCAATAAGCAGCGATAAGAACTCAATTTAGTACTTAGAGGCGGCTTTATATTTAAATCTGCGGGAATGGGTAAAATTATGCACAATACGCGCAATCTCATGCCTAAATTTAGGCCCTGAAACACCAACATTATTCATCCGGAGCAAATGAAATGAGTAAGTGAAGTCATCTCGCTGTCGGCGAGATGAGATAGATGGTATTGTGTATCTATTCTGCAGAAAATTAGTATTGGAAGTGTTTCAGATCAAAGACAGAAATTCTATTCAGTGCAAAATAGAATGTGCTTTGTGTGCCTATAACTGCAGGTGAAACTTGCATTGAGCTCAACAAAAGGAGTTTTTCGAAATAAAGATGAGTAATTCCCTACATCATTTTATGTGGCTTCATGAAAACATATAAAGCAAAGACTGAGTTCATAAATTTCTAGGTGCAATTTAACTTTATTTTCTGCTGATTTCAACTAATTAAACTCTACACTATCAATGCTGTGATGCTGCTACTCTTGATTCAGCCTGAATGGATACTGTAACATTTTAATATAAACGCATAAAAATGAACACATTGTTGGGTGCTGAAATGCAGATGTGAGATACTAGTCTGAAGTCCAACAAGCCTTATCTTAAAAGTCCCTCAGGCTGTTTTGGGGACGCAAAATGATGACGATTTAGGCTGCAATGTTCTCTCTGGTATGAGGAATTGGCTAATTTGGTGGGAATAAAAAAACAAGAATCAGATTAGATCGAGAAACACAGAAAGAAAGAACAGGTGCAACTGCAGAAACTAGGGCAGATTTGGTTTCCCAGAGAAGGGATCCATTGAGGGCCTCTTGAGATTGCAAATAATCTGTAATGAGTTTGGAAATGACTTCCGACCAAAAATAACCAGAATAACAAGGTGGTCGCCGTAACAACCCTGCAGCATATTTAAAAAACAGCTTGAATGTTTTTCATGTCTGTTCTGTCAAACCAGTTTTAAATATAAAGACAAATTCGGATATGGAATTCTCAATGGCGACAGAGACGTGAACCAATCGACCAAAATCTGGCATGAAACTCAAGCTGAAAACAATATGAGACAGTTACCCAATATAAATTATTCACAGTACGGCAGTGACTAAGCAGAACTTGAGCCAGAGAGGAAGGGGGAGTTTTGCATGAGAGTCCGGGAAGGAATTACAGAGACGTGGCACTGCTGTCGGCCAGCACAAGAGCCAGTAACTGTTACCAAACCGTATACAACAGTAACACAACTCACATTGTTAAGCAAGTTAAGTGTCACTTGCGGTCATAAGCTTTCTAGGTCACTGCTGCATAGGCATTTTCAGTGTGTTGCAGTCCTTGGTATATTTTAAGTTAAATCTGAATTGTAACTACGTGCCCTTTTTCTTTACCACTGCAGAGATTATGTGCCCATGACAGTTTTAAACTATTTCATGACACTTTACTTGAAGCCTGTATATAATGCATTATGAAAATTATAGTTTTGGTCCTACGTACTGATTGGTCAGTACTACTTTGTTTCTCACCATGCAGCCACTTTATTTTAATGCCCCCCAAATTACTTTAAGTAACTTTGCTATTACATGTCACCTTATTCACCTGTAGCCATATCACCCTGTAACCCAAGACTGAAGCTAAGCATGGCGGAGTCTGGTCAGTACCTGGATGGGAGACTTCCTGGGAAAACCAGATCGCTGCTGGTAGAGGTGTTAGGGGGCCAGCAGGGGGTGCTCACCCTGTGATCTATGTGGGTCCTAATGCCACAGTATAGTAATGGGTACTCAATACTGTAACAAGCACCATCCTTCGGATGAGACGTTAAACCAAGGTCCTGACCATAAAAAATCCCAGGGGTGTAACGCCGGCACCCTGGCCAAATTTTCCCATTGGCCTCTGTCCATCATGGCCTCCTAATAATCCCCATATAGAGATTGGCTTCATCACTCCGTCTCCTCTCCACCTATAAGCTGGTGTGTGGTGGGTGTTCTGGCGCAATATGGCTGCCATCGCATCATCCAGGTGGATGCTGCACATTGGTGGTGGTTAAGAGATTCCCCCTTCTATATATAAAGTACTTTGAGTACCCAGAAAAGCGCTATATAAATGTAATGAATTATTATTATTATTCTAATAACCTGAACCCTAACCTAACAGTTTACTACATTCTGCTAATAAGAGTTAGTTGACAAGTAGTTGCAAAGTTACTTATAGTTAGTTTAATGTCTAAAGTAGACCCTTGAAATAAAGTGCAACCCTATACTCAAGCATGCTATGTACATGATTGTAATTTTAACTGTGGCATGCTATTTGAAATTAAAATATAAAGTTAATATATTTTAAATGTACTAAATCGCAACTTCATAATTACAATAGTGTACTTAAAAATATATTTAAATACATGATACATAAGTAACATTAAAGTATATTTTAGTTTACATGCTTTTCATGCATTCGGCAGTAGGCTACACTTAAAACAATAGAAGTAATTATGATAATTTGTAATAATGAAGCTATGATACATTTTTATTTAATTGTAAATAACATGCAATTAAGTGTCTGAAAACCTTCTTTAAAAGTATATTATTTCCATACTAGTCAACTAGACTCTCCCTTATCAACTAAACTCCCTTGTGAAGGTTCTCCTTCACTTCACTTTCCTTCTGTACAGATGAAAACGTTATCGAAATGATCAGAAACTACTAAAAATGCTGAATTATGCAGTGCTAAATTAAAAGTAATTTAGCGGTTGTTTTGTAAAGAAAAACTATGCGCCTGAGCACATACATATTCCAACACGCTTTCCTTTAAACTAAACACGTAATAATGCTTAAAGTTTACACGAAGAAGATAACGGTATCGTTTCAAAACTATTTCAAAACCTGTTTCTGAGTTTGCCTTCTCAAGCCGCCGGGCGCTGTTGCCGTGTGGATGAGCGGCCAGAACGCGACGAGAGTTTTCTGTTTGGTTGAAAATAGTGTTGTGTAAGTGGCCCCATTTTTATTGTACAACGGAAATGAATCAATCAAAAACTCACGTTAGCTTAACAATATTTTTTTTCTAGAGCTGATGTACAGCCAAAACAATCTCTCTTCCATTAAGTTCCTATTATACCTTTAAAGCTGCTTTGAAACAATCTATATGTGACTCTAGACCACATAACCAGTCATAAGTCGCACGGGTATATTCGTGGCAATAGCCAACAATGGGTCAAAATTATCGCTTTTTCTTTTATGCCAAAAATCATTAGTATATTGAGTAAAGATCATGTTCCAAGAAGATACTTTGTAAATTTCCTACTGTAAATATTTTTTTAAATATATTTTTAGTAGTAATATGCATTGCTAAGGACTTAAAGGGTTACTTCAGCGATTTAGCATTAAGCTTTGTATCAGTAGAAATTCGGTAGTATATGCAAATGATCGTGCTTCCCCCCTCATATCCCCCCTGAGACGAGAGAATGATGTATTTTATTTCAGGGAAAAATCCTCAGATGATGCAAATATCATCATTTTGCGTCATCTGAGGATTTTATGGCCAGAGGCTAGAGACTACGCACCTGTCCCAAATGGCACACTTCATGTGCACTTTCGGTCTTGTGGACTTACATGCACGCACGCACGTGTATACAGGTGTCCGTTAAGTCCATGAGACCACAGGGTGTCCCATTTGTCATTTTAGGTCTCAGAACGGTGCTTGTGAGCGCCCCCTTGAGGTTGATATGCGCCCTCGATGTGCACTTCTGCCGAGCCCGCACTGGTGGGGGTTACGCAGCGGACTTCTTCCCAGCAGTCAAGCGGCATTACATCGTGCAAGTGGCGAATCAGAGGAAAACCGTGAGGATTTAGGGTGACTTTTGGGACAGGGCCCGCAGCCAGTAGATGGAGCTAGTTCCACATGTTTTCAACCCGCCCATGGGGGGGTGGGATCACACTCACAGCGCTCCGCTCGGCCAAATGAATTCCTATGAAAGTTAAGCTTCCATAGTCATGATCTGAAACACGCCAGACTGAACACGCACTGTGAATGTATTACCTCAGCGATTCGCTTGTGATGAATGAAATCTGACTCCTGCTGCATTTGTGCTGTGACTCTCGTTCGGCTCACTCACATAATATTGAACAGACATGTTCAGTTTTTGTAGTGTCTGTTCTCTAACTGAACTAAATAATTGTATTACTACGAAAATCAAATCAACGGTAGGGCCGGTGCTACGGTGGGAGAGTGATCCAGTAAAACAGTAGTCATGGCCTCGTTGGGCAGCGAAGCAAGTGCATTCTGAGAGTTGTTGTTTTTCATCCACATGAGCCAAAAATAAATTTTCTGTCTTTTCTCAGTCTAGAAGGCACCAAATTCAAAAATAATTTCAAATTTCTACAACATAAATGACACAGTTTAAATACACATTCATCTTCCCATCGCTAAAGTACCCTTCAGAGGCGATTTTCTCAATATTTGGATTTTTTTGCTCCTTCAGATTCCTCATTGTATTGTAAATACAGCATTGTTAATGTTTTACGATAAATTGTAAAATAATCTTTTCATAAATAATATATTTTTTTTATAAATAACTACCAACACACCACAGAATTGGTGGTGTTCATGCTGTAATCATATTTTTATGAAACCATAGAAATGCAATATAAGATATTATAATCTAAAACATACAACTGTTAACTATGAAAGCATTGTAAACATCCTTATGTGGCTTGTTTTGTAGTTTACTTATACAAGCTTTTAGTAACATTTTAACAAATTTTCTTTTGACAACAAATGTGCAAAATGTTTCCCTTTAGTATGTTACCTCACCCCAACATCATTTGTGTTTTGTGTTGTCAGTGTAATTTAATGTTATATAAGCAACTCTAATCAAATCCTTGTGTCTGGGGTCTAATTCCTGTAAGTCAAAAATGGTCCCTTCATGTGTTTCCTGACCTTGCCTGGGTGTGGAGCCAGGCTTGTTTAATGGATCAATTTCAACACAGCGTATCTGGATCTGTCTCTTTTCCTGATACAGAAGTGCCTTCCTTTAAAACAAGGTCATTATCCTCTAAGTCAAGAAAAGCGTATTTCTGCCCATTTCTATGCTCATTTTGGGCTAGAAACAAAAATTGCATAAGATAACACTGATGTTGGGACAGTCTCAGTGTCAGGCAGGACTTTTTGTATTTTGTTTTTTTAATAATTTCTGACTGAAGACTTTTCATCATGGAAACAATCTCAGAGGCTAATTAAACACGACTAGACATGTTATCTATATCTCGAAAGCACCGATCCGATGAAAGTAGTCTTCTGAGTCAGCATTATACCTGAAATGGAACCTCATAAGTGACTGATCTGAGTGCTCATAGGCAGCAACTGTGTATGTCACACAAATATGGCATGTTGGAAAGATTATATTTATGAGTTGAACACACATGGATGTCAACACTAGTAGTAGTAATTACAAGTGGGGAAACCGAGTTTCCGAGTTCGGAGCATGTCAGTGAGAAAATATGGTGAACGCAATAGATGCAGCATATGTCTTGACGATAGATTTGTTGAAATTATAAAAATAAAATAAAATTCATTTTACAATAAAATGCTATAAATTATATAAAAATTATATTTTAAATCAAAGTAACTTGAACACACCTGACATTGTAATTATGACTTCCTAATTTGTAAATATGAACTTCCATGAAGGACTTGAATGCACTAATAGTCTTCACACACAAGGCACATGGTAGAATAACAAATTATTTCAATGGAGTTTGGCTTTAGCTTGTTAGCTTGTTGCTAAGCTAATTATGCGATACTCTTTAAGATTATAGCACACACAAATATTGGGTAAAACTGTCAATTGTTTGTAACAGATTGAGCTATTTTAAGAAATGTTTTCGGTATTAAATTCATTCAAAAAGACATTTTTAAAATCACATTTTTCTTGTGTCATGCAGCATCTCAGTGGATTTTTCCATTGAGCTTGTTACCATGCATTATGTAATTGGTTACTCCATCTAATGC
This sequence comes from Gobiocypris rarus, assembly GCA_023029165.1. Lineage (NCBI taxonomy): Eukaryota > Metazoa > Chordata > Actinopteri > Cypriniformes > Gobionidae > Gobiocypris > Gobiocypris rarus. Next base: position 9,449,856 of record CM040920.1, read on the forward strand.
TGCCCTAGAATTTGGGCAAATGGCGATATCTTGTGCTAAGGATCCTTCTTAGCACAATAAGCAATGCCTTAACATCCTACCTATGTAGACAACTCACTAGGTTTTGAAACATATTAAGAGTCTAAATATATATGTGGTATAATGTTTGTAATAGATTGAGCTATTTTAAGCTATATTTTTGGTATTGAATTCGTTCAAAAATACATTTTTAAATTGACATTTTTCTTGCATCATGGACCATCTCAGTGGATTTATCCACTGAGCTTGTTACCATGCATTATGGAATTGGTTTCTCCTTCGAATGCTGCCCTAGAATTTTTGCAAATGAATGTATCTTGCGTTAAGGATCCTCCTTAGCACAGGAAGCAATGCCTTAAATCATACCTATGTAGACAGCTCACTAGGTTTTGGGAACAGATTAAGAGTCTTAATATATTTGGTATCCAAACGTTCTAAGCAAGTATGGACAGGTACTCACTGGAACGTCTATCTTGATGAGGGCGATGTCTGCTTTCTCATCCACGTCTTTGATTTTGGCGTCATAGGTGGCACCAGTCTTTAGCTCAACCTTCACCCGATGTTTGTTGGCTACCACGTGAGCATTGGTTACGATCAGACCATCTTCAGACACCACAAAACCAGAGCCGCTGGCCACCGCCACTTCCCGCTTGGAGAACACCATTCTAAAAAAAAAAAAAAAAATGTAAGTGGGTTTTGAACATCATTTTGATGAGAAACCATCTTATATTATGTCTACTTTCCACTAGGTAACAGCAAAGAATGATGGTCACTCAAAATCTTTGATTTGACTATATTTTCCAGCTAGGCTTGAGACCAAGAAGGAACTTCCTCTGAACAATGATTTGTGGAAAACATGATGTTCTCCACCACATTTTTCACCGCAGTTCACAATTTCAACACCCTAAAATTGAGGTCGTCTGTATTCTGCATTCCACAAACTGACTTTTATGCAATGATGAAGATGATCATGATGTTTAAGAGAGAAATACAATCTATTTATGTCTACAACGAAGTGGAAAAACATCCAATCAGATACTTATTATAATAATATATAGAATAAAACTTTGTGGTACATGCCATAATTTTCCTTTTTTTTTACGAAGGGCTTGACCTTCAACTTGCACAACATGATTTAGCCATGAGGAAAATATTCCTGGAACAACATCCTTGTCAATCCTTGTTAAGTCTACTTGTAACTGGTTGATAAGAATGTTGTTTTGGGACCAATATGGATATAAACATGCCTACTTGGAAGAAGTCATCTGATGTTGATGATAGAGGGCAATCAAAAGACAAAAATAAAGAGGGAGTATCTATTTTTTCCTCAGTGTTGACTTATTAAGGTAGAGAAAATTCCACAAAATTGAAATTGCACATGAAGTCACAATCATACTTAATATTTACTTTAATAAAGATTCCAAGAACCATTTTTTGTTTTCCCCAAAAAACCTTTCAAAGAAACAGTTAAAACAAAATTCTTAGGGTTAAGAACATTTTAATACTCTAAATAATCTTTTTCCACTATAAAGTTTCCATGGATGTTAAAGGATCTTCATGGAACCACAGATGCCAATTAATAACCTTTATTTTTGAGTGTTGTGTTTAAGGGTGTGTTCAAACTTGGCAGATTTGGTTTGATTAAAACAAATTCTGGTACGATTGCTCTGTAAGTGTGGTTAAAACCCTCTTGGGTACCAAAGAAGTGGCTTCCAAACGAACTCTTGTGTGGTTTGACTGAAATATAAATGCAACACAGTCTAAAGACATCAAAACAAACCAAAAACAGAATGTTTATCACACGATGTGACCCTAAAAAGGATAGAATGCTCAAGCATTGCTGTTTTTTCTAAACATAGGAGCTATATGCACATTAGAGTTCAGTACTCATTGGAAATGCCATCTAAGATAGTCCTGATAAAGATGTCTTCTTGGAGACATGAAATCATTGATTAATGGAGTGTGTGATTCAAGAGACATACTTGCGGAACAGCTCAATGTGAACCACAGCTGGAGCGATCTTCTCCACCACATCAGCGATGAAGTTATATTTGTGCCGGAGACTATCTGGATTGTCCTCATGGCCTGGAGAACACATGGCAAAGAAAGAGTCAGTTTATACCAATATGGTACAGCAAATAAACTGTGTTAAATTCAAGCCAATTATTTTTAAACAGAATTGAAAATAATTCTAATCATTATTTATTCCAGGACTGGATTACGGATTGGGCCAGTGATGTCAGGAAGTTGTACACCAAGGTTCTCAGTGCATTGAGCTCCATGATCTGGCTTGGGGCATGGGGCATGGGGCAAGGCCCAGTGAGAACTAGGAAAGCAGCCCCCTCGTTCTAATGCCCCACTTTATATTAGGTGGCCTTAACTACTATGTACTTACATAAAAAAAATAAGTACAATGTACTTACTGTGTTCATATTATGTTGCAAAACACCTTTGCTGATATTGAGGTGGGATATGGGTAGGGTTAGGGACAGGTGTGGTGGGATGGGTAAGTTTAAGGGTAGGGTTAGGTGTAAGGGAAGTGTCAACTGTGTAATTACAAATGTAACTACAGAAATTAATTACAGATGTAATTACATGCAGGTATTTTTTTTAAATGTAAGTACAATGTAAAAACATGTATGTACACAATAAGTGCGATGTATCAAATTATTAATTAAAATGTTAGTACATAGTAGTTAAGGACACCTAATATAAAGTGGGTCCGTTCTAATTGCCGTTAAGTTACCGGGGCGGGAAGGGGGTATGGAGTCCCCCTCTGTCTGTTCGCCATCGAGTGTGTGACCCACTGCGGTAGTACCAGTTGCACTGCCCTAAGGACGGCGCTGTAGAGCTATAATGTTAGCCTACCAAAACCACATGCTTATAATTTTTTGCCAATTTGCTGTTTAATCTTCTTCAAGAAGCTGCTTCACTCAGATATACGTCACACTTGGGAAGAAAAGACTGCCGCAACGTCCGTTTCACGCAACTTTCCTTTTTAACGTGACAGTAAACAGTAAAAAGCTGATTTTGGTAATTCGAGTAGATAGATATAACACATTTTCAGTTCAGTTTTTCATCCCATAATACCAGAAAAACCATTATAGTATTTTTACAGTGTATTTCTGGCAAACACAGTGGCCAGCTTTTCACCGTAAATTTAACAGGATATGTTTTACCGTACTCTCAAAATAATGAAATAACTGGGCGTTTTATTATTGATTTGAATTGAAATTGTTTCATTATATAAGAGGAAAGAAAATGAGTGCGCTGTGAAAAACATGAAACACAGCTGTAGTAATGTCTTGCCAGGAGACAATAGTTACTGAGAATTTTAGTGTCATTATACAAAAAAATGTGACCACAGAATGGCATGATTTCTCAAACTGGAGAGAGCTATTCAATGAGATTTATTCCATAAAACACCAGCAGACCTAATACTGCTTATAAAAAAATGCTAAATGAATAGGATGAATGTGAGTTTTATGGGAAACAGAGGTCAACTTGTCTAGGCAATGATGCATCCTTAAATTCACAGGAAGTCAGAGAAGGCTTATAAAACTTTGGGTCTGAGTCAAAACCTTTTATAACTTTGCACATGTAACAGTATTTTTTACCTTGTGTAACCCTCCTATCACAACATCTGCAGGCAAGCACATCTGCACTGCCCCCTTATCCATGTTAGGTAGCGTGCTATTTGTTTCTTCCCCGAGGGTCTGTGTTTATCCACTGTTTGAATTCCCCGGTGATAAATAGCACCTTGACCCACAACTCCAAAACTTTATGACCCTTTTTAATTTCTGAGAGATGCTTGACAATTTGGGTTTTAAAAGAGAGTAATTACCATAATTCAACACATATGGGTTCAGCACTCATTGCACGCTTGCCAAACCAAAAACCACCTACAACATTAGTGTGGAATTAACAAATCATATATATCTGCAGTCTTGTCATGCTATTGTAAATTATATCAGATGCTAAACTCATGGGAAATTTCTTTTTTAATGGCACTTGACAACCTCTGGGAGAGGGTGAAACCCTATAAGTTGAAAATTGGTTGTAAATAGGAATTACATTTTACTATTGTAGAAACAAGAAAAAAAAAAGTTGGCTTGATTGCCATTCCCTCTAGCACATCCCATCATGACTCTGGAATCTTGATAATGGAATTGTTTTTCCTCCCTCATAACATGGCTCCACATCTGTAGAGGGTTTAGCACGTTTAAAGCGGGAGAACATTTTGTTTGTTATGTCATAGCTGGCACAAAATGCAATGCATTTATGCAACCCACATACGAGTCATGTTTTATGTGAAAAGTACAAATAATGATTCTATATGCTTCAGGGACATGGGGAAAGGTCAGGAAATGGCCACATGGACATCTGCTCTTTGCAAGTGAAACTTTAACCAACTGAAGAAAATATTGCGGCTTTTATAACATTTCATAAAAAAGCCCTGCGGTGTTGGGCACTATGAGTTCTAACTGTTTTTGACTAATGTCACAAATTCAAAAACCTATTGAGAATCTGGTTGAGTTATGTATTTTACGTTGTTATGTGATGTCTTTCCTTGTAAAAAAAAGACTCTAGCATACTTTTAAAAAGAGTACTTATTACGGAAAAATATATTTTATTAAAAAGAATATACTTAAATGTGAACTAAATGTTTTTGAAAACTTAATTGCATGTTATTTACAGTTATTAAGAGTGTTTTTTGACACACTAAAGTAAGACTTATGTAATTTCAAAATTATCGCTATTTTGTCTTTAAAATATGGTTAAAGTGTACAATTCAATGTACTGACAATCATTTATGGTAAACAAATATTTACTTCAATGTTATTTCTATTGAAAACTGTCATGTTTTAAATATATTAATAATTACACATTTGAAATAATGAAGATGAAATCTAGTACAGTAAAATAATTAATATTAAATATATATATATATATATAAAATAATCATCATCCATGTAACGTGCTTTAGTACGACACATCAACATCATTACACAAGTCCTTGTAATTTAAAATGTGCTTTTAAACATTTAATTTGACATTGTTACAGTGTACTTTTTAAGTGTATTAAGAATCATAGTAATAAAAATGAAGAATTTTATGATAAATAAATCTAAATCTAAGCTGTGAGTTTGATAATATGGTTTATTTCTGTTATTTATGTTTTGGCTTGTAATTTATTCTTTATACAGTACATGCAACTTCACATTAACAAATGAACAATTTGTAGGGTTTTTGTCCATGGTATGTGTCATTTGATGCAAAATTATGTCATTTTGAAATTATATACAAATCTAGTAGCACAGATGTGTCCAGATGTTTTCATAACAGTGTAACCAAGAGTGTACTGAAAGAGGAGTTATACAAGAGGAGATATACAATTATGTGATCTATATTAGATCAGTATTTCCACCATGTTTCAAATCAACACACCCCTTCCAACATCGCAACTCATGTATCATCTAGAATTCAGAATTTCCCTTTTTAAATACCACTTCTTCTAGTCATTATTCTTGGAGCTCAAATTATGACTCCACATGAAGGATGCATAATACATAACCCTTGTAAAAAGAAATGCATTTAATTGTATTGAATGTGCACTTGTCACGAATTTATGTAAGTTTCCGCTACAGAATAATTAAAAAAATGGTAACTGCTACTTTTCATCTCACAATTCAGAATTTTTTTTCTGTAAAATTCTGAATTTCTCAGAATTGTGAGTTATGAAGTTAGAATTGGGAGTTATAGTCAGAATTGCGTGATATATAGTCAGAATTGGGAGTTATAGTCAGAATTACAAGATATAAAGACAGAAATGCGTGATATATAGTCAGAATTGGGAGTTATAGTCAGAATTACAAGATATAAAGTCAGAATTGCGTGATATATAGTCAGAATTGGGAGTTATAGTCAGAATTACAAGATATAAAGTCAGAATTGCGAGATATAAAGTCAGAATTGCGAGATATGAAGTCAGAATTGCGAGTTATAGTCAGAATTGTGAGATATAAAGTCAGAATTGTGAGATATAAAGTCAGAATTGCGTGATATAAAGTCTGAATTGTGAGTTATAAAGTCAGAATTGCGAGTTATAAAGTCAAAATTACGTGATATAAAGTCAGAATTGTGAGATATAAAGTCATAATTGTGAGATATAAGGTCAGAATTGTGAGATATAAAGTCAGAATTGTGAGATATGAAGTCAGAATTGCGAGTTATAGTCAGAATTGCGTGATATAAAGTCAGAATTGCGAGTTATAAAGTCAGAATTGCGAGATATAAAGTCGGAATTGTGAGATATAAAGTCAGAATTGTGAGTTATAAAGTCAGAATTGTGTGATATAAAGTCAGAATAGTGAGTTATAAAGTCAGAATTGTGAGATATAAAGTCAGAATAGTGAGTTATAAAGTCAGAATAGTGAGTTATAAAGTCAACATTGTGTGATATAAAGTCAGAATTGTGAGTTATAAAGTCAGAATTGTGTGATATAAAGTCAGAATAGTGAGTTATAAAGTCAGAATTGTGTGATATAAAGTCAGAATAGTGAGTTATAAAGTCAGAATAGTGAGTTATAAAGTCAACATTGTGTGATATAAAGTCAGAATTGTGAGTTATAAAGTCAGAATTGTGTGATATAAAGTCAGAAAAGTGAGTTATAAAGTCAGAATTGTGAGATATAAAGTCAGAACTGTGTGTTATAAAGTCAGAATTGTGAGTTATAAAGTCAGAATTGTGAGATATAAAGTCAGAATTGTGAGTTATAAAGTCATAATTGTGAGTTATAAAGTCATAATTGTGAGATATAAAGTCAGAATTGTGAGATATAAAGTCAGAATTGTGAGTTATAAAGTCAGAATTGTGAGTTATAAAGTCATAATTGTGAGATATAAAGTCAGAATTGCGAGTTATAAAGTCAGAATTGTGTGTTATAAAGTCAGAATTGTGAGTTATAAAGTCAACATTGTGTGATATAAAGTCAGAATTGTGTGATATAAAGTCAGAATTGTGTGATATAAAGTCAGAATAGTGAGTTATAAAGTCAGAATTGTGAGTTATAAAGTCAACATTGTGTGATATAAAGTCAGAATTGTGTGATATAAAGTCATAATTGTGAGATATAAAGTCAGAATTGCGAGTTATAAAGTCAGAATTGTGAGTTATAAAGTCAGAATAGTGAGTTATAAAGTCAGAATAGTGAGTTATAAAGTCAGAATTGCGAGTTATAAAGTCAGAATTGCGTGATATAAAGTCAGAATTGTAGATATAAAGTCAGAATAGTGAGTTATAAAGTCAGAATTATGAGTTATAAAGTCAGAATTTAGATATAAAGTCGGAATTGTGAGATATAAAGTCAGAATTGTGAGTTATAAAGTCAGAATTGTGTGATATAAAGTCAGAATAGTGAGTTATAAAGTCAGAATAGTGAGTTATAAAGTCAGAATAGTGAGTTATAAAGTCAACATTGTGTGATATAAAGTCAGAATTGTGAGTTATAAAGTCAGAATTGTGTGATATAAAGTCAGAATAGTGAGTTATAAAGTCAGAATAGTGAGTTATAAAGTCAACATTGTGTGATATAAAGTCAGAATTGTGAGTTATAAAGTCAGAATTGTGTGATATAAAGTCAGAATAGTGAGTTATAAAGTCAGAATTGTGAGATATAAAGTCAGAACTGTGTGTTATAAAGTCAGAATTGTGAGTTATAAAGTCAGAATTGTGAGATATAAAGTCAGAATTGTGAGTTATAAAGTCATAATTGTGAGTTATAAAGTCATAATTGTGAGATATAAAGTCAGAATTGTGAGATATAAAGTCAGAATTGTGAGTTATAAAGTCAGAATTGTGAGTTATAAAGTCAGAATTGTGAGATATAAAGTCAGAATTGCGAGTTATAAAGTCAGAATTGTGTGTTATAAAGTCAGAATTGTGAGTTATAAAGTCAACATTGTGTGATATAAAGTCAGAATTGTGTGATATAAAGTCAGAATTGTGTGATATAAAGTCAGAATTGTGAGTTATAAAGTCAGAATTGTGAGTTATAAAGTCAGAATTGTGAGTTATAAAGTCAGAATTGTGAGATATAAAGTCAGAATTGTGAGTTATAAAGTCAACATTGTGTGATATAAAGTCAGAATTGTGAGATATAAAGTCAGAATTATGAGTTATAAAGTCAGAATAGTGAGTTATAAAGTCAGAATTGTGTGTTATAAAGTCAGAATTGTGAGTTATAAAGTCAACATTGTGTGATATAAAGTCAGAATTGTGTGATATAAAGTCAGAATTGTGAGTTATAAAGTCAGAATTGTGTGATATAAAGTCAGAATTGTGAGTTATAAAGTCAGAATTGTGTGATATAAAGTCAGAATTGTGAGTTATAAAGTCAGAATTGTGAGATATAAAGTCAGAATTGCGAGTTATAAAGTCAGAATTGTGAGTTATAAAGTCAGAATTGTGAGTTATAAAGTCAGAATTGTGTGATATAAAGTCAGAATTGTGAGATATAAAGTCAGAATTGTGTGATATAAAGTCAGAATTGTGAGATATAAAGTCAGAATTACGTGATATAAAGTCAGAATTGTGAGATATAAAGTCATAATTGTGAGATATAAAGTCAGAATTGTGTGATATAAAGTCAGAATAGTGAGTTATAAAGTCAACATTGTGAGATATAAAGTCAGAATTGTGAGATATAAAGTCAGAATTGTGAGATATAAAGTCAGAATAGTGAGTTATAAAGTCAGAATTGTGAGTTATAAAGTCAGAATTGTGAGATATAAAGTCAGAATAGTGAGTTATAAAGTCAGAATTGTGAGATATAAAGTCAGAATTGTGAGATATAAAGTCAGAATTTTGAGTTATAAAGTCAGAATTGTGAGATATAAAGTCAGAATTGTGAGATATAAAGTCAGAATTGTGAGATATAAAGTCAGAATTGTGAGTTATAAAGTCAGAATTGTGAGATATAAAGTCAGAATTGTGAGTTATAAAGTCAGAATAGTGAGATATAAAGTCAGAATTGTGAGATATAAAGTCAGAATCGCTTATAAAAATTTTATAGCTCACAATTCTATAAAGTCAGAATTGCGAGATGTAAACTCAAAATTGTGAGATAAAAATTTGCAATTATGTTTTAAAATGTTTTCTGTGGCGGAAACAAGCTTCTATACGTATTTCAAATTTGAAAGGTATATTTTTTAAAACTGTACTTGCAGATAATAATATTATTTAACAAAACACTTACAGTAAAAATAAAAATTAGCCCATGATTTACTCATCCTCAAGTCACCGTAGCTGTATATGACATGCTTCTTTCAGACGAATAAAATCCCGGTCTAGAGTCCCGGCTAATGGCTTTATAATGGTAGTGAACTGTTGTCTCGTTTATGAATCATTCAAACATTCAAAAAATCATTCAAACAGTTTGCATATAAATTAAGCAATAGGCTGATATGACATCATAATCCTCACAAATTTATCCTGTGCTATCTTGTTGTGAAAAAAAAATCTCGTATCCTGGCACAAAAGCTTATTCTACATTTAGAAATGAGTCGACTGTTACATTCATTTAAACGTTACTATGTTTTGATTGTCATATCATGATTGGTTGGTAGGCTATATGATGGCCACCTGACTATGTTTGAATATGTTTTGGAATACAGCTATCAGGCTATTGATCATGTGGAAATGTAGAATTCAAATATTCCAGGTAAATATTTGTGCTCTTTTTATGAACGAGGAAACTGTCGTATGCACTATGCAAACAGATGTCCTTAGCCTAATGTGAAGCACATTGTGTCATCGCTGCCTGTGCCAGCTATAGTAAGAAGGGTTGCAAATAGACTTAGAGACGGTTGTGATGTAATGTCGTTTGTGTCCTTTTAATAGGTCACATCCTATTGGCTTAAACAGAGATGATTCCTTACCAACAGTAGCATGAGTCCAGCCACATGTTTTCCAGTCTTTCAAGAGCACAGTGTTTAAGATTATGGTTATAAGTGAAATATTTCTTGAAGCTTACATGTTATGATTACATTATTACATGTTATTAGGGGTGCAGAGGATGCCATGCATGTGGGCCAACCAAGGGTGCGTTTCCGTTATCAAAATAGTTTCCCGAAACTAACGCTCAAACGAATATTCGCAAACAGCATCGCAAAGTTGTGTGGTTGGAACGACTCTCGACCTGTGGTTAGAAGCAGAGTTTCTTGTTTGCATGGCATGTGGACGTAATAAATCTTAATCTTGAGCAAAATAAGCAAGCAGACATTCAGTACATTCTATATATTTTATTTCTAATACACACAAATGTCATTTATGTCTTTTAGGTTTGTCAAGAGATTTAAAGTACCGTTTTGAAGAGTGTGCATGTGTGTATGTGCTCTAGTCAAGCCTGCACACTCGTGTTGAAACCTGAAGCCGAAGCGTCTCCATCGCCCCCAGGTGGTTGGCCCCAGTATAGTTCATAACCCCCGCCCCCCATGTATTCTAATGGATGCGAGACAAACTAAACAATCAAATTACACTTCAAATATTTTTTTCCTAAAGATGGCTGCAATTTTAGGCAGTTTTTGTCACGATGATTTCAAGTGTTCGTTTTTTAAAGTTTTTGGTTTTAGTTAGTTAAAACGGGGGGTGTGACGTCATGATTGACAGCTGAGATTGACGGCTTCTCTGAGGGAAGTTGTCACTGAGGCACTGACAGACATTTTCAGGATTTTCGGGAGGAGATTGGAGCTTTAGCTTTAATTTTTACATTTCTATAACTGTTTATTTCACAGCAACATAATGAATTGTTCTGCATCTGCGAAAGTGTGGGCGGGCTTTTGTTAGAACGGCTCTACTTCCTGTTATTCAACTTAAAAAATTTGAGGCAACGAGTTACATCAAATTTTTTGAGTTCTGCTTACTAATTTGGGTTTACAGTGTACAGTGTGAGTGATGTTAACTACACAATGAGCCAAAGAAGAATATAATGAATGGAAAAAAGTGGGGACATGAAGACCATGTTCCCTTTTTTTTCTGAGCCATGTAAAGAATGAATGAGGTTGTAGATAGTGTACAGTATATAAGACTGCTTCAAACCACAGCTCTGCCTCTATATGTTATTTTATTGCTTAGGAGCAAATATATAGTCTTCATGTCTTCTTGAAAATAGGAAGGTTTTGCAAGATATAGAATTTTTGCAAGACAATGAATTATATTGTTTAGTGAGACTCATGTGTGATACATGCATTATAAAGCAGTCTATTGTTGTATAAGAGTCTAATTTCTCTAAAATACTACTGTAAAATCATGATTTTTTTATAATCATTTTAATAATCATTAAGTCAAAGTCAACTAAGTCCCTATGATATTCTAGGCTTTAGATATGGCTCGGGTGCCTAATTCAGCGTAAGTGGGATATTTCTTCACCACTGTTATCATCCACTAAAACCGTTCAATCTATTAGAAAGGTACACCTCTCCCCAACAGTTTAGTTTAGTTTAGTTTAGTTTAGTTTAGTTTAGTTTAGTTTAGTTTAGTTTAGTTTAGTTTAGTTTAGTTTAGTTTAGTTTAGTTTAGTTTAGTTTAGTTTAGTCATTCATGTCTGTATGATAGGCATGTGGGATGAGTTTAAAACTTACTTATTGTTCAGATCACTAACCCTTAACATGAGCAATAGTAATAGTGATGCCTGACTTAGCTTGTCTTAGACTTAGGGCATTACATTTACTGTAACGTGATAAAAATGATATATTTTAATCATGTAATATCTGGCAACCATAAGTTTTGGCTCATTGGTCCCAGAGGGTAAATCATTCCTAAAACATATCTGCCTTTTTCCACATCAATTACATTTGGCCTGATCCCAGAACTGCACTGTCGACATAAGATTCTTCAACTTTCCTTGCAGTTTTAATACCCTGCATGCCACCATCTGAGATTGGCTTGTGGTATGCATTTCCTCCTCTGATGCAAACTCAGCACTTGGGGCAAACCAAAGAAAGTGTGTGTTGGCTTTATGCGGCATAACACTCTTCAGCTTATGTTTGAGACAGACACTCTTTTTGCTGTAATTTCTGCAGTAAAATCCACACTGCTGATCGTCTTGCTGATTAAATCACCCATTAACTCAAAATTTGATATCTAACAGCAATTAAAGCCAAATGCACTATTTTCTTCAATTTTAAAACATCATATCACACATATGTCCTTCATATATCATTAGGGCGTACAACAATGTAAGTGTTTGGGCAAGACCCCTAGTCCTCTCATCACAGGGGCGTTGACACCATGTAAGGGTGTTTCTTCAACTGGGCACTTTTATGTGCCAGAAGTTGGTTATATAATTTGTTGTTACATAAAGTTTAAAAAAAAAAATGTATTCACCATGCCATTGTCATTTATTCATCAGATTGACCACTTTTCAAATGCCATTTGGGTATATATTTTATTGTTCCTTATTCACGTTATCCTTATCCAAAAAAGTTTTCAACTTAGTACACAATGACGTCAGTGAAGAGCAAAACCAAAAACAAGTTGTGTTTAGGATTTTCTAGTTCTGCATAATAATCAAGGAACTTTGCTGCCGTACCATGGGTGAAGCAGGCGCAATGATATTACGCAGCGCCTGAAAATAGTCCCCAGCACGCTCTCTGTGCAAGCAGGTTGTCACGTTGGTTATGTTGACGGAAGTTAGCCTTATTTCAGGCGCTGCGTGATATCATTGCGCCTGCTGCACCCATGGTACGGCAGCAAAATTCCTTGATTATATACTTGAGCATAGTTCCTAGCCATATTGGTCTAGATAACGGCAACTTTTCATTTTCCGTCGGCCTTAGTAAACGATGTAACTATACACATCACAACATGTAAATAGAAAAATGTTGGAGTTATTTTGTCACTTATTGAGCAGTGGGCTAGATGGAGCCGTTTACCTCCAGTCTTTGTGCTAAGCTAGGCTAGCGGTGGGTTAGCGGTGAGTTATTGCACGCAGAGATGTGTAGCGAGGTGGACAAGCGAGAGACATGGGAGGAGCGAGTGAGACCACTGCGTGATTGAGAATGAGCGTCACCTGACTGTAAAATTTGACCTAGATCCCGATCCTCAGAGAATAGGTTTTCTTAGATAAAGTCCAGCCTCAAGAACGGTAGATGTAGATTACGTCATGTGATGGGAGATGTCTTGCTGTAATAGCTCTGACTGAGTAGAAAGACTGAGTTTTGGCTGTAGATCTTAGATGAACTTTTGAGCAGAACTTGGGTGCACAATCACACTCTAGGCATGTAACGCTATTTTTGGACAGTCAAACGGTGACCGGCACAAAGGTGAGGTGATAACTTAATGAGCCAAAGGGAATACGCAGAAAGCCGGGTTATGTAGATTTGTGCAGACAGCGCCAAGCTTGATTTGGATTCATTATGTCCAAGAAGGCCAGTTAACACCTAATTAATCACATTGAAAGAGGCTTGTACAGTGTGTTCAGAAGAAGAAGAAAAAACAAGTTTAGTACATTACAAGTCCATTACAAAACCTGGTGCTCTCTACTGCCTAACTTTAACTTGGGATAAAATGACTATCCCAAGTCATTTATCAACGTCATAACAAATCTTATCCATCAGAGCTTTCTGTAGGCACCCTTAGAAACTCAACAAAACAGTCTGAAGCTGATGATACACAGGACAACTTTTTGAGCAATGTTGCTGAAAGATGTTGCTGTGGGTTTTTCTCATTGGGAATGTGCAACAAATTTCTCTTTTGATATCCAGATAGAAATTTGTTGCCCATGCTCAATGGGAAAGTGCCCAAGCAACATCTTTCAGCAACATTGCCTGGCAACGTTCCTCAAAAAGTTGCCCTGTGTATCATCAGCCTTAGATGGTAGCATTTTACTGAAACCATCTTGAATGTTTCTTAATGCTGTGTGGGTTTTAGAAATGTGCTTTGGTTGCATTTCTGCTTTATGGATAACAATATGGGGAAAACACCCATTTGAAATGTTTGGTGGAGTTATGATGGGTCAGATCAGTTTGAAGCACTGGATTTATGGAGAACACAATGTCTGTTTTGAAACACTAACTTTTATGGAATTTACTTTTCCTCCTGAAATTCCAGAAGAATCTGGATGAACTACGACTGACTTCTCTTGCAGGAAAGGGTGCAGAACTCTTCCTTGTGTGGTTATCTGCTGTGGATGTGTTTTTGCACTATATTCCAGTATGTTTCCAGAGCCAAGAATAAATCCCTGTAATGGGGCTTGAGACGAACTGGCAACATCTAATAAGCTTCTGTGTTTACTGTCTTGAGAAGGAGCCAGTTTAAATCACGCAATATCAAATCCTAAGAATCTGCCAGAACTTTAATTTTTTAAGTTCAACAAATTATGGTCAACTTTAGTAGACGAAATGTCAACAAGTAAAGTCACATTATTAAAATACATTTAAATGTAATAGCATATTATAAGAGGCTATGTATCATATGGACTAGGGCACGTCAGACACTTTTATGGAAGGGATTGAATTTAATATTCTGTCTAAAATGCTCTTGTGTATTGACTTTGGGTTTTTTTCCAGACTAAATCATTGCATCATTAAATCAATGCAATGTGATTTATAGCACTTAGTTAGGCAGCTCACTATGTTTTAACATAATAACACTCAAAATGGTTATGGAAATACCGTCAAAATCCTATGTAAAAAGTTTTTGAGTCTCCAATTCCTTGAAACTCCATCTAACATATGTCTTACCTTTCCCGCAGGCTCCTCTCTGGATGAAAATGATAGGCGGCTGCTGGAGTTTTAGCGCCCGATTACTGACTCTTTTAAGCTCGCAGATGTCCCTGTAGGACACCCCATCACTCCCGCAAACGGGCTCAGTGCTCTTACACACGCACACGCCGGTTTTTCCTCTCCTCCTCACGGTGGCCGTTGTTCCGACTCCCTCGGACACAGCGCACTCCAAACCCTCTCCACACTCCGGGTCTCCCAGTTTCCTGTACCGCCGCAGGGCTCACCCTCGCCGGCCGCGCACACTGGGCAGCAGTCGCACTGGTCCAGGATGTCTCCGGCCAGACAGTCGGCCGGTATGGGCGGGCACAGACTCTTATCGCAGCGCTCCGGACAGCCGATCACATAACGCTTAGAGATACGCGCATCGCACAGCAACGGCACCAGAATAACAGACACGTATAGAACCCACATACGCATTTTAATATTAATCTCTAACAAACCTTTCAAGTAAAATCTTGTGGAATAAGTCACAGGACAAATACAAAGATAATGCACGTAAATTTGACAGAGTTCGTCGCGCTGTCAAATGCCAGTTATCTTGCGCTTCAATGACAGACTTTATAAAGCTGAGGGAGTATAAACAGCAACGCCGATTGGTTGGGTCTGTATGACGTCAACGATGTGGGTGGGGCGGGCCGCGATGGTAAACAAAGAAGCCACGCCTCAAGCATGTGTCTAAATATTGTGGTAACAAATCATGCACACCTGTTGAGAGATATACAGTCCTATAAACGTTATGAAACTTCCAAGAAGAAGAAGAACTCATCCAAAAGCGGAAAAAGAGTTGCCTATATGCAGTTATAGAAGTTATATAAAATAAGAGGAATATGTGTATGTTAGGCTACTTATATATGCAATTAATAACATTGTATTACATTTCATTATATTAGTAAATAATAGGCTATAGGCTATTGTATAAATATAGTCTAGGGATAACAGGGAAGAATGTGTAACATAATATAACATTGCATAGGCCTAAAATAAAATGTTATAATATAATGTTTAAAAAATATGTTGCTTTTATATGTTAGGGCGTCCCTTGCGAAATGATCATAATTTTTGAGTCCATAGGATCAAAAGTGTTTAGAATCCCTTGAGTTTTATAATAAAGACTGAAAGGTTGAACTCAGAGTAATTTTCATTAAAAGTAGGTGCAAGTTGCCATATGTGTTTAATACAGTTTCCAGAAACAATGTTAATGTGTCAATGTTAACTGCATTAAAGGTGAGCTAAGTGCTTTCTGTAACCGATGTTGATATTTCAAGTCACTAAACAAACACGCCCCAACCGCAAAAAGGGTATCGCCCCTATTTTTATAGCTCCGCCTCACACATACGTAATGCAGGCAACGACTATAGCGGAATCTGCCATGCCAGCCGGCCTAAGGTATAATGTCATCTCTGCGTGATATCTCTGTGCCCAAGTAGCAGTGCTTCGCCTGTGCTTCCCCATAATATAGTCCCAAGTTAATATCTGCCTAGGAAATCACCTAGTCTTAATCTGCAGCGCTATTTGTACTCGTTGTGAATACGCAGGCCACAAGAAGTAATTAGGAGGGGTTTTTTGTTTTTTTATCACTTTTACTCGGGACATGCTAGCTGGCAACATAGGATTCCATTCATTATGCTAAGCTAAGCTAGCGGCGACCCAGCCAAACTAAAACAATCCATGAACTGAGACAAAAATGCATTTGCCCACATATCTAAATGTAGGAAAGAAGTTGAATAAGCCCTATTTCTAAAAACGGTGGAGTGTTCCTTTAACAAAGGATTAGCTGTTTTATTGAAAATGTTTGGTCACCATTATGGTGATCAGTGTTTCCGTTAGTTTAGTTTCCTCTACTTTAGCTTTTTATGTTATTGTCAAATTCATGAACCTGTGTTCAGCGTGGTGGTTTTTTAGATGTGTTTGTCACTATCACGGCTATCTGAAGGGAGTTGCTCCAGCCTTATGGGAGTGGAGCTCCATGCTTACTGATCCTGCAACATGTATTTGTGTATCTCAATATTCTGGAATTTGAAGCCATGACTTTCACACGGTGCCAAAATACAAAATTAATTGTAATCAAATGTGTCTGCTTAGAGGAATTTGCTACGACTATTACAATTGCCATACTTTTTTTTGGAGTATTGTATTATATTCTCTAGACCAGAGCTCCATCTCTCTCGATCAAGACCAAGTCACTTTGTAATTATGTATCTACAAAAGGAGAAAACTTTGTGCTGAAATATCTTCTTTCTGCACATTTTTCACTCTGCCAATAAAAAGATAAATAAATAATTTTTTTGATCAAACTCTGTAAAAAAAAATATTGTGCTGTAAAATAACAGTAAAATACTGGCAGCTGTGGTTCCAGTGGTGCACTGTTAATTTACAGCCCTTCTTCTTTACAGTATGTTACTGTTATAATACCATGCAAGTTAACTCATTTCACTTGGGAAACTTTGTGATTGCTTCAAACTATTCGGTGTAACATTTGAGTCCACTATAAAGGAACATTTCTTAATATAAATCTAAACTGCAAACACTTAATGTGTAATAATAAAATAGTTGAAAACATTACTTTAACTCAAATCGTGTGCAGTTTGTATACACAATTACTGCCTTAAAATAAAGCTGCATATTTGTTTTGTGGCTCATCCTCGAATGAAGCATAATGGTAACCTCACAAGACTAATTAAAGGTGGGTAGTATTTAGCAGGATCTATTGACAGAAATGCAATATAATATAGATAACTATGTTTTCAGTGGAGTATACAGACCTTACACAATGAACCGTTATGTTTTAATTACTTTAGAATTAGCCATTTCTATCAACATACACAGATGTAAGTTCAAGTGTTCGTTTTTTAAAATAATTTTAGTTAGTTATCTAATGCTTATATAAACAGGGGTGGGACGTCATGATGGACAGCTTCTCTGAGATAAGTTGTCACTGAACCACCAGCTAAGGAGATTAGAGCTTTAACTTTAATTTCTACATTTTTATAACTGTTTATTGCACACCAACATAATGAGCTGTTTCCGCAACTAACAGATACAGGGAGTGCAGAATTATTAGGCAAATGAGTATTTTGACCACATCATCCTCGTTATGCATGTTGTCTTACTCCAAGCTGTATAGGCTGGAAAGCCTACTACCAATTAAGCATATTAGGTGATGTGCATCTCTGTAATGAGAAGGGGTGTGGTCTAATGACATCAACACCCTATATCAGGTGTGCATAATTATTAGGCAACTTCCTTTCCTTTGGCAAAATGGGTCAAAAGAAGGACTTGACAGGCTCAGAAAAGTAAAAATAGTGAGATGTATTGCAGAGGGATGCAGCAGTCTTAAAATAGCCAAGCTTCTGAAGCGTGATCATCGAACAATCAAGCGTTTCATTCAAAATAGTCTACAGGGTCGCAAGAAGCATGTGGAAAAACCAAGGCGCAAAATAACTGCCCGTGAACTGAGAAAAGTCAAGCGTGCTGTTGCCAAGATGCCACTTGCCACCAGTTTGGCCATATTTCAGAGCTGCAACATCACTGGAGTGCCCAAAAGCACAAGGTGTGCAATACTCAGAGACATGGCCAAGGTAAGAAAGGCAGAAAGTTGACCACCACTGAACAAGACACACAAGCTGAAACGTCAGACTGGGCCAAGAAATATCTCAAGAAATCTTTCTAAGGTTTTATGGACTGATGAAATGAGAGTGAGTCTTGATGGGCCAGATGGATGGGCCCGTGGCTGGATTGGTAAAGGGCAGAGCTCTAGTCCGACTCAGACGCCAGCAAGGTGGAGGTGGAGTACTGGTTTGGGCTGGTATTCACAAAGATGAGCTTGTGGGGCCTTTTCGGGTTGAGGATGGAGTCAAGCTCAACTCACAGTCCTACTGCCAGTTTCTGGAAGACACCTTCTTCAAGCAGTGGTACAGGAAGAAGTCTGCATCCTTCAAGAAAAACATGATTTTCATGCAGGACAATGCTACTCCACAGCGTGGCTGGCAAGAAAGGGTATAAAAGAAGAAAATCTAATGATATGGCCTCCTTGTTCACCTGATCTGAACCCCATTGAGAACCCGGAAAACAGTACACCTCTCTGAACAGTGTCTGGGAGGCTGTGGTTGCTGCTGCACGCAATGTTGATGGTGAACAGATCAAAACACTGACAGAATCCATGGATGGCAGGCTTTTGAATGTCCTTCCAAAGAAAGGTGGCTATATTGGTCACTGATTTGTTTTTGTTTGGTTTTTGAATGTCAGAAATGTATATTTGTGAATGTTGAGATGTTATATTGGTTTCACTGGTAAAAATAAATAATTGAAATGGGTATAAATTTGTTTTTGTTAAGTTGCCTAATAATTATGCACAGTAATAGTCAACAGCACACACAGATATCCCCCTAAAATAGCTAAATCTAAAAACTACTTCCTAATAAACTACAAAAATATTCAGCTTTGATATTAATGAGTTTTTTTGTGTTCATTGAAAACATGGTTGTTGTTCAATAATAAAATGAATCCTCAAAAATACAACTTGCCTAATAATTCTACACTCCCTGTATTTTGGGAGTGTGGGCTGGGTTATTATATTGCGTCTCTACTTCCTGCTCTCTAATGCTCAGACTAAGGTGCAGCATTTACTACTGCGCAGACTCTGGTCCCAAATCAGCGCAAGATGTCTGTGCCATATTCGGACATTGGGACTTTTCTCCAACAGAAGATAGTGAAGGGGCGTCATCCATCTTTTTTACAGTCTATGTAATCTACTGGCAGCAGGGTTGGCAGTTGTTTTTTTTTTTTTTTCATCTTACACCTTTCAGAATCCTCAGTTTTAAATGAACACTTAGGCCTGCGACACACTAGACGATTTTCAAAATCTATTTTATATAGATTTAAGAGACTTGCAAGATCAAGTCTGATTTGACAAAGAAAAACAAATGGAGGATAATCAATGTCGTCAGCTGGTTCTCCTGGCGTGAGTTGTGTTTTACGGAAAGAAAAACAAAGGAGAAAAAAAGGATATGGGTGATCTTTCTCAATACTCCAATTTCGTGGCATGTTTGTGGCTGCCAGCTATAGAAGCACACAACATCTGGTTGGTGAAGCTCACTCGCTCTTATCGCGAGTATTATATCAGCGGAAGCCCATGTTTGACATTTATGATTTGGGATCGTGTGCGCTCTTATGTGATCGGGAGCAGTAAAATAATCGAAATGACACCACATAATTGAAGATCTTTTGGACAAAAAGTAATTTGCGACAATCATCGAATCGGGCCATAAATTCAGCCAGCCTTATATGTATGCACACTACAAAGTAACACTTAAGCAGTGTTGAAGTTAATGAGATAATTAAGTGATTAAGTGATAATTGACATTTAGATGATTAACACTTGCTGTTAACAAGCAGAACATGAGGGAAAGAGAAACAACAAGAACAGATAAAAGAGAAGAGACAAAAGACTGTTACATACTCAAAAAAAGTTCTCGCTCCCATGGCTGCAAGAACAAAATTACGTCATTTTGTTCTCACAGCCCTGGTTTGGGAGTTCTCGCAGTTTGTTCTCGACACATCATCTGAGCAGAACTTTTTTCTTGTGGATGTCCGAGAACTATTGTGTGATTGGTCAGAAATTTAAAGTAGGCGGGGTTAATACAGAGAAACTGCTTTTCGCGTGAAGTACGGAATGTACTGGCCAGAACGAACTTTGTTATTGCTTTTGCCACCTCGAGAAAACAAACTAATTTCTTTGTTCTTGCAGAGTATGTACCAAGCTTAACAGAATCACAAGAATTGACTTCCAGCCACAGCCTTCCAATTGAAGATAAAATACATTAAATCTATCAAGATCTCAGCAGAGGATGATTAAACAACTCCACAAACAACAATACCAGCTTTAGTTATTACTAACCAGTTTAACTTTATTTCTGCCATATGTCTACAGATTTTTCTATTGAAAAGTTTTAAAGGTTTAGTCACCATTATGGTGGTCAGTGTTTGATTAATTTAGTTTAGGCTCTTGACCGTTGATCTTTTAACATTTGTTATAGAACAACACACTTGGTAGCCCGTCGAGAAAACACATAGATTCAAATTCAGATTCAATTTTATTGTCATTGAGCAGAGTACAAGTACAGAGCCAATGAAATGCAGTTAGCATCTAACCAGAAGTGCAAATACAGTTTATATAAAAAATAAATATACATGCAACATGTGCACAAATAGCCCTGGGCTTTGGGCTTTGAGTTAAGTTCAGTTACGTACATAATCAATAGATATCAAACAATCTGTAACAATGCAATAATATCACATTAAATGTGTTGCTTCATTCATTCATGTAATCTCATCCTGTCTGCAAATCCAGTCTCTTGTTTACAAATGAATCCGTGGTGAAATGAAGAAACAAACATACAATGTCTTCCCCACGTGAGCTGGATATTCATTAAAAATAAAGTTCCTCCATGCATTCATAATATTAGAATCCGAATGAAGCTTATGCAGCATATTTCTTGCTTGGAAGTTCGATCTGGTTTAGCTCCACGCAGGCCGATGTTATTTATTTCAAGCACAAGTCGGTGGGCGGGGCTACAGCTTCTGTTGAGGCCGTGTTTCATCACACTCTGACATCACAGCCTGGCACATTCTGAGATCTCTCGTTTGTTGGGCCTGGTGTCAATAAAAGCTTTTTTTTTTACTAACAAGGAAGTTTTCAGCTCTGAAACTTACAGGATATTGTTATATTACCATGCCCTTATATATATAAAAAGCTCAAGGGAAAGTTGATTTCTCAATTCATGACCCCTTTAACAATATAAAGTAAAAAAAAAAAAAATCATAAAGTTTCGACAATGGATGCAATTAGCAAATCAAACCTCTACATGATAATTGTCATCATCAATAATTGGCTGACATTACTTGATCGCATTTTACTCATATTTTTTGTTACAACAAATTTGGTCTCATAAACACACAATAGCAGCAGTTAAAGAAAAACGAATGTTAAAGAGTCAAACTAAAGCACTGATCTCCATCATGGTGACTTCCAACAAAACATCTAAACTGGCTCATTCGCACCAGGGGCATGCTCCAAAAGTCAGACATGCTCCTAGTCTCCTAATGAGTCATGGGTGTGTTTCAGGTGTAACATGCAATAAACCAATCAGAGTCTCGTTTCCCATTCCCATATTTTCTTTGCAAACTAAGTGTTAATGCCAAAATATCCGCTTCAACGTAAGAGTAAGCAAAGACACTCCCAGTTATTATAGCTGTACAAAAACAGACGATTATGCTGATCGAAGTTGGCGCATTTGACCATTTACTGTACTTTGTTATTCTTCTTGTTATTTACCTCTAGCAGCTAATGAATCAGAAGTCTCACACATTCACAGGAAATAGCTTACTTCTGCGTTGAAAAATAAGGATAGTTTGGTTTGAAACCCAGCAGTTTTAATACTGAAGTGTAATACAAGACAATCCACTTGCAAAAACATCTTGGCTCTTTATATTCATGATCTTGCTTGACCATCATTCTCCTCTGTGGCACCTTTCCTGTGAAAGCCTGTGTTTGTTGAAGTTACTGTTACCAGCGTCACCTCACTAAGGGTGTATTTTAAAGGGAGATCATGGGTGGGAGTGATATGATGATATCATCATATTGTATTGATTCCAGAAACACACTTTGCAAGGAACATTACAGACTAGATCTAATTAGTAATAATGCTTTGTGAAGGAATGCCATTACATTATAAAACAGCATACTGTATAGTTCATAGTCTGCAATACATGACCTGTATTGACTTATGTTATGCAAAGTGATAAAGTCTGTAATATTTAGTGTTCAGTGTAACAGCATCTTGGATATGGCCGAGGTCCCGCCTATCCAGGTTCGTGGGATTTTTCAGCTGCTTTATCATCTACCAGGTGAGATGAGTAGGATGACCATTGAGGAAATCAAAAGCACATTTGAAGATATCATTCATGTCTGCAAGTAACCCATACGTTTTGTATTGGTAGTGTATGGTTTTATCACTAAAAAGACATTGCTTTAGTCTAATAGCAAAGCACTTCGAGGAGAGTCTAAGCAAGTGGAGAAAAACAGGTGTAGACAAAATAATAGGATGCTTTATAAATTACAAGCTTCTTCCTTTGAGTATGCAGAAATGTGGTCACAATCTCCATTTGTTGCATCAGCTGCAAAACCTATTGTGTTGATCCATTCCAGAGCAGTAGTTCTTCGACACTTTTCATCATAAAGATCTGAGCAAAAAGTTGGCAATTTTACACACATAGCCTAGTGTAAACACACTGACTCACATATCTGGACAGATGTGGACGCACACATGCATATGGAATAAGATAGCAGTAACATGAATCATACTGTGTGCAAAACTACAGCTAAACACAGATTTGTCTGACGTGCTGTTCTGCATTGCGTGTTTTTGTAACTAACCCCATATTCCCTGCATCTATTCATCAGGCTGTTCACTTCCCACTTTATGATGTGAGTGTATCAAGCTGGGCTCATGTCAGAAAGAGCACAGCATTCCGGGAAAACTAGCCTACCTCCTCCCAAAGTTTCCTGAAACAATCCCCAGGACAAGTGAGTCACTCTTTCACATTAGAGAGCGTTATTTAACTCAAGCAACTTTCAATTACGGCACATAATTTGCTTTTGCTATGTTTTAATACTATAATGAATCAATTTCCAAAGTCAAACAGTATGGAAGCTTGATTCCAGTACTGCATAAAAGATAAAAAAGATCATTGTGACTTTCTATCTCAGAATTCTGACTTTTTTTCTCCCCTTGCAATTGCAATTTTATATCTCACATTTCTGATTATTATTCTCAGAATTGTGGGATGTAAACTCGCAATTGTGAGTTATAAAATCAGAATTGCATGATATAAACTTCTGCTTCTATACTGTTTGACTTTGGAAATTGATTCATTATAGTAATTGCGGGGGGAAAAAAAGTCTCAAAATATCTCACAAATTCTTGCAAGACTTTATATCTCGTAATTCTGACTTTATAACTCGCAATTGTGAAAGAAAAAAAACGTCAAAACTGTGAGAGAAATAGTAAATTCACATAGTTTTTCATTACAGAATAATTATTTTAGAGTATTTAAGCTATCACTAGCATAGCCTAACAACTAGCATAGGACAAAGTGCTACATCCTTCAAGCAATATGTTAGCAACATGCTAAAAAAATCTAGAAATGACAAAACGTGAGGATCATAATAGCAATATGTTAAAACATTAGCAAAGTGAACATGCTAGCAATGTGCTAAACATGCAGTGTGTTCAAACATTCAAAAAAATACATCATCATGGTATTCTGTTAAAATATGCTAACATTTTGAAAATGTTAGCATTAGCAAAATGCTAGAAACATGCCAAAACATGTTAACCATCACTGAATTCACGTGCTAACAATGTTACGGCTGTGAATAAGAGACAGGAGGATCCAATAGCGATAAAGTAAATACTCATTTATTGTCTGTATGACTGAGACAGAACATAAACACAGTCATAAAAAGAAGCAATGGAGACAGATCAGGCAGATCCCAGTAGAGAGAGGCAGATGCAGGCAAGCAAACCAAGGCAGATCGGTGCAGACAGAGCAATCCCAGACAGTTGATGAAGCAGGGACGCAGCAGGCAACACAGCACAGCGGAATCCAGGAACCGGAACGGAGATCACACGGGGGAACAGGAAACAGGCCGACGAACAGACACGAGAGAAGCCTGAAACGATCTGACAATAAGAGTGGGTGAGAGACCGGAACAGGCGGATTAATGCGAGCACGAAAAACAGGCTTTAATTTGGAAACATGGGTTAGCTTGAGGCGGACTGCCACCGGACTAAGTATCTGGGTGACAGTGAACGGGCCAATGAATTTAGGAGCTAATTTATTACTCACAGAGCGGAGAGGAATGTTCTTAGAGGAAAGCAAAACTTTTTGACCCACGACGTAGACGGGAGGCAGACCGGTGGCTTGGTCCTTGGTGCGCCTACCCACCTGAAGCAGAGTCTCACGGGCTCTACCCTCTGGACGAAGGCGTGAGCGGAGGGGACCACGACTTCGGATTCCAGACTTGGAAAAATTGGTAACTGGTACCTAAGCCAGGGGTTTTCAAACCTGTCCTGGAGGACCCCTAGTACTGCACATTTTGCATGTCTCCTCATCTAACACACCTGATTCAACTCATGAGCTCATTAGCAGAGACTGCCAGACCTGAAGTGGGTGTGTCAAAATGGGAGACATACAAAATGTGCAGGGCTGGGGTCCTGCAGGACAGGTTTGAAAACCCCTGCCCTAAGCTACATTCAAATGGCGAAAGGCCCGTACCTGACACTGGTAACGAATTATGCGCATACTCAATCCATGAGATGCGTTGGCTCGGGAGACCATGCATGTAAACGAAAAGCGTGATCGACGACAGCTACCGCTGTTTCCTTGGCAGAGGGTAATTTAGGCAAGGGGATGAAATGAACCATCGTCAAGAACCGGTCCACGACGGTTAAAACAACCATCTTGCCCTGGGAGGGCGTGATAAAATCTAGCACAATGTGGGACCAGGATCTCGAAGGGATCGACAGCGGTTGAAGGAGCCCATAGGGAGGGCGGTTAGATGTCTTACCCATGGCACAGACTGAACAAGCCAAAACAACAAGCCATACCAGGCCACCAGAATCATTGCTTGACCAAAAAAATTTGGTTCTATTAACCCCTGGGTGGCTACATTGGAACAGTGACCCCATCGTACTACGTCAGACCGAACTCCCTCAGGTACAAATAATCGACTCGGTGGTCCACCGGGCAGAGGTGTTACCCCTTCTAAGGCTGATTTGACCTTCGATTCGACCTCCCATGTGAGTGTGGAAACTCTGAGTCTTTCTGGTAAAATGCACTCGGGAGTTGACGGGTGTTCGGAGCGGTCAAAAAAACGTGTGACAACGCATCGGGTTTGATGTTTTTAGAACCCGGACGGTACACTGCAAAAAGAGATGTGTTAAAAAAAACAACACACTGAGTGTGTTGATGGTATTTCGACACATGTTGTGTAGATATAACACACAACCTTTCAAACTCCTTGTGGATGGGGAGTTTGAAATCCACCAAGACAGAAACAAACATTTTATGTGTACTAATGTTAGTCTAATCACATCATGTCTTTTTCAGATGGTAATGTTATGATCACATGCATTTAATGAGGCTGGCAAGTGTTTGATATCTGAGCAATTAATATAAAAATATTTTTCTTTTGTAATTAATATTTTATAATAATGTTGTCATTATTTGCACATTTGTTTATAGATATTCACTGTGTACAGGATGTTATAGTCTACAGTACCTCAAAGACACACACACACACAGATCAAGAATCAGCTCATGAATCTCAACAATGGTGACAAACCAAAAGCTGCATGCTGGGAGCCTCCATAGTACAAAACTCATCCTCCCAGCATGCATTGCGGCATGACGCTTTTGATTTGTCACCATTGTTGAGATTCATCGTGAGCTGATTCAAAATTTTCTCTTGTCATTTCTGCTGTTTCAAATGTGATGAATAAACACACAGTTCCAGCAAACAGAGAAAAGCTGAAGTGAAAAAGTCCAGGGTCAAGGGCTCAAATAAAAAAGCCACTAATCACGATTCTGGTGACTTTAAATCAAACATTCAATAAATCATCAGCATCTAAACCTCTGTTAATCTTAATAAGTAGATTCATGATGTCTAAAACAGCCAGGTAATAAAATGTTCAAACAAACGTCATTGGACTAAACACAAGTTAACAATACGGTTCAGTGTTCATCCAAACACAGGAAGTAACTCTGGCAAATACACACCTACAGTCACATGTAACACACATCTGACACAAGTTGTGTAACTATAACACATTAGTGTGTAAAAGGTTTCAACACACTTCTGTGTAAGAGGAATAACACATTAGTTGAGTTACAGGTAACACAAATATCCTTCTTGCCCTGGGAGGGCGGTGATAAAAACGTGTGTTGTCCCTGAGCACACACACTACATGTGTTAAAATCTACACAACATGCACTGTAAAAAATTGTGCTTTAAAATAACGGTAATCTACTGGCAGCTGTGGTTGCCAGCAATGTACTGTTTATTTACAGCTCTACTTTTTTACAGTATGTTACCGTAATATTACTATGAAATGAACTCTCTTCATTTGGAAAACTGATCACTTAAAACAGTTCTCATTTTAAAACAAGTATTTATAAGGTACTGTAAACTTATTTCATTTGAATCCAATGAAAAAGAACATTTCTTAACATAAATATAAACTGCAAACATGTTATGTGTTGTAATGAGTAGTGAAATACTTAAGAAATATGACTTTAACTTAAATCTTTCCAGTTCATCATTAGCAATAGCACACATGAGCCAAATCAACAAACAGTTCATAACTGCATCAGCAAACACAGCCACTGCCTTTAAATAAAGCATCAGACAGCATATCATCAGTGTTTCTCTGCTCATCCTGGACTGAAGCACAGGCGCTACTCTCCAGCACAATGGTGACCTGCAAAACTAATTCATTAAACTAAGATCTCTTTCTATATCACCTTCTGCAACAACTCATAAACACAGTTCATTTGAATATTTACTCTCCTTATCAGTTACTGACTTTGCACAACTTTTTTCTATTAACTTTCACTAATATTTCAGTGAAAATATCTCGATTCATCTGGTGTTATTCATCATGTTATGTTTTACAGTATATTACTGTTTTTTCCTTGATTTAACGGTAATCTACTGGCAGCTCTGGTTGCCAGTAGATTGCTGTTTTTTTACAGTACTTTTCCGTAAATTAATTTACAGTTGCTTACCGTTCATTTACGGTTCACTCTGGGGTTTTTTCATCTTATCCCTTTAACCCTTTAAACCCCACAGCAAAATCTTCAGTTTTAAATGAACACTTATGTATCCACACTACACTACAGAGTGTTAGAGTAATTGAAGTGGTGTTGAAATTAATGAGATAATTGAGGGATTAATTGAGTGATAATTGAGAATTAGTGATGAACACCTTCAGAATCACTGAAGGAAAGAGAAACACAAGAACTACAACTGACTTCAGCCACAGCTTTAGATGAAATCAACTGAAGATAAAAGAAGACATTAAATCTCTGAAGATCTCAGCAGAGGAGGATTAAACAACTCCACAAACAGCATTACCAGCTTCACACATTACTAACCACACTGACTTTATTTCTGTCAGACGTCTACAGAAGCTCTTATTGAGAATTAACTGATCTTTTGGTGTTGATGTTTAATTGATAATGTTTGGTCACCATTATGGTGATCAGTGTTTGCTTCAGTTGGGCTCTTGACCCTTGCCTTCGCGATGGTTTTTCTGTGGTTGCTGTATCTGTGTTTCTTAGACACATTTGTTATAGAAAGAAATAGCCATGAAAAAAAGTGTGAACCAGTGTCACTGGTTATGTTTTGCTTATGACATAATCATAATGGAATGCTTAGCTTGTCAGTATATCCATAAACCCATTGCTTTAAAAATTCATAGTTTTACCGTTATTGTACGATGTCAATCAGTGACACTTCTGCAAAATATCAAGCAGTGATAAGGAATCAGTTATGAAGGATTTTTAAACTCATGATTTTCAAAAATGCTTTAATCTGTGGTAAGCTTTAGACTGACATAGTCATGAAGAATCAGCATATGAATCTCAACAATGGTGACAATAAACACAATAGATGAACAGATCAACTCATCAACATCACAAAACACTACTAAAAGTCAACACAAAAACAACACCAAAAATAAAGCTAAATAGTGAGAATTAAAGGAAATAACCAGGCTATTCAGCAGCATAATTTATTCATACTGCAATGCATGCTGGGAGTCATGGACGATTTTTGAACAACGCTGGTACCCAGCATGCATTGTGGCATGACGCTTTTGATCGTCACCATTGTTGAGATTCATACGCTGATTCTTGATCTCTATGTGAATCTGAATGGCACAGATGTTTTGGCCACAAACTGTGTTCATGCTCTTCAAGTGATCTGACCGTTGTCACACTGATATATCTCATTCCGTAAAATGGCATACCATCAAAAAATACATAAATAAAACACATTCTAGATTAAACCTTGAATAACCTCAGTGAAGCAGACCATTAATAAATAGTCAACATCATCTTTTTATGTTTCTTCTCAGCTTTGTTTGCTATAACAAATGTATTTAAAATACATCACTAAAGCAGCGAGAGAAATACTAATGTTAGTATCAAGGGTCAAGAGCCCAACTACAGCAAACACTGATCACCATAATGGTAACTTCAAAAGAAACCATAAAACAACCTCTGTTAATTCTCAATAAGAGCTTCTGTAGACGTGTGACAGAAATAAAGTCAGTCTGGTTAGTAATGTGTGAAGCTGGTCATGCTGTTTGTGGAGTTGTTTAATCCTCCTCTGCTGAGATCTTCAGAGATTTAATGTCTTCTTTTGATCTTCAGTTGATGAAATCAACTTTTTTTCTGTTCATGTTTCTCTTTCCTTCAGTGATATCAGCTGGTGTTCATCAGTGTATGAATTCACTCTGTCTAGTGGTCTATATCAGTAAACTAGTGTAGGGAATAGTGAATGAGGGTATAGGGTGTGATTCGGAGCACAGCCTCTGTGTGTCGACTTGAGTGCTGTTAATTCACAGTATATTCCGTTGGCCTTTTCTCGAAAATGAAAATATTACCCAGATTGCATTGTTTTCTACGGTATATTACTGTTTTATTGGAAAACAGCATGTTACTGTCAAAATTTGACCGTTATTTTACAGCATTTTTTTTACAGTGTGTGTTGTCCCTGAGCACACACACTACATGTGTTAAAATCTACACAATCTCGTTGTGTTGTTTTCAACACATCATGTTATAAAGCGCTCAACACACAACATCATTGAGCAGGGTATGCAGTGTTTAAGTTCTCAAACAATCAGGCCTATGTTAATAAAAGTTATTAATAAACATTGTGGTCTGTGTAACACGGACCAATTACAATTAGAGAGCTCTCTAATTCAATTGTTACTAGTAAGCTACAATTGCATTCTAACTAGTAACAATTGAATTAGAGAGCTCTACAATAGTAATTGTTACTAGTAAGAATTGAATTGTAGAGCTCTCTAATTCAATTAAAGAGGTCTCTAAATCAATAGTTACTAGTAAGAACTAAATTATTAGAGAGCGCTCTAATTCAATTGTTACTAGTAAGAACTGGATTAAAGAGCTCTCTAATTCCGTTCTTACTAGTATTGCATTAGAGAGCTCTCTAATTGGAATTGTTACTAGTAATAACTGAATTAGAGAGCTCACTATTCAGTGCCATCTAATTATGATAATCGTGTCTCATGAATATTTATTTAGCAAGTATAAATACACAGGGGAAAAATTAGCGCCCATATCAATCAAAATGGATGAAGTACACGGTAGTGAGGGAGCAGCATTCTGCATTAACTGCTTTTGATCAAGTGTTAACTGCAGTTTCGCGTGTAAGACAAGAATTGGAGCGGTCAGGTGAAACTAATATCTTGACTTCTACATGGCAGTTGTTTCGTCGATCACAAAATGAAGGTAAAAGTCGATGAAACAATGCGCGCGTACGCACACGCAGAGTTTTCTTTTTTTTTTTTTAATCAGGAATAATTTAACTTTCTGCCTCTGGTCTGTCTATAGTCGAGTTTTGGCGATTACGTAATGTAAAAGTCGACATACACACACACACACACACACACACACACACACACACACACACACACACACACACACACACACACACACACACACACACACACATGTTGTGTTTCCATGTTTGTGGGGACATTCCATAGGCGTAATGCATTTTATACTGTACAAACCGTATTTTCTATCCCCTACACTGCCCCTGCCCCTAAACCTACCCATCACAGGAGACATGCTGCATTTTTACATTTTCAAAAACATCACTTAGTGTGATTTATAAGATGTTTTCCTCATGGGGACCAAAAAAATGTCCCCACAAGGACAAAAATTTGGATATTGCCATCTTTGTGGGGACATTTTGTCCCCATACCGTAGGGATTACCAGTCCACACACACACACACACACACACACACACACACACACACACACACACACACACACACACACACACACATGTTGTGTTTCCATGTTTTATGGGGACATTCCATAGGTGTAATGCATTTTATACTGTACAAACCGTATTTTCTATCCCCCTACACTGCCCCTGCCCCTAAACCTACCTTCACAGGAGACATGCTGCATTTTACATTTTCAAAAACATCACTTAGTGTGATTTATAAGATGTTTTCCTCATGGGGACAAAAAATGTCCCCACAAGGACAAGGATTTTGGATATTGCCATCTTTGTGGGGACATTTTGTCCCCATACCGTAGGGATTACCAGTCCACACACACACACACACACACAAACAAACATGTGAGGAGGTTTAAATAAAATAAAATGCCCCTACAATTAAACTATGCAGATGATTGGACCGATATAGCTGTGTGTCGTCAGGTCTCAGAGAGGTGTTTATTACTAATAAAAATGAAAAATAATTGCAGGTAATATGAGGTTAGTTACAAAAATATGCAATGCAGAACAGCACGTCAGACAAATCTGTGTTTAGCTGTAGTTTTGCACACGTACGATTCATGTTACTGCTATCTTATTCCACATGCATGTGTGCGTCCACATCTGTCCAGATATGTGAGTCAGTGTCTTTACACTAAGCAATGTTTGTAAAATTGCCAACTTTTTGCTCAGTTCTTTATGATGAAAAGTGTCGAAGAACTACTGCTCTGGAATGGATCAACACAATAGGCTTTCCAGCTGTGATGCATCCTGGAGAAATTAAAGAAACAAATGGAGATTGTTTTCTGGTTAACTAGTACACAAAGCAAGGTCCATAAATGCATGGATGAGC
Organism: Gobiocypris rarus; assembly: GCA_023029165.1. Taxonomy (NCBI): domain Eukaryota; kingdom Metazoa; phylum Chordata; class Actinopteri; order Cypriniformes; family Gobionidae; genus Gobiocypris; species Gobiocypris rarus. The sequence goes on from CM040920.1 coordinate 9,481,620, forward strand.
GATTTTGGTGTGGAGGAACTTGACTGGCCTGCAGAGTCCTGACTTCAACCCGATAGAACACCTTTGGGATGAATTAGAGCAGAGAATGCGAGCCAGGTCTTCTCGCCCAACATCACTGCCTGATCTCACAAATGCGCTTAGTCAAAAAATGGTCAAAAATTCCTATAAACACACTCCTAAACCTTGTGGACAGCCTTCCCAGAAGACCTGAAGCTGTTATAGCTGTAAAGGGTGGGCCAACTCCATATTAAACCCTACGGATTAAGAATGGGATGTCATTAAAGTTAATGTGCAGGTAAAGGCAGGTCTATATAGTGCAATATAGTGTATATTCCTTTAAAGTGTATTATCTTCATAATGAGTTCTGTAGTATGCTTAAGTGTTTTCTTTTTCTTTTTAGTACTTTCCACATCATATAAAGGTTATGCAGAGATGTTGGCCAAAGAAACAACCCAAAAATCAGCCATCACCTAAGCAATGGCCAAAACATTCCTCTGACAAAAATCCATGGATTTTAAGTGAGGATTTATCAAATACAGATATTCATGAGCCCCTTTGCCAGCATTTATATAATAGCATTAATCAAATCAACTCCTACCATTTATCAGTTAGTCAAATCCACTCTTCTATTAGGGGCCAAGCACCGAAGGTGCTGAGCCCTCGTGAAATCGTTAGATTTCTTCTTATTATTTTTCCGCCATTGAAGTCTATGGCAGCCCATAGAACCGTTTGCGGGAAAGTTATGAAATTTGGTACACTGATAGAGGTCATTACCAATAGTAACCACACCAAATTTGGAGTCTCTAAATCATTCCCTCTAGCGCCACCAACTGTCCACAATTTCACTCATGTTTATGCTAATAACTTTTGAACCCCTAATGGGTAGAAACAAAATTATTTTTCCTCTGATTCCTTGGCTCAAGCCAATTCGATCGCACCCTATTACGTCATTTCCGTTATGCAAATGTTCCCGCCAAATCTGAAAAACCTACTTTTGCAAACTCCTCCTAGGCCGTTGCTCCAATTTGCACAAACATTTTACATACCGTGCCAACAAAAAGTTATGGAATTCAAGTTGATTCATCAAACCATTTTTGATAAATGCGCGAACAAATTTTACGTGGCGGTTGCAAAAATGGATAACGTGGTCAAAATTTTTGGCACCCCTGGTAAATATGATCAAATATGGCTGTAAAAAATAAATCTGCATTGTTTATCCTTTTGATCATTTATTCAAAAAATTCACAAAAATCGAACCTTTCATTGAAGTAAAAGAATTGAAAATGGTGGGTAAATCACATTATGAAATATATGCTTTTCTCCAAAACACGTTGGCCACAATTGTTGGCACCCCTAAAAAATGAGTAAAATATCTCTGAAGTATATTTCCATTAATATTTCCATTTTTCAGCATTTCAGGGTGACAAGGAACATGAAATTGTTCAGCTATGACATCTTGTTTAACAGAAGTATAAATATAAGGAAGCACAAAGGCCAAATTCCCTTAATCATTCATCACAATGAGTAAAACCACTGAATATAGTTCTGATGTCCAGTAAAATATATTTGAGCTTCACAAAACAGAAAGTGGCTATAGGAAAATAGCTAAAGCATTGAAAATTCCAATTTCCACCATCAGGGAAATAATTAAGAAGTTCCAATCAACTAAAGATGTTACTGAATCTGACTGGAAGAGGACGCGTGTCTATTTCGTCCTAATGCAAGGCGAGGAGGAAAGAATGAGTGGCCAAAGAGCTTGGAGATTAGTTGAGTTTTGGGGTCAGAAAGCCTAAAAAATAAAAATCAAACAAACCCCTACATCACCACATGTTGTTTGGGAGGGATTCAAGAAACATCCTCCTCGCTCATCCAGAAACAAACTCCAGCATATTCAATGATCAGACACAACTGGAACTTCAAACGGGACCTGGTTCTGTGGTCAGATGAAACAAATTCACCAGAAGGGTTTTGTGCAAACAGGGAAAAAAGTACCCCATGCCCAAGACTAAAAATACAGCTGGAACTTTAATGTTGAGGGCCTATTTTTTTTTTTTTTTTGCTGGAGGTACTGGGCATCTTGTTCAGACACATGGTATCATGGATTCTAGCAAATACCAACAGATAAAAAATCTAAACCTGATGGCCTCTGGTAGAAATCCTATAATGGGCCATGGCTGGATCTTCCATCAGGACAACGATCCAAAACAAACATCAAAATCAACACAAAAATGTGTCATCGAGCACAACATTAAGCTTCTGGTCGTCCCAGTCCCCTGACCTGAAACCAATAGAGAATGAGAGGCTGAAATGAAGAAATGAAGCACCAACATGGATCTGGGAATCTGAAGGATCTGGAGAGATTCTGTATGGAGGAATGGTGTCTGATCTCTTGTCAGGTTTCTCCAAACTCATCAGGCATTATAGGAGAAGACTCAGAGCTGTTATCTTGGGAAAAAGAGGTTGCAAAAAGTATTTAATAAAAGAGTGCCAACAATTGTGGCCAACGTGTTTTGGAGAAAATCATATATTTCATAATTTGATTTACCCCCCATTTTCAAATCTTTTACTTCAATGAAAGGTTCGATTTTTGTGATTTTTTTAATATAAGATCAAAAGGATAAACAATGCATATTTATTTTTTACAGCCATATTTGATCATATTTACCAGGGGTGCCAACAATTTTGACCACGACTGTACATTTAAGGCTATATCTCCGTAATGCTTTGTTGTATTCAAACCAAACTTGGTACAAGTCATCACAGGCATAACCTGAGGCAACTTGCAGCGTTTCTGCACAGTGCCACCTACTGGTCCGGAGATACAAAAAATTGCTTTTTTTATCGTTTGTCCGATATCAAATGCTGTATTTTATGAACGCATGAACGGATTGTTACGAAACTTGGTATGGGACGTCACCACGATGCCCTGAAGTAGCCTGAGAAGTTTCGACACAGCGCCACCTAGTGGATAATTTTATCCCCATATGCTTATAACTTTGGGTGTGGTTGACTTATTTTCCTGGGAGTAACTTTTTTTGACTCCTGAATCCTTGCTGAGTCCAACGATACCAGATTTGCCAGGTGTCGGCGTATGGTTTGTGCAGCGCAGTAATTAAACGCTTGTAAAACATTAGCTGATATCTTCGAAACCACTAGTCCGATCGAGACGAAACCAGCGTCAGAAGTTCAGAAACATAGGTCAATAACTATAAGTCAATTACCAAATTGCAAAATATTGATAGTAAGGGATAATAAAATCCAATCAAAGTCATGTGTCAGTTGTTTTTTAGGTGTTTTTTCCTATAAATGTCTATAACTCCAAAACGAAAGGAGATATTTTCACCAAAATTCACACACACATCTATGGGCTCATTCCGATGACACTCAAAAAATTGGTAGGGTTGTGCCTCTTGGTGGCGCTATAATTAAACAAAACATGAAATTGACTCTATACAACTCAATGTATTCATGTGGGGTTTCTTAAAACTTTGTCGCCAAATGTCTTTACTCATTTTTGCAGTTGGTCAGCTGCTAGCTTCCTTATTTGCCTCTGTTGCGCTTGGCCCTGGTATTGCTGCTTGCAGCTATATTGTTGTTAATGATCTTTGATCATAACAATTGGATTTAGCTTAGCATAAAAACATAAGCACACTTTCAGAAAGAAAACATGTGCATAAAATTGAACCTTTAAAGGGATATTTTTTAACCTTATTTACCCCTGAAATGAAATACCTTAGGTGCACATATTACTAAAGTAGAAACTGGTTACCAACATAAAGTCATACAGTTTCGTAATGACAGGAGTGAGAGTAAATAATGACAGAATTTCTGGCTGGACTATCCCTGAAAAGGTGAAAACATGAACAAAATAATCAAAACAAGTCATTTCCCTGAAATGTACAGTTGTGATACATTTTTGTCTCTTTATGTGACCGAAAAATTTGCTGTTTTTAATAAGAAACTGTACAGTAACAGGAGCAAACCAGAAGAGGGCACTATATGAACACCGTAGGAAGGCTGCACAGGCCTGAAGAACAGGAATCAATCTTTAAATCCAGGTAACTATCCTTTGATATTTTAAAATGTAATTTATTTCTGTAATTTATCAGCAGGCAACTCTTCAATCTTCAGTGTAATTTGAACCTTCTGAAATCATTCCACTTTGCTGATTTGGTGCTCAAGAGCCATTTATATTTTTTAACACTGATTTTATGTCAGGATAATGATATTTTCTATGGCCTAACAAAACCCCTTAAACCTACTCTACATGAGCAAAACAGTAGACATGTTTTGGCAGATTTATAAGCCTTTTTAACAAGTGAGGATGAGTAAAATGTCCTCACTAGTCGGATATCATAATATTTGACTAAATAAGTGAGGACATTTGTCCCTCACGAGTATAGCCAAACCTGTAATCGCACTCACACACATTGTGTTTTAATGTTTCATGGGGACTTTCCAATTGACATAATGATTTTTATACTATAAAAACTGTATATTATATCCCCTAAACCTACCCATCACAAATACCCATTTACTTTTTTTTTTCATGGGGATCAAAAATGTCCCTACAAAGACAAGGATTTTGGACATTGCCATCTTTATGGGGACATTGTAATGTAACGTATAGACTTGGTTTCACAGACAGGGCTTAGATTAAGCCAGGACGATAGGCCTTAGTTTAATAAGGCATTTTAGTAACTTTTATAAGTAACATGTCCTAGAAAAAAAACATTGCTGGGGGCGTATTACATAGTGATGGGGAGTCGACTCCAAAAGAGTCGATTCCTCGACTCTGAATAGCCCCAGAGTCGGGGTCGACTCCAGCACAGGAATCGACTCTCGGAGTCGACTCTGTTGCTGTGTCCGAAATCGCTCACTTGTTTGCCGCTTCTAATCCCTATAAAGTGCATGGCAGTTGAATGCACTATATAATCAAGGAGAGAACTAAACGAAGCGAGGAATTCATACAACGAAATGCACCGCGTCAAAGAGCCGTCGCAGAAACTTTGTCACACACATTTGAGTGCTTACTTTAAAAATAGAAAACAGTCACAGTGACTTTCGTTTATAATTATACATAGGCTTCCTCCATGCTATCTTTAGTTTAATTGTTGGCATTAGTGCAATAAATAAAGATTTGGTTTCCCATGGTTACCGTGTGTTCATCATTAACACTTAAAAGCATGACTGTTTCACCAAACATTCTTACATATTCTAAATCCTAAATTAACTTATCATATCTTAAGTTAAGACCTAAGATAGAAAGTTTCTGTAATACGCCCCCTGGTGTGCATCTTGAGACAATTAGTTATCAACTGTCTGTATGCAAACTTACACATTCTTACATATTCGGGTCGTGATCATACTGATCACGAATTACCCAATTAATTTTCGACTTGGACTTTAAGTTTCAAATTTAGATTTTTAGTTTTGGTTTAAGACTTTTAGTGATCATACTGATCTCATCTTGAGACAAAACAATGCCACTGACAAAGTTTATAATTTTTCCAGCCAAATCCAAGACAAATACTTACATTACAGAAAAAAAACATGGTGCAGCATATGAATCCACAATCAAAAAACATATATTTATCATTGGAGTCATTGAATCTGTATACATTCACACTAATACTAACATATGGACCCTTTTCACATTTCCAGGGTTCTTCTATAGTACTGAATGGAAACCAAAACAAATATAATGTTTGCGTTCCCATTTGCTCCAATGTCAAAAAAATAAAAAAATAAAATAAAATCTATGATAGTGTTTCTGACTTTTCAAAAAAAAAAGAGAGAGAGAGAGAGAGAGATGATTACAATGATTAGAAGAGAGAGATGGCAAATTTGCCATCATTCCTCAGCCATTGTAGAAACATTCACACTGCAGTTAACTCATTTTCTGTAATTTATTGCCAAGGTAACAACGCATAGTACATGATTTATATATATCAAAACCTACAATTAGATTTACAATGTTAACCGTGGAAATGCATGATTAGTCTGTGAAAAGGGTCCATACAGCTGCATTTTAAAGATGCCTGTGCTTTGTTGGTGATACTTCAGGTTCAATTTATTAACATGAGTTAATGCATTAGATTTAATGAACTAACAATGAAAAAAAATACTCAGCATGTTCTACTTATTATACATATACACATTTCAAGTTGAAAACCCAAAAACAAACATTAATTGAAAGATTTACAACTTTATTTATCTTGATTATAGAAAATTAGTGTTCATGATAGCCTGTGTAATGCATTAGTCACTGTTAACAAATTGAACCTTTTTGCCTAACTGGTATTAAACATCTCTGGAGTGTATAGAAATATACAGCCATGCGTTCGCATGCATCTGTTAAACAAAAGTGCCACTAAGAAGAGAGCTTTAACTCCCCATAAGAGTGGCAGTATGTTACACTGAAATATAATAACAACACAAACACATTCTCTACAGCATTTCGAAACATACTGTATCAGTAGAACATATTTCTATGTTGTTGTGGTCAAACACTACCACAAAGTCCAATTCAATTTATACATAAAGCATTCAAAACAGAAAATAAAATTCAATCGACAATAAACAAAAGACTCAATGACCTCACAAGAAGGAAATATGTTACTATAGGAAAAAGCCTAAACTTGTACCCCAACAAAAAGGATGTGAAAGCACCAGAATAACTCAAATGAAAACAGAATTTATGACATGTTGATCCTAAGATGCAGGATAATCAGTGGCCTTATTGATATCAGCAATAGATAGCCTTTAAAAAAAATATGTATTTATCAGTATCAGTCTGATTTGGTCAATACTGGAAACAAGTATTAATTAATAATATAATAAATAATATTAATAATTATGTTATTTTTATTACAAAAAAACACCTTATTTTATTCAAGCAATATATTTCCAGTTTAAACCATATAGCCTTGTACTAAACATCCACATTTTCGACTGTATGCGTTTTAATGCCAGATTTTAGTTAAAGCAAGCGAATTCCCTTTGTGAAAAATGGGGGGATAAAACAAATAGATTTATAATATTAGTCATAATATCGCTTATTGGCCATAACAGGGACATAATTATTGGCTATCAACATTTTGGAACATTCACACGACAACGATTCACTAAAAACAGACGACAACCGTTTATACGGACTTGCGAAAATGACTTAGAAGGCTGTTTTATGCAGCCAGGAGGACAATAGTTGGCGATGTCACTTTGTCAAGAAACACCTCGTAATACGCACGCACATGATGTCACCATCGTCATGTTTTGTTGTTTATATGGAGTCGGTAAAGGAATCGACTCCGGTATGGTTCAAACATTTAAGGCTGCACTCCACAACTGGTTATTTCTGACATTTTGGCTGAGCGACATTCATTTTGTTGTTGACGTTGTATCCGAAGCTTGTGTAAGTGAGCCGCTGGAAGGGGGGCGGGGAGCAGCAGCACTAGGGACACACACAAAAACAGCGCGTTTTCGCTCACACACAAATAGGGGCAAATTTGACAAGCTATAATAAATTATATGGGGGTATTTTGAGCTGAAACTTCACAGACACATTCTGGGGACACCAGAGATTTATATTAAATCTTGTGAAAAGGGGCATAATATGTCTCCTTTAAGTGAACTGAAGCCAGCAACTTGTTGCTTATGCTCGCATTTGTGCACATGTAACGAACAAGACACTGAATGTGATTCAATGCCCTGAAATACAGCAGTGTTCTATTTCGTCCTAGTGATGTGGATGTGTTTGCACAAGCTCTGCAATTCACCAGCATCATGTGATTTATAATTTTTTTTAAAGTAGGCCTATATTTGAGACTATAAATCTGACTATGCAAGGCTATAGTTTGAATTATTCCCTTTTCTTTGCATGACACATTGATATTACAGTGCAGAATAGCTCTTTCGGCATTATGCTGAACATTGTTTAAGCATTTATTTCATGTGTCATTGAACATTGAAGAGAGAGCGTGCGTAATGGCTCGGGTATAGGCCTAGTCCATTTTCTGTGTTCAGTTGAGCATGCAAACCTTTCAAATGATACTCTTTTGGGCGTGAGCGTGGAAAAACCCGTTGGCTGTGTGCTTATTATTTCGTGGACTTTGGGCTGGACATGGACAGGGTGCGCAGACGTCCTCGGACACTCCTGATCATGAAAATGACATCACATGGGACAGCCTAAGTATACTTTAGGCTTAAACTTCACATCCTTTTGACTTTCCCGGCAAAAACATCTCAAGTCCTTCGCATAAAAAGCAGTCTGCAGGCTCTCATAGTCAACCTAGGACAGGGGTCGGCAAGTAAGTTTGACTTCGGGCCAAAATTTGTAACTGGTAGTGAGCTGTTACTGTTAAAAAACACGTAATCTGGCAAGTATCTTGCAACACAGGCCGCCTTGCTAAAACACACATATGTAAAAAAATAAAAAAATAAAAGAGGACTTGAATAAGCCCATTAATGGCATTTTTGAGTCATGCTCTTAACAAACTATGTTTTATTTCCTCTTTCCATATTGTGAATAATAAATGTCTTTTTAATTAGATTGTTACACAATGGAGCCTATTGTAATAATTATTTGACGTAGCCTACTTTTACACTCAGAATTATTCCTTGGCATTTTTTCTTAAATTTTTCTTAAATCCTATTTGCAGAATGATGTTAACGGTGAGAGAAAATGGCACTATCAAAGTCTATGAGTCTAAAAAGGAAAGTCGACAGCGAAAATAGGGCACACAAAGAATGGAAAGACAACTATGCGTTCATCCTATCTAGGTTTGTGAATGCAAAGCCGGTGTCTCTTATCTGCAATGAAGTTGTCGCTGTTTGTAAAGAATATAATATGATGTAGCCTACTCCTGTTTACTCTGTCGTTTCAGGAGTATAATGCACCCCCAGCTGTTCTGCATCCATGATCAAGATTTTTTTTTGTTGTTTTATGTCTTGATAAACAGGAAGCTGAACTTGGTTTATTATCTTTCACGTGTTGGTGCTGATGCCCTGCGTTATAAGCTAACATTTCAATGGTTCACAGTGTGATCCATTCCATTGTCTTTCAGAACTTTTCAAATTAAAAGCTCTCAATAAAACATTACTGCAAAAATGTTCTCATACTTTTGTTGAAGGCAAAATCACTAAAGACTAATTGATTGTGAGTAACTGTTGTTGTAATATCTCCGGTTCGCACCGCCCGCTACAAGCGGTGCTCGAACCCAGGTCTTTCCGCATGGGAGTCAGATGCTCTAACAAGGAGGCTAAAGGCTGCAACCTCTAACGTCGGTCACTAGAGTGAAGTGAGATTTACCTGCACAGCTCTAACTAGCTGGCCTCCGTTACACTATCATGGCAAATCTATTTCAGAACCAGACACTATCAAAATAATCTCACTGCGGGCGTGGGCCAGATATTATTGCTGGCAGGCCAATTTTGCCGACCACTGACCTAGGAAGTCGGGGAAATCTCGTTTGTTACGTTTCGTTACAAGATGATCACACATTGGCATAAAAAAGTGATTAATACATATCAATTCTTACATATAGCCTCTTTAACAAATGGTCTAGTTTATGAATCTATGTTATAGTGTACAGTTCTTCTGAAAGGCTTGAGAATGACCACGGAAAACTCTAAATTCCATAGTCCTCCATATCCCATGATGCACTGGGCTCGATTCACATTCATCCTGAGTCCCTGTTCTGCTTTTGATGTTAATAGTTTGTTGTAATGTGTGTGTAGTATATACCAAGTATATTGTTACACTTTGGTAACACGCCGGTCAATATATTTAGGGCAATCCGGAGGCTGCGCTACGTCGCTTCTCCGTTGCTATGGCGACGAGTCATCCGCATTTACTTGAAGATTTGGGGCAACTCCTGAAGCGACAGGCGCGCTCGGGCCCCGGGCGGCTGGCTGTTCAGGTCTGGCCCCTCCCACGCCATGCTGAGGGCCCGAGGGGGAACAGCATTCTGGGTAGTTGAGTTCGGTGGGGAGGGGTGAACGAGGAAGTGGGAGACACGGTTCACTGTAGTAGAAGATGGAGGTGGGTTCAGCGTGCTCCTGCAGAGATTGAGTAACGGTTATAGAAACAGCATGGCTAGAATTCAGCAATTGCCACGTCAGAGAAAAGTGCTTTAGTAGAGAGGGAAGACGGAGCAAAAAGTCAAGAACAAGGAGCAGGTGAAGCAGGAAGGTACAGCAGGAAGTTTAGTACAGTTTAGAACATGAATCACGTCAGGAAACAGTGGCAAGAAAGTTACAGCATGTGGCAGACTGTAGATCATTCTGGGATATAGCAGGAACAGGACAGCTGGTAGTGCAGAAGAAGGGCTTGTTTTTGGATTGTTAGTGTCTCAGTGTCACATTTAATCTCTGAAAGGAAAGAATGAGAGGTGGACATCAGCTTTAACAGCGTTAGAAGAAGGCACTGACAGGATAAGGATTCAACATAAAAGGCAGATCAAATAAAAAGCTTTGAGAAGATGTTATTCATCTTCATAATTTTTTAGTTCAAAACTAAAAGGTCTGTTCAGACCAATTTGAATGTTCGCATTTTTATTTGAACGAACAGTTGTTTATGCGTCTGTTAAGATTGACAGGAACATTTGCATGCATAGTGAATTTGCGTTTTCAATCAGCCCATCTGCCGTTCTTTTCACATTGATAAGAACAGATAAATAGTATACAAAAATAGGACTGAAATGTCGTGACGCACATTTGTGTTGGTGTGAACAGGCCTTGACATTAAAAGAATCCTTTGTGAAAAAGAAGTACACTTTGGTATGCTTTTAAAAAGAGTACTTATGAAAATAAACAACCTTTTATCTAATGGAAAGGTTTTATGGATGTAAAAGTTCTTCATGGAACCATAGATGCCGATAAAAAAACATATATTGGAGTGTCCTTTAAATATCTAGAATGATTTAGTATGATTTACTTCTGTTATCATTTTAGTGTATATATATATATACTCAACAATATGATTTCAAGAGTTCCTACAAGAAGCATAATTTGAGGATTTTTATGGAAATATGTGCTAACAATGCAGTTATTTCATAGATGTCTAATTCAAACACTTAAAAAAAGAGAATAGAGAATATTAAAAGCTCTTATGAATCATTGTGGACAAACTAGTAAATATTGACCAGCTGTGCTGGGAAATGTAATGAATAAAATAGTGGTTTTTGTTTAGGTATTTTTTGTTTTGTTTTATTTTTTTACATCAGGCACCACTGTATCCAGTGGTGGAGCCAGAGGGTTATCCTGGGTGTCCCCTGACATCTGATTGACTACCCCGGGTGCCACCCCAAAATTGATTTTGCTGCTTTCATATCACCTCCTGTTGAAAGAAGCATTTATTTTGACGTGCAGCAGTGTGGCACATTGTTAATGTTATAACGTTGAATATTAGGAGAATATTAAAGTTAGTTGCAAATTATGATTATTACGAATAAAGGGGGTGGACAAGTGCAGAGCTGTTCAAAATCCTGCTGTGCCAATCGCATTGTTTTCTATTAAATTACATAATTTATCTCAAATCGTTGTTAATGTATCTACACCCGAAGGGTGGAAAATTGTATATAGACATTTTGCAATATTTTTCTTTTTTGTGTATTTAAAGGAACAATCCACTTTTTTTGAAAATAGGCTCATTTACCAACTCCCCTAGAGTTAAACAATTGAGATTTATTATTTTAGAATCTATTCTGCCAATCTCTGGGTCAATGATATGAATAGCCTTTCAGTGCCTGAAAAGGCTATGAAAGGCTATCTACCGTAAACATAACCAACATGACAACCAACTTGCATTGGCTTGCACAGGAAGCGTGCTGGGGACTATTTTCAGGTGCTGCGTAATATCATTGCGCCTGCTGCACCATGGTACGGCAGCAAAGTTCCTTGATTATTACGCAGGAATGAGGGTATAGTTCCAAGCTGGCAACTTTTCATTTTCCGTCAGTCTTAGGACACGATGTAACTACAGAAGATTGAAGTTTTAAATAGGAAAATATAGAAACTCTTTGGTAATTTTTGAGCGAGATGTTAAAGGTCTAATCAGATTCAATGATCTATGCTAAGCTATGCTAAAAGTGCTACCGCCAGATCCGGAAATCGGCTGAATGGATAAAAAAACGGTAAAACTTCATTGTTTAACTCTAGGGGAGTTGGAAAATGAGCATTTTTTCAAAAAAAGTGGAGTGTTCTTTTAATAAAGTTTGTGCTGATGGAGAGATATAATATAGATATTTGAACCTGAGAATGTGACTCGTCTGTTGCGAAGCATATGGCGCTTTATCCATAGTGCACACAGAGAGCGCACAAATACTCTTCTAATGCTTGAATGGAAAATTACACATAAAATAATGCCAAAATAGCCATCTTGACGAGTATCAAAGTAATCACAATCAGTTATGTCCTAACCGAGTGTAAACAGTTCACAAAGAAATCGGATGTGTGTCAATATATTGAATGCATTATATTTTGCTTTTGGTATTAAAGTGACAGCAGCCTAAAATAGCCTACCTGCTGCAATCTGTGTCATTAAAGTTATTCAAAGAACAAAAGAAAAAAAAAAATACTCGCTGATCTTGACTGAATAGCTTTAACATTTAATGTATACAATGAAGATTATGCAATGTTATTTAACAATTGATTATTCAACTTTTGTACCTGAATTACTTTTAGACCTGACAACTTCTTAGCACTGTTCTTATTTTATTACTGACTGTTCACTTGTGTTCAATAATGTTTTCACTGGAATGTTTTCACAATTTTACTAGCTTATTTATTAGAATACAATGTTACATAGGTCAAAAAATTCAAACAAATAAATATTACACATGATATTCTTTCACGGTCTATGGAACCCCTAAAGTACCCCTTGGTCACCTCTGGCCACCCCATATATAAAAAGTCTGTTGCCTGGCTACCAGTTTCTCAAGTGCACTATTTTAATGAAGTTAACGCAAATTAATAATAATAAAAAAAGAAATATATGATCATCCTCCAGAATGCTGTCACTAGTTTTCATCTTATATAATTTGTAAACTCTTGCATTACTAAGGCAACGACTGGCGCATTTGTATTACATTCCATAGAACTCCATTATGAGCTTCTGTATACTTTAATTCATTCTATTTTAAAATATAAAGAAATCACATATTTGAAAAATTCACCTCGTTGTAAATCACTGTTATCAAATATTTGCATTACTGAGCACTAGAGAGAAGGTGTTGGTGAGATGATTGAATGAATGAGATGTTTAGTATGGATATACCGAAAGTATATTAAAAGAGTAAATGGGGGTGATGGGTGTCAAAGGTCACTCTAGGAAGACATGACTGGTTTTAGTGCGGTTTGTCTGCGGGGTTGGATTGTTTAGGTGAGGCAGCTCTACCCTGCTCAGATCTAGTTCAAGGTCCACAAGCCTCTAAACTCTAAGCAGGGGGTTGAGTGCAAACAAACAGGGACAAAGCGCGAGGGGTTTGATCTCAACACATACGTGCTGCATTCACCATTGCAGGATGTATACCTCTGTATACAAGGGTTTGAGAGCCGTCTGGCCTGACGCATCTGCAACACAGCGCACATTCATTAGGCACGGACACGGCAGAAAAAGAGACAAAAGGGCTTTTCACACTGCGCTTAACCCCAGGTTGTTGTCGTTCTAAACGCAGATTTTAACCCTGGGTAAAAGAATGTTTCACACATATAATTTAGAAGCGGGGTTAGCACTGCTTTTTACCAGAATTTGGGGAGTCACTGCCCCCCAAGCTATGAATAAAAAATATTATCGAATACATTTTTTCTTATCTTATTATTTTAGAGTAGAATGAGTAAAGCTGTTTGTTGTTAGGATGACAAAAAGTTTTACAAGTACAATTTTTAGGCTGATCTAATAGCGCTCGTAAATGTCAAAATTTTATAATCATCAAAATTAAAATAAATAAACTTTTGAAATATATCAGTCTGTGTATAATGAATGAATATAATATACAAGTTTCACTTTTTGAATGGAATTAGTGAAATAAATCAACTTTTTGATGATAGTCTAATTATTTGACCCACACCTGTATATTAGACTGTTTTAAGATTAAAAATTAATGTTACGAGACAAGAAACATATTTTTAACACATATTTTAGACATATAAATATGAGTGAATGTGTGTGCATGTTAAATTATTATTATTAGCAACGTTTAAATTGATTACTTTTAATTAAATTTAATTAGACCTAGAACTTCTAGAACTTCTAGAATTTAATTAGACCTAGAATTCTTATTTATTCCATTAAATCCTTTTTAATCCTTTAATTATTTCATTCCTTTATTATTATTATTATTTATCAAGTAATAAATCTCCCCCATCAGCAGGTGTTAACCCCGCACTGTGGTGCCAAAATTGTACATTGTGAAACGATGCGTTGTAGACTAGATGCTTAGCAACCGACAGCCAATTACATGCCTCATATCCACATGCTTTGGACAGCAACAAAAACACTGCAAGTTGTATAAACAGTTTCAGCGTTTGAGGGGAAAAATGTCAAATAGTGACTGAAAACACAACAATTGGAGACCATTCTTACCTTTATAGTCCGAAAAATCCATTCAGAAAAAAACGAGAAAAAAAAAGAAACATGGCAATATATAATATGCACAAAGGTAAAGCTGTTATGTAAACATATCACATGCAGCGTTCTTCCAATCAGTGATACTGACACCACAAATATGCAAATAAAGAACGTTAACCCATGGTTTAAGAACCGCACCGTATGAATACCCAGGAATGACTGTTAAACACGGGTAAATTATAAGCAATGTGAAACTTGGAGGAAGATAACCCAGGATTCAGTTTACCCGTGGTTTACAATGACTCTATTTAAAGTGTGAAAAGCCCAAGAGAGACATACAGACAAAAAGAGGATATAGTAGAGTAGGCCCTCTGGTAAATTCTGCTAAATTGGGACAGTTTTTGAGTGGACAATGACAATGGTTTGAATTTAAGATGAACTAACGTTTAAGATTGGAACTTTGGCTGTTCCATCAGCCAACATACATTTGAAGAGAAACATGGTTGGGCAGGACATGGACAACGTAGTGTGGGTGGCTACAACACATTTGACAAAAGGCAAATAAAACCAGAAGAGCAGAAATCGGCTGAGAACTCAGAATATGTCACTAAACAAAGTAAAATCTTACAGAGGCTGCTGAGCGTCCAGGACCGCGTTGGGCCACTATGGCCCCAGAGATAGCCTTGATCCAGCCGTGCATCTCCTCTGGGCTGTCCGACTGAGACAAAAAAATACAGACAGCTTTAATGTTTTTACGTTAAAACGTGATTTGAAAAACAATCAATCAACAATCAGTGGCTCTTAAACCTTTGAGACTAATTAGCTACCACCTCTGATTAAAATGACCAGAAATCTGCCAACAAATGTATTGACTGAGCATGAAGGTCACTGGGTTGCTGTATTGTTGGTTGCTAGGAGGCATTCCTACGGTCTGTGGCACAGCTTTTAAAATTTGATCACAAACGGGATTTCCAGTCATTTTATTTGGACAAGAAATCAGTTGAAATAAAACCATAATAGGTTACACTTTATATTAGGCGTCTTTAAATACAGTACTTGTTAGGTACTTACTTATTGTACTTATTGTTTTTGTGGTGTAGTGCACATTTTTTAATGTAATAATGGATAATTTAAATTTTTGGAGACCATTCTCCAACTAGATCCAAATGAATTGTCAAATTACAGACCCATTTAAAATCTTCCATGTATGTCTAAAATACTAGAAAAACATGTGTCTGCTCAATTTGGCTCCTTGCAAAAAAAATTAAATATGAAACATTTCAGTCAGGATTCAGGCCCCATCATAGCAGAGAAACTGCGCTTGTTAAAGGGATAGTTCACCCAAAAATGAAAATGATCACATAATTGACTTACCCTCAAGCCATCCTAGGTGTTAATGACATTCTTCTTTCAGACGAAAACAATCAGAGTTATATAAAAAATGTCCTGGCTCTTCCAAACACGAATGGCAGCCCAAAATTTGAAAATCCAAAAAGTGCATCCATCCATTTGAAAAGGAATCCATGCGGCTCCTAAAGTGAATCGATGGGTTTGTATAAGAAAAAGATGCATATTTAAAAATATATAAAGTAAAATATCTCGCTTCCGACAGATTGCCTTACGTATTCAACTTACGAAGAAAGTGTAACACTTATCTCGCAGTTCAAACCGCTTACGCTATCCAACGTCATCGCCGCGCCATTTTTTTCCGTAAGTTGACTATGGAAGGTGGTCTGCCGGAACCTAGGTAAGATATTTTACTTAATAGCGTGCTAAATATGGATATTTTTCTTACAAAACCCATCGCTTCAGAAGGCCTTTATTAACCACAGGAGCCGTGTGGATTACTTTTAAAATGGATGGATGCACTTCAAATTTTGGGCAGCCATTATAAAGCTTTGGAAGAGCAAGAGCAAGGACATATTGTTATTTAACTACGATTGTATTCATGAGTAAATCATGGGGTTATTTTCATTGTTTCACATACACACACATTGTTTTGGGTGAACTATCCCTTTAAACTTACAAATGACTTACTTCTGACCAAGACTGCATCTCAATACAAGTTTTACTTGATCTTAGTGCTGCGTCTGACACTATAGATCAGTGACAGGTGCTCAGCACAGGTCAGCAGCGACAAGATCTCAGGACATGGCAAATGCAATGATAACAACAGCTTTGTATGGGTCTGTACCAACAGCAGCTCAGCACAGACCAGCCCCAAAGAAAGCGAAGAGCCAGTCAGAAACAGCTCAGAACAGCACTCCACTAACAGCTCTGAACAGGTCAGCACCAACAAAAGCACAGAGCAAGTCAGCAGCTTCTCCAAGGAAGTTGATACCTAGAGAAATCAGTTAGAACTATGGAGGAAACAATACACCCAATGGCTGTTCATCAATGAGAACAAAATTACAAACACTGGGGTTGTCTGGCTCATCAGAGGCCTCTAGAAATTGAAGCCCAGGAAGAAAAAGAGATCCTCCCCACAGTTAACAATGCTCTTGTCAGAGAAACAGGCAACAATCTCAGAACAGCTTTACTTTGTGGCAAAAGAGAGGTTAGCATTCAGTAAAATGTGCGGACTGATTATGCTACAAGAGATCAGTGGAGCAAAAATGGGCCCTTCACACCGATCAGATCATACTTGTATCACCATGATTGAACACATTGCCACTGAACTAAAAAGTCAATGCTATTTGCATTGAATTCCAATGATTCTTTTGTGAGTTTGACAGTTAAAGAGAGCAGTAATTTTGGCTACATCTATTTAAATTACTCGAGAGCAGATGTGAAAGGCAGATGAGATATTGAAAAAAATGTCCTTGATCTTATAGAGCTAGATAAGGGAATAACAGCAGAGCCATTGTATCAAGCTCTTTTGCTAGCCTTTTAACAGCAGGTTTGGACAATACATATTTAAAATCACACCTGATCAGCATTGCCACAGATGGAGTTTTGACAGGAGGAGAGGGTGGACTGACTGCAAAGTTGACAAAAGACTTCCCTTCGCTGAAGGGCATCCATTGTCCTGCACACAACTAGCTTGGCAGTGCACAATGCATGCAAGTCTGTAACTGGATGTAACCTCTTTGAAATCAAATTTTTAAAGTTGTACACATTTTACATCCAATCGCCAAAAAATGCCAGAAGGCCTTTATTGTTATATGATGCTGCCACTCATGTTAACATCACACTGCTGAAGATTGGGCAGATTTTCTCCATTCGCTGGACTGCCATCAGTTTCAGCACTGTCAGAGCCGTTTGGCAGGAAATTCCAGCATTTGCCACACAAATGCAGAATGCTTCTTTGGATGTTTCCCGCACTGATTTGGCAAAAATGCAGCGGACTACTGAAGTAACTCAGCAGCATAGGTTTTGTTAAAAAACGTAGAGACCAGCGAACTTCTGGTGAATTTCACCACACCTGTATCCAGACATCCTGCCATCACCGTTCCTTCGCAACATCCAGCCATCATGCCTGCATCGTTTCGCCATCTCCTCAACCCCCACCCCGTGTGTCACTTTATGGCGCAAGATCACACCTTGTCACAGGGGCTTTATATCACCGTTCTGGTTAGTTTTGTTCATGGACTTCCAGTTTGTTTTCATTTGTCACGTTTATTTGTTCAGTTTCCCGCCATTTGTAATTATTTTAACTTATCTATTTCCCTCTTTAGTGTTGCTACTTAAGTTCTTCCCCTTTCACTCCCTTTTTCCGGTCACCGTTATGTTTAGATGTCTTGTGCTGTTGCCTGTCTGCCTGCCTTGAGATTGTTTGTTATTAAACTACGTTTTGAACTTGATTCATCTGTATTCATCTTCCTGCCTGCATGCACCCGAGACAGTCGTTTTCTCTATGCTGAAGTAGTGTGTAGGGGAGACCGGGTATAGTTGTAACACAGGGAGAGTTGTAACACCAATTCCACAAATCATAGATAAGATAGGAGTCATATGATTCAGTTTCCTCTGGCTTCCTTTACGATCCCACATGGAGGTTTTCCAGTCTGTGTTGCTATCTCTCCTGAAGCAACAGCAGACAATCTAATACTGAGGTAAGAAACTAAATAAAAATAAAAAGATAATATTTGATTTAGTACTTCAACCATTGTAGATACTGTTGCATGAGTTATATCAGGTCAAAGTGTAGTTTTTCTAGTAAAGAATGGTGTATCAACCTCCTGCTACAACCCCAAATCAGAAAAAGTTGGGACAGTATGGAAAACGCGAATCAAAAAAGAAAGTAGTGATTTCTAAATTTACTTTGACTTGTATTTCATTGCAGACAATATGAACACAATTTATTTTATGTTTTGTCTTGTCAACTTCATGTCATTTGTAAATATGCATCGTTTCCTGTCATTTAGACCTGCAACACATTTTAAAAAAAAGTTGGGACAGGAGCAATTTAGGGCTAGTAATGAGGTAAAATGGTTAAATAATGATGTGATTTGAAAAAGGTGATGTCAACAGGTGATTGTAATTATGATTTGGTACAAAAGCAATATCCAAGAAAGGTCTAATCCTTTAGGAGCAAAGATGGGCCGAGGATCGCCAGTTTGCCAACAAATACGTCAGAAAATTATTGAAATGTTTAAAAACAATGTTCCTCAAAGAAAGATAGGAAGAGATTTGGATATTTCACATTCAAAAGTGCATAACATAATTAAAAGATTCAAGGAATCTGGAGGAATTTCAGTGCGTAAAGGACAAGGGCGCAAGCCTAAGCTGAACAACAGTGATCTCCGATCCCTCAGGCGGCACTGCATCAAGAATCGTCATTCATCTATAAGCGATATCACCACATGGGCTCAGGACTACTTTGGCAAACCTTTTGTTACCAGATTTGAGGGTAACAGGAGGGTTAAAAGATTCAAGGAATCTGGAGGAATTTCAGTGCGTAAAGGACAATGGCGCAAGCCTAAGCTGAACAACAGTGATCTCCGATCCCTCAGGCGGCACTGCATCAAGAATCGTCATTCATCTAGAAGCAATATCACTACATGGGCTCAGGACTACTTTGGCAAACCTTTGTCAAGTACCACAATACGTAGTTACATCCACAAATGCCAGTTAAAACTGTACTGCGCCAAAAGGAAGCCCTATGTTAACAGTGTCCAGAAGCGCCGTAGACTTCTCTGGGCTCGGAGGCATCTGGGATGGACCATAACACAGTGGAAACGTGTACTGTGGTCAGATGAATCAGTATTTCAGGTATTTTTTGGGAGGAATGGACGCCGTGTGCTCCGGACCAAAGAAGAAAAGGATCATCCAGACTGTTACCAGCAACAAGTCCAAAAGCCAGGGTCTGTCATGGTATGGGGTTGTGTCAGTGCTCTTGGCAAAGGTAACTTGCACTTCTGTGAAGGCACCATTAATGCTGAAAAGTACAGAGAATTTGGAGCATAATATGCTGCCTTCAAGAAGACATCTTTTCCAGGGACGTCCATGCATATTTCAACAAGACAATGCAAAACCACATTCTGCACACATTACAAAGTCCTTGCTGCGGAGGAAAAGGGTATGGGTACTTGACTGGCCTGCCTGCAGTCCTGACCTGTCTCCAATTGAGAATGTGTGGCGCATTTTGAAGCGCAAAATGCGACAACGAAGACACCATACTGTTGCCCACCTTAAGACTTGTTTGCAGGAAGAATGGGACAAAATTACACCTGAAACACTTCATCACTTGGTGTCTTCAGTCCCTAAACGTCTTTTAAGTGTTGTGAAAAGGAATGGCAACATTACAAAGTGGTAATGCTTTACTGTCCCAAATTTTTTTAAATGTGTTGCAGGTCTGAATGACAGGAAAGGATGCATATTTACAAATGACATGAAGTTGACCTGACAAAACATGAAATATTATTTGAAATACAAGTCAAAGTAAATTTAGAAATCACTTCTTTTTTTCCATTCTGTCCCAACTTTGTCTGATTTGGGGTTGTAATTTCAAAGCACCATGCTAATACAGCTAGCTAAACAATGCATGACAGTGATGGGGTAGGTTGTAACACGTGTTTTGAAACAACCATCCACTTATATACAACTAACTTTTTATTTTATTTATTATTTTAATAATTCTACAGAATGTCTATTAATTTGCTCTCACACACACACACGCACATGCACACAAACACACACACACCCCGAATGTGCACATACAGACATGCACAAAAACACGTGTGCATGCACAAACACACACAATTTGCACATACACTCCCCATATTCACACATATTTTATTGTTGCAGCCATTCATTTAAAATAAAACTGTTGTGGTATATCACTTTGAGTTTTTGTGCATATTGTCTACCTGTTACAACTTACCCTAGTATGTGTAAGGACCAATTTGTATTTGTCATCATCTCACAAAGTCTGTGATATAGTTGAAGAAATTTCAATTGTTGCCATTTGTAGTAGACAAATGTGGGTACATTTCCAAAAAGTTTCAGATGTGTAGCTAAAAAAAAAGTGTACTTTTAAGTGCTGAAGAAAAGAAGTGTTACAACCACACCCGGTCTCCCCTACTTAGTGGATTCTGGATTGTGTTTAACAAATAAAAGAGTGACCATTAGTTCCACAAACACAGACATTTAGAAATTCTATAGTGATATAAATATATGATTGATACATTTATAGCCCTTTTCTTTGGCCAGATTGTAGTTTCAGTTACTGAATTGAATAAAATACTTATTGGTTAAATATTTAAAGGTGTTAGCTGTAATCTTACACTGCAAATGTATAATTTACAAAGGGTTAAATTCATACAATTATTTAATGAACAAAGCACAAATCATTGGCATCATTAAATCATAAATCATTAATCGGCATAATCACGGCATAAAAGTAAGCTGGGCCAAGCAGGATTTTACCCCTCCACCTCATTTTGAGCAAGGAAAACCCCTGAGCAACTATTCTTTTTTTAACCTGCCATGGAAACACCAGTGTAATATGCGTTTAGTTCACCATTAAATATCAATGCATAAATTACATAAAACCTACTGGAGATTTAACATGAATTTGACATTCCTACCTGAATGTAGAACGTTCTTGAGGTAGTAACCAGTTCAAAAAGATTGTCCCTCATCATCAAGTCACTAAAAATATGAATCAATATCAGACATAATTATGGGTAAAATTTTCACAATTGAAACATCACATGCAGTACAGCTGCACGATGAGAATGCTGTCATTGTTTAATAATGTTTACTTGTACACTGTTATGAAGGGTCTGCCCAAGTCCCAAACCGTGGATTTTTTAGACATTGTGAACTTTGTCACATGTCAACATTAAGATAAACTTGGCTGCCTGGATATAAATAAAAATATAACAAATTCCATGTTTGCCTGACCTAACCTGACAGCACACATATATCACCATGACATTTGTTCAGTGTGTGTTTTCAACCGGAAGATCCCATTTTTTTAAAAGTGTTTTCTCATCTGTAAGATAATGTTAACAACACTAATGTTTCCTAAGAACGTCATTTGTCAAAAAACAAATGACAAACAAAACAAAAGCACAAATGAAGCAGTACTGACCTTTGTTTACACTCCTGCACCTTATTTACTTCTTTCAGAGGAACAACTCGTAATGGTTCTCGGTCCTAAAAACAGAGTTTAATTCAGCTAATTAATATCGTCTTCATGTGAGCGACTGTACAACCACTGAGCAAACATTCCAGCCGCACTGAGCGCGTGCAGAGAGGAAGTACAGGCCTGAGCAGGATGCTGCAGCGAGCGTAGGCCTGTGATTATCAGCCCTGAAATAGCCTTTATTGACATCTACTGTATGATTTAGCCTTTGACCAAGCCTCGTTCCTGCCTACAGTTTGCCTGTCCTCCTCCTCACACACATGAACACACACACACACACACACGCACACACTCACACGTTTTCATCTTTTATGGGGACTTTCAATAGATATAATGATTTTATACTCTACAAACTGTATATTCTATTCCCTTACTCTACACTAACCCTACCCCTAAACCTACCCATCACAGAAAACGTTCTGCATTTTTACATTAAAAAAAAAACCATCACTTACAAGCTCTTTTCCTCAAAGGGACCAAAAAAAGTCCACACAAGGATAAGGATTGAGGAAATTTTGTCCCCATAATGTAAGGTTTACCAGGCCACACACACACACTGCATCATTGGCTTCCTGTACTCTTTCTGAAGCTCTAACAAGTTCTTGTCATCCAAGTTCTTTGTCTATGTTGTTTTACAATTAGAATACCTCATCACCACACATCGCAGTCCATTAGCTTTTACCTGACGTAAATCTGAAATCTGGTCACGGTCTGGTTCAGTTTGATTTAATTTTAAATGCATTCAGTTTATTAGTACGATAACAGAAATTGCACCAGTTTTATTGATCTATGACTGACACATTTATCACATTAAGCTTATTAGTTTGTTTATGTTTAAAACGGGTGGAAATTTTATATGCAATTCAACTATATAAATCTACAATTTAGGCCTAAATATTTTTGGTCCAACTTTATATTAGGTCCTTACCTACTATGTACATTTAAATTAATAATTTGATACAATGCACTTATTGTGTAAATACATGTTTTTATGTTGTACTTGTACATTTAAAATACCTGCATGTAATAATTTCTGTAATTACATCTATAATTATACTGTTGACACTTCCCTTACACCTAACCCTACCCTTAAACCTAACCATACCACCAAACCTGTACCTAACTTTGCTCACATCTCACCGCAGTAACAGCAAAAGTGTTTGCTGTGTGTGCAATACAATATGACCACAATAACTACATTGTATGATGCAAGTACATAGTAGTTTAAGACACCTAATATAAAGTGTGACCTTTTTTTGTTGACTTTTCACTGTCAGAGGGAGAAGATCATTCTCTGCTATTCTTAAATTCATGAGAGTAAAAATAATTAGGCTACTATAAATCTATGGGAAATAACATTTGTCAAAAAAATTTCAACAGGAAGTTGTGTGTTTGAACAGTGGAACGACTCTCCATTGTTCTGCCCCCTCAGTCAAAACAATTTATAGCCGTCAACCAGGATTTTAAACCACTACAGCCAAAAAGTGAACCAATGACAGTTCCCTCATCAGACAAGAAGACATAGCAGTCACTTTATTTGAGAGGAAACGTACGTATTATGCCAAACAAATGTCCACCCATCCGTACTCCCATAGGGTAAGTAGTTCACAATGATAAAAAGCAGGGTTTCGTAACCCAGGGTTGAAATTGGAGTCAACCAAAAGTGGCCTTGACCTGTTTAATAAACATAAACATGACATATTATAGCATAAAAGCCTATTTATCTAGTTGGCGCCTATTTATAGTTAGTTTTATTTGCATTTTTCTTTCAAAAGCAACTTCTTAACATACTAAAAAGATAATCCAACAAACACAATTGGCCCCACTTTATATTAGGTGGCCTTAACTACTATGTACTTACATAAAAAAATAAGTACAATGTACTTACTGTGTTCATATTGTGTTGCAAAACACCTTTGCTGATATTGAGGTGGGATATGGGTAGGGTTAGGGACAGGTGTGGTGGGATGGGTAAGTTTAAGGGTAGGGTTAGGTGTAAAGGAAGTGTCAACTGTGTAATTACAAATGTAACAACAGAAATTAATTACAGATGTAATTACATGCAGGTATTTTTTAAAATGTAAGTACAATGTAAAAACATGTATGTACACAATAAGTGCAATGTATCAAATTATTAATTAAAATGTTAGTACATAGTAGTTAAGGACACCTAATATACTGTAAAGTGGGTCCACAAAATTATTATGTAATATTTGGTCCCACTTAATAGCAGGTGACTTAGGAATAGTTCACCATACAATAAAAATTAAGTCATCATTTACTCACCCTAGTATTGTTCTAATGCAGTGTTCCATTCTTTCTTGTTCAGACCATAAAAGGAGAATTTAAAAAAATGTCCTGCATGCGCTTGACCATATAATGGCAGTTAATAGTGACCATCAAGTTTAAAAAAAAAAGATGCACAAGAATCACAGAACGATCCCATGTAACTTGTTATATATTCCAAGTGTTCTGTGTGTATGTGATAGGGTTTGGTGAAATACAAACTGAAATTCAATGTATTATTTTAAGAAAATCCTGACCTTGCTTTTTGGTCTGTGCACGACTGTGTATTCATAAGACTCTATAAGAGTTACTCGCCCAGAAAAGAAAAAAAAATGAAGATTAATAAAAACTCAACAGTTAATACAACTACAAATCTCAAAATGCATCTGTGTACTTTCCGCACCGAGTTAAATACCTCTGGACCGGAACTACAGTTGTCAGATGACGGTCAGAATGATAGCTGACAGATGTGAATGCAACAGCTAAATACACCTCAGACAAGAACACTGTAATTTATGCTGCGGTTTTTATAAATCTTGATTTGTCACAAACTCTGTGCTTTTTCTGCAGTCGGAGTGAACTACGGTGTCATGAGTGCCATGCACAGAAGACCAACAGCCAATGTCAGGATTTTTGTTAAATAATACATACAATTATTTTTATTTTTTTTCAACAAACCCTGTTGTATACCCCCAACACTTGGAAAATTCAACCCGTGTCACATGGGACCATTCTGTGATACTTTTTCATCTTTTTAAAAATCTTGATGCTGGTCACTATTCACTGCCATTATATGAATGAATGCGAGCGGGTACGAAAAAGTAAGAAGGGCATATGGCATTAGAACAACACCAGGGTGACTTAACGATGACTTTATCTTCATTTTAGGGTGAACTATCCTTTAACTACTATGTACTTACATACTATGTACTTACACATTTGTTAAAATATACTTATTGTGTTCATGCTGTAGAACACTATCTGCATTCAGATTTAGCTACTATTGAGTTAGAATGGTTCAAATGTAATTACACGCAGGTATGTATATGCCCAATAAGTACTTTGTATGAACTGATTCATTTAAAGGTGCCCTAGAATGAGTTGAAACAATATTTTAAATTGTTCTCTGATATCTACATAGAGGGTATGTGGCTTATTAAAGGGCAACAATTGTCCAGATACGGTTTTACAGGTCCATTTACAACCCTAGAAATGGTCCCTAGAATGGGATTGTCTGCTTCTTCCTTATTTGGAAGGGTCATGAATAGTAATGTTGAGCTCTGCTCTGATTGGCTCATTTCAGTAGCTCACACAAGTGCAGTTCTTCAGCTTACACAATCGCAAACAGCACAAACGGCTCGCGAGTCGTGACAGAACACAAGCCGACTGAATGACACTTTAAGCAGAAAATCTCAAATGGAGATGATGAAATGCAGCTTACTTGTTTATTGATGTTTTCAGAACACCGCGTGCGCGAGAGAGAGCGAGCGTGCACTTGGTTGCCAGATTGCACATGTTTATGTAAAACACCGGATAGTATACGTGTTCTTTTAACAGAAAAACTCTGATTGTGAGGTTTAAATCTGGCAACCGCAAGCACGAACACTCGAACGCTCCTCTTTCTCCCCACCGACAAAACCAAAGAGTGCTTTTTGTTCAAATTTCCATTTTTTAAACTACATTTTAGTCTCGTCTTTTTTCGTCAATGATATTGCATGTTTATATAGTCACAGTCGTTTAGGGACGTTTGTGTCATCTCGTCTCATCAATGAACATTTTGTGTCCTATTTTCGTTAACGAAATTGACACTAGTCAGAGCAAACTAACAACTTTGAATTCAATTGGTGCTGTATCCTGTTATATATAAACATCAACCCCATCTTCACAATACCTGCAGAACTTCTGTTGATTTTGTACAGGTCCGTGTTAATACTGCCTGGACCTAAACATGGGCTGGTTATAGGCAAATTTAGGGAGGTAAATATTAATTTTGACGGTTACGTCACAGTCGGTGTTATGTTGGGATTCACACGTTTTTCAGTGGTCTTTTTCAAGCACAAGATTTACATATGAAGGAGGAAACTATGGAGTTTTGACGCTCATGGTATGTTAGTTCCATGTACAGAACTCTTATTTTTCAACTATGCCAAGGTAAATACAGTTTTCCATTCTAGGGCACCTTTAAATGTGATTTTACTTCATGAAAGTTGCATTGATACATATTTTTTAGCTTTAATATTTATAGTCTTCACGTCATGCCGAACAACACCCTTCAGCCATGACTTATTCAAAATCCAGCACAGCCTCTCGTACATTATTGCTTACATACAAAATGTGTCCAAATAATTTAAGTAAAACTGAATTATTTTTGTTTTTAAATATAATTATAAGTTGACCAAAATTCTGATGAAATTTAAAAGGGAGATGTGCTTCCTGTGTAGTCCTAAAGCAATCGCCACTAATGCAGACATGTTTAGACACTGACTGACTGTTAACACAGCAAGAGGAATTCATAACACTGGGATCAAGTTCAAACAACCACCCAACCATGCGCACACACACATACACACTATAGCCTCCACTAGACTTTCACTCCCACATGAGTCACTGGTCTAATTCTGGGGACACATGAAAATGTGCTTCATTGCTGAAATGTGATTGGACACAGGATCAGATGGCATGAACAATACACAGGCCGGACTTTCACTTATCAGATGGGAGCTTACAGATGGACTCACGGACGCACAGGTGCAAAACACAATGGAAACAAAGAGTCAGACAGGTCAATGGGTTCTAGCAGCATTCAAGGACGCAGGGCTCTGGAGACATAGAGGAGGAGGTAGCAAGAGAGAGACTGACCGTTTCTGATTTAAAGTAGCTGAGTGCATTGTCATCCAACATGAAGTATCTCCTCTTCCAGGTTTTCATCTACAGAAAGACAAAAAGACACCTCAGTTATAAAAACAAACAGAATTTAAAGGCATGTAGGCAGTATGATTATGCATTTGACACATGACAGATGTCCATTTAGGAAACAGCAGCAAGGCCTTTAAAGGTTTGCAATTGCGTGTTATAAAGTCATGATTGCGTGATGTTAAGGTGCAATTGCGTGATTTAAAGGTGCAATTGCGTGTTATAAAGTCATGATTGTGTGATGTTAAGGTGCAATTGCGTGTTATAAAGTCATGATTGCGTGATGTAAAGGTGCAATTGCGTGTTATAAAGTCATGATTGTGTGATGTAAAGGTGCAATTGCGTGTTATAAAGTCATGATTGTGTGATGTAAAGGTGCAATTGCGTGTTATAAAGTCATGATTGTGTGATGTAAAGGTGCAATTGCGTGTTATAAAGTCATGATTGTGTGATGTAAAGGTGCAATTGCATGTTATAAAGTCATGATTGTGTGATGTTAAGGTGCAATTGCGTGTTATAAAGTCATGATTGTGTGATGTAAAGGTGCAATTGCGTGTTATAAAGTCATGATTGTGTGATGTTAAGGTGCAATTGCGTGTTATAAAGTCATGATTGTGTGATGTAAAGGTGCAATTGCGTGTTATAAAGTCATGATTGTGTGATGTTAAGGTGCAATTGCGTGTTATAAAGTCATGATTGTGTGATGTTAAGGTGCAATTGCGTGTTATAAAGTCATGATTGTGT
Source organism: Gobiocypris rarus (assembly GCA_023029165.1). Taxonomy (NCBI): domain Eukaryota; kingdom Metazoa; phylum Chordata; class Actinopteri; order Cypriniformes; family Gobionidae; genus Gobiocypris; species Gobiocypris rarus. The sequence continues at coordinate 9,509,723 of CM040920.1, forward strand.
GATGTTAAGGTGCAATTGCGTGTTATAAAGTCATGATTGTGTGATGTAAAGGTGCAATTGCGTGTTATAAAGTCATGATTGTGTGATGTTAAGGTGCAATTGCGTGTTATAAAGTCATGATTGTGTGATGTAAAGGTGCAATATTTAATAAACTATTTAGTATGTCAGGCTTTACAGAGTTACTTTAGTTACCACAGCTCCCTGTTTGACACAATATCCAGCTTTTATGACCGACTGGTCTTGGTTACTCCGGCTCAGGTAATACGGCAGCGGACCATGAGGTTTCCTCAGCCCACTCTTGTCTGCACCGTTCTGACCTTCGCCCTTTTCCTGAGAGTCAGTGAAATGCAAGAAATGAAAAATCCATCTTTTTTATTAAAATGTGTTACATTAACTACCTCAGTACTGATACTACAAAAACACAAATATGAATACATTAGGTATATAGTAAGTATATGAATGTGCGAATCATTAATTTCCAAGATGCATATCAAAGTATAAACCAGTGTTATTTTTAAGTTTTAATTTTAGTTTTAAATTAGATTTTATTTTTATATTTTTAGTTTTCAATTTAATTTTTAGGCATTTATGATGTGCTTTTGTCAATTTATTGTTTTTTTTTAGTTTATTTATTTCCAGTTAATAATTTTATACCGATACCTTAAACTTATTCAAATTTTATATTTTATTTTATTTCAATTAACAGAAATGTTTTAATAGTTTTAGTTAACGATAATAACCCTGGTATAAACTATGTGATATATGTCATGGGGTTAAAGGCTGCTGTGTGACCTGTGTTGTGGTGATGATGGGCACTCCAGCGATGATCTCGGTCTTGTAGGACACTTGTTTTGTGACACCCTGCGTGTCTAAACACGCTTCTGCTGTATTTTGAGCCACCTGCTCGCCTGACTTCGGCACCTGGAGAAGAACAGAGGAAACGCAAACCAGTATAAATGAACAAACCTGTGTGAGAAAGCGGCATTATCTTTATATGAGTATTTTGAATTTCCAAAGCATAGGACAATCAAAAGGACAATCAATTCCAGGTCAAACTATTCCAAATATAGTCCAAATATAATTTATATCCTGGATAATGCCCAAAAATGTGCTCAAAAATAACAATATTTAAATATTTTAATGACTGGATTCTGGATTGGGAAAAACCCAAGGGATATATTCACACAAACACACACACACCGATCACACAAAACATTATGACCACCTTCCTAATATTGTGTTGGTCCCCCTTTTGCTGCCAAAACAGCCCTGACCCATCGAGGCATAGACTCCACTAGACCCCTGAAGCTGTGCTTTCGTATCTGGCACCAAGATGTTAGCAGCAGATCCTTTAAGTCCTGTAAGTTGCGAGGGGGGACAGTGGGACATTTTTGTATTTGTGGCAGAGTGCATTATCCTGTTAAAAAAAGCCACAGCCACCAGGGAATACCGTTTCCATAAAACGGTGTACATGGTCTGTAACAATGCTCAGGTAGGCGGTACGTGTCAAAGTAACATCCATGGATGGCAGCTCCCAAGGTTTCCTAGCAGAACATTGCTCAAAGCATCACACTGCCTCCGCCGGCTTGCCTTCTTCCCATAGTGCATCCTGGTGCCATGTGTTCCCCAGGTAAGCAACGCACCCTGCCATCCACATGATGTAAAAGAAAATGTTCCCCATGTACATCAGTGAAACTTCGCCACCCATGACCCAGTCGTCGGTTCAGCACTGTTCCTTACTTGGACGATTTTTGATAGATACTGACCACTGCAGACCAGGAACACCCCACAAGAGCTGCAGTTTTGGAGATGCTCTGACCCAGTCGTTTAGCCATCACACTTTGGCCCGTCAAACTCACTCAAATTATGCTCGCCCATTTTTCCTGCTTCTAACACATCAACTATGAGGACAAAATGTTCACTTACTCCCTTATATATCCTACCCACTAACAGGTGCCGTGATGATGAGATAATCAGTGTTATTCACTTTAACTGTCAGTGGTCATAATGTTATGCCTGATCAGTGTACACACACACACACACACACACACACACACACACACACACACACACACACACATGTTGTGTTTCCATGTTTTATGGGGACATTCCATAGGCGTAATGCATTTTATACTGTACAAACCGTATTTTCTATCCCCTACACTGCCCCTGCCCCTAAACCTACCCATCACAGGAGACATTCTGCATTTTTACTTTTTCAAAAACATCACTTAGTGTGATTTATAAGATGTTTTCCTCATGGGGACCAAAAATGTCCCCACAAGGACAAAAATTTGGATATTGCCATCTTTGTGGGGACATTTTGTCCCCATACCGTAGGGATTACCAGTCCACACACACACACACACACACACACACACACACACACACACACACACACACATATATAATGTGTGTGTGTGTACATATCTACACTGACATGTGATGCTCATTTGATGTCAATGTGATCACCAGGGAGCTTGTAAAAATAAACTTCAGTTGCTTGTTGGGATTCTGCAGAATAATCTGCAGAGCTGTAGGTGTTACAAACAACACGAAAGTTTGAAGAATATATATATATTTTTAAAATTCTGGGGTACGTTTTTTTTTCTTTTTTCTGAAAATAAAAAAAATTAAAAATAAAATTCAGCAAGGGAACATTAATTTGATCAAACGTGACAGTAAAGACATATATAATGTTACAACAAAGCAAATTCAAAATAAATGCTGTATCAAGGTTTCCACACTGTTTTCAACTGATAATAATAATAATAAGTTTATTGAGCACCAAATAAGCATATTAGAATATTTGGATTCTGGATTTGACTGGTGACTGGAGCAATGGCTGCTGAAAATTTAGTTTTGCTATCACAATAATAAATTACACTTTAAAATATTAAATTAGAATTTGAAATAACAACAGTAACAATATTACTATTTTTACTGTATTTTTGTATTACTGTATACTGTGCCTTTGTGAGCATAAGAGATCCCAATGTGCTATTCTGGTGTTCTGGCAAATTTTCTAATGCTTTTTTTATGTTATTGGAATAAAAAAACTGAAATTTAGACTAGATAAAACTAGATTTTTTCCTCAGTTAAATTAATAATTTGTCCTGGTCCAGCAGATACCGTGATAAACCGCCTGCTAGTAAACATCGACTGACATTAAAGCAGCATCTGTGGGGATGGCAGTTAATCGTTCAGTGCCTTTAGGCAAAAAACACTTCAACTGATCAATACACCATCACTGGACATGCAGACTCTGACTCAAAACAAACTGTCAGTTGTAATCATCTTACCATCTAAGCATTCAGTGGTGAAAAGATGCATTATAAGACTGCCATTAACATTCAAAACAATGGTATTAGCAGCATGGAAATTATGATTTGACATTGTCCACTTTGAATATTCTGATTATGCATGCATTTGGAATATTCCCAAAACAAGGCGTCTGGCGTTGAAAGAAAGGACTGCTGGGACGACACTATCCTGAATCACTTTACAGATGATAGATAAGCTGAATGAGAATTTTAGAATGACACGACACTGAATTCAACAACAGCTTGTTCTGCATGTCATCTGTCATGACACCATTTCCATGTCACTGCACATGCGCAGAACTTTTCAGTTTCCAATTCGATCTTTTCCTATCAAAAGGATTCAAAAGGTTTAAACCATCCCTTATAATTTGATTTGGCAAATTCACTTCGATTGGCGTGGTTACACCTGACTTTTTTATTCTGACTGTGCTACTAGTCCGATTACAAACAGGGTTTGCAATATTAGGGTCCATGTAAACACATGATAAACTGATTTTATTAACGTCAAAAACAATTTGCTGCTTTTCAATTAATTCCAAAGCAGATTTTGGCATTTTGAGAACAGTTCTACAATACTAGGGATGCACAGATACCACTTTTTCCAGACAAATCTGAAACCGATACTTTTATTTTTAGTATTTACCAATACCAAGTACTGATACCTGTATTTTCATTGCATTTTTAATTTTTTTTAAAAAAAATTTTGGCAGAGGAACCAAAAGAATATGAATCAAATTAGTTGGCTTAACAAATACAAAAAAAAAAAGATATTTCCTTCACTTATTTTCATGCCTAATTATGCCTTTTAAAATGTATTCTAGGAGCTACTGTTACTTTCACTGTTCATATTATTGCTTTATCATATTTAGAGATGCTCCAGCAGGGCTCAACCAGTGCAGAGCAGTGAGTGATTTTCTCTTTGTCTTTTATTGTTAGATTAACATTGAGGACAAAATCATATCCTTTCACAAGGCAAGTAACCTTGTGCAACATAACCGACTATGTTTCACAAGGAAACTTGCCTATACTGGCATTTTGACATAATTTTGTGTGAATTTGAAAGAAGACTCGAAAGAGATCTCAATTCAGTGGGCTATTCACACTCTATCTGTGAGGCAGCTTCTGTGCGCGCGCTTTGGATGTTTGCACACAGAAAACTTGAAAACGTCATGTGATTACCGTACCGCCTTCCTGTAATAATGTAGGGAACCACTCGTTTTGCATAAATCATGTAACAGTCGTACTGTATGCATCATTCTATGGTGGTATAGCAGTGAGTTACATCACTGTATGGGAAACGCATCCCTGGTTAGTAAGAGGAATCTGATCCAAGGTCAGGGACTCACTGTGATTTTGGTGGCGTTGTTAAGTGCACTGACCCACTCCACTAAATCCTGCTTATCATTCGCCTGCAAGTAAAACTTCCTCATTCCAGCGTTGATGACTGTGGGAAGACACAGATTTATATTTAAACAATCTGGAGGTGTTGATATAAATTACATTCTTGTGGCATAAAGGATTGGGCAACATGTCGGTTAGACAGTCTCTTCCTCTTTTAAGAGTGCACTTCTAGGCCTGAATAATGGTGCTTTCACACTAGCACTTTTAGAGTGCACCTGGGTTTGTTTGACAGCAAAGTTTGGTTCATTTCAGATGATGTTTAACAAACTTGCCCACCAAGGTTAGTAGTTGACTAAAACTAAACCAATAAAACTGTTACTTGAAATAAAATAGACTTTAACTGAAATAAAACAAAAACTTTTAAACATTTAAACTTATTTTATTTAAGCTACTTGCCAAGGAAAAACTTCTAATTTTCATTTAGTTTAACTTGAACTTTAACTTGGTGCTAAACACATTTCAGAGTTGCAGACCCAGCACACATTTAAGTAATTTAATACGGGCATGCAAAAAAGCTAATTAAATCACCTGTGATATCAAGACTCAAATATTACAACATAATAGCATGCCATAATAATAAATGAAGAACATACTAGTAGGAGAAGTGAGACATACACTATATTGCCAAAAGTATTGGGACACCCCTCCAAATCATTGAATTCAGGTGTTTTATTGACTTCCATAGCCACAGGTGTATAAAATCAAGCACCTAGGCATACAGACGCTTCTACAAACATTTGTGAATGAATGGGTCGCCCTCAGGAGCTCAGTGAATCCAAGCATGGTATTCTGGTGATAGGTTGCCACCAGTCCATTAATGAAATTTCCTAGCTACTAAATATTCCACGGTCAACTGTTAGTGGTATTATAACAAAGTGGTAGCAATTGGAAAAAACAGCAACTCAGCCACGAAGTGGTAGGCCACGTAAAATCACAAGAGCGGGGTCAGCGCATGCTAGGCACGCGTGCGCAGAAGTTGCCAACTTTCACTTTGCAATGCAAAGCGTCGGATGCAGAAGTGTAAAGCACGGCGCCACTGGACTCTATAGCAGTGGAGACTGTTCTCTGGAGGGACGAATCACGGTTCTCTCTCTGACAATCTGATGGATGAGTCTGGGTTTGGGGGATGCCAGGAGAACGGTACTTACCTGAGTGCATTGTGCCAAATGTAAAGTTTGGTGGAGGGGGGATTATGGTGTGGGGTTGTTTTCCAGGGGTTAGGCTTGGCCTCTTAGTTCCAGTGAAAGGAACTCTTAATGTTTCAGCATACCAAGACATTTTGGGCAATTTCTTGCTCCCAACTTTGTGGGAACAGTTTGGGGATGGTCCCTTCCTGTTCCAACATGACTGTGCACCTGTGGACAAAGCAAGGTCCATAGAGACATGGAAGAGCAAGTTTGGTGTGAAGGAACTTGACTTGCCTGCACATTTAAACATTTATGCATTTAGCAGACACTTTTATCCAAAGCGACTTACAACTGAGGAGTACAGGAAGCAATCGTTCATGAATAGGCAAAGAAACGCAAAAAGTGCCTTAAATACCAAGTTTTGGACATTACATAGAGTAACATTAAGCTAGAATAGGGAGGGAATAAAAGAGAAACAGAGGAAGAGAAGAGTTTTTTTTATTTATTTTTTATGATAAGATTAAGTGCTCACGGAAGAGATGAGTTTTTAGCAGTCTTTTGAATGATGACAGTGATTCTGCCATCCGGATGGAGGTAGGAAGATCATTCCACCAGCCAGGAACGGTGAATGAAAAAGTTCTGGAGAGGGATTTCATGCCTCTCTGTGATGGTACCATAAGCCTACGCTCCTTACCTGAGCAAAGGCTTCTGGTGGGGGTGTAGACTCGTAGGAGCGAGTCGAAGTATGCTGGTGCCGAGCTTGTGGTGGATCCATAAGCGAGCGTCAAGGCCTTGAACTTGATGCCGGCAGCAAGTGGCAGCCAGTGCAGAGAGAAGAAGAGAGGTGTGACATGGGCCCTTTTGGGCTCATTGAAGACAAGACGTGCCGCAGCGTTCTGAATCATTTGAAGACCTCAACAGACCTCAAGGCCTGCAGATCTCAACCCGATAGAATCATCACCTTTGGGATGAATTAGAGCGGAGACTGTGAGCAAGGCCTTCTCGTCCAACATCAGTGCCTGACCTCACAAATGCGCTTCTAGAAGAATGGTAAAAAATTCCCATAAACACACGCCTAAACTTTGTGGAAAGCCTTCCAAGAAGAGTTGTTATAGCTGCAAAGGGTGGGCCAACTCCATATTAAACACTACAGATTAAGAATGGGATATCATTAAAGGCAAAGTCGTCCCAAAACTTTTGGCAATATAGAGTAGTTAACATTAAAGAATGAAAAAGAGCAGTTTTCACTGCAGCTAAATCACTTCAGGAGGGTCAAAATAAGGTCAAGTTCTCACAGATTGCACTTTTGTGTTGAGACGCATGTCAGTGGAATGGAAAAAGGTTTTAAAAAAACACAAAATGATGCAAGAGCAATGGTCAAATACAAGAAAAGCAGCACAGTGGAATGCAAAAACATGTACTATGTGAACGGCTGCTAATATTAAACACGTCACACTAGGAGACTAAGTTTAGTATCTGTATTATGTTGCTGACACACATAAAATGTCTCAAACACTTGACAGTGGCCTCCAGTCTAACTTCGCCTGATAAAGTCCCAAAACTTCAAGTGTATGATTGTCTCTGGCTCTGATCTCAGAAACAATAGCTGGGGTCAGGGGTCACGGTCTAACATGCCCCCTGGTCGCCCTCAGATGTATCATCTGAGAAACATGGAGAGAGAATCGCTTGCTCACCAAAGCAAAACTCCGCCTTTGGCCGCAATTTGGTGGCATCGCTAACCTTTAATGACAAAATAAGAGCAGATTAATAACACTGTACACACATGCACACACATTTAAAAGGTGCACTAAATCATTTTCCACTATAAAAACATTACGCCCCTAAAGGATAAATCTGTTTGCATGGGTGTTAAGGTGTAATATTTGCCTGAAAGGTAAACCTTATGAAAAAATGTATCTGTGTTGTGTTAATTATTGTCAAATACTTAATTTAAATGAACTAATTCAATCAATCGACACTGCAAAAATATGCGTAAAAAGAAATCTTTGATGCAACGTGAGTAGATCTAAATGTAATTAGATAATAGCGACAGCTGTAATAAATTTTGTTTAATAGTACAGGGGCATTTCTTGACCCCTTATCTTGAATTTAGGGGACAGTTTTGTTCATTGTGGCAGCATTTTTGCTCCAAGACCCCTTTAATTTTTATCCCTGTACATTCACATACATTCAGATGAAGAATCCTATAACGGCCTAGAACATTTTTTTCACTATACATAAGAGTGAACCTCCTCATGGCAGTCGGTTCAGATCGGATTACGACTTATTTTATCTCTAGGAGAAAATGATGAACACGTAGACAAGTCATAGCACACCTGCACAATTTGAAGCATCATTCATGTCTGTGAATATAATGTAGGTAATAAATAGTCAGCATTGGTCAGAAATGACAAACCTTGGATATATATGTCAGTTTTAGGGAGCCGACGTTGGATGTTCGTTCTGGAAGATTCTGTAGAAAGAGAGGGTTGAAGTCATTAAAACTGAAATTATGAATATTAAAATGATACACACCGACTTGATGCGAGTTTGTTTTAAGCAGTATCTGAAAACAAACGTGGGCAGAATACATTTGTGGCGAGTATACGCTTTTCTCCAAAGTTGTAGAATTGCAGACGGGTCTATGAAAGTTTTAGCACACATCTACAGATGCAGTGAGGTAAATTATTCAAAGTTAGACGTGGCATCAATAAAAGATGCCGGCTGGGGCTACTGACTGCGTCTTAGATAAAGTGATTGGTACAGAACCTGCAGCCGCCAGGAGAAAAAAGGGAATCCATTAAAATAAACAAAGAAAGAATATCAAGAATAAAAAAAAGACAGGTCCTGACATGGGCTCTTTCTTAGAGAACTCCACCAGAGTTTGCTTTTACTCTAAGCAAAATGACAATAAGACACTGAGAGCATCAGAGTAGTTAATATCAAATAACTTCCCATTAGTTCATGTTTAGTAAATGCATTAACATTAACTGACCACGAACAATACATTTGTTACAGCATTTAATAATCTTAAGCCCTCTCATACATCGTGCTGATCCCGGAAAATTGCCATAAAATTGCCAGTGCATTCTGTTTGAACGCAAACATGTCCCGGGATTGATTCTGGGATCGATCCCGAAATGGGGACCTAGTAACTGTGGTGCGCACTGTGTGAACAAAAGCCGTAATCAATGCCATAAGGGGATTATCAGTTTCTCTCTCTCTGCGGCGACATTACACGTCACATCGATGTCGCGTGTCTTTACAGGATTTTTATGGGATGTGTGTGAACACACGCACACACAGATTCCGCGACAACACTGGCAGTGTGAATTAACCAAAATCAAACGTTCCCGGGACAAATCTGGGACACATTATTAGGGTATTTTCCAGACTCTCTGTGTGAAAGGGGCTTTTGTTAACATTAGTTGATAAATATACAACTGTTCACTGGTTCATGTTAGCTCAGGTCCTTTAAATAACATTATCAGATACAACTTTTGATTTGAATAATGTTTTAGTAAACTAATAGTGTATTAGAGTAATAAATGCTTGAGAAGTATTGTCATTGTTAATTCATGTTAACTAATGTAGTTAACTTATGTTAAAGCTGCAGTCTGTAAGTTTTGCCTCTTTGTCGCCATCTCTGTTTGAAACCTACAATTGCAGTTATTTGCAGAATTATCTTCTTTACGTGGGTTGCGCATCGGCAAGGATCCTCAGCGTGGATGAATCTAATGTTTTGAGGAGTATGTGAGGCTGTCATTCACTCACTGCACCGGTGTGGATACTGTACTTCACAATCACAGATTCTACGTCTTGAATTTTCCCTGCAAAATCTGAAAAAGTAAGTAACATGTTTGCCACTTTTGTTCTGAACAACTGAGAAAAAAAGCATTACAATAAATTGTGCTACCAACACCTCATATCACATCAAACTGTTTACATCAATGTAACAAACTTAAATTGTTAATGTTAACAACATCAGCATTGTGTGACTATGTGTATTTAGTGAGTATTAGCGTTACCTGTAGATTTCTTGAGTAAAGGCTATAAATGATCCACCACCTGCAGCATCCTCACATGCGATAGCCTACTAACAGGACACCTTCTTTTATGACGTAATGACGCAAAAACGAATGGCACCATGCTCGAAATGTACCGCAGAAATCGACCAGTACCACTTAAATTATAACACATTATTACAAGCTTACTGTTGTGAATCGGGCTAAGGTAAAGAGATAGTTTTGAACACTGGCTGGTTATGTACTTGCTCAAAAATGTATTTTGGATCTTTTTAATTTTTAACAAAAAAAAAAAAAAAAAGTTACAGACTGCAGCTTTAACAAATGGAACCTTATTATATATATATATATATATATATATATATATATATATATATATATATATATATATATATATATATATATATATATATATATATTTATTCCCAAATACAACAACAAACTTTTGCAGAATATACAGTATAAAATTCTCTCTTCTGGGAAAACCAACCAAAAATATAAATGACTCAGTTTGCACAGTTTTTGTTCATTCGCACTAAAATTTGAAATTATGGGACGATCACAGAGTTTTTCATTTTTCACGTCACACAGTTTTCATGTTTTTACAATAGCAATTATGGTTTGTGCAGGTTCCTGCCATGTAACTGAAGACAGTCAGGATTTAGTTTGCTAGTCTGGAATCTCAAACAAAGAAACCCTCATAAAGGTGCACAGTGAAGCAGTGTGGCTCACACAGATGCAAATACATTTATGCACATACATACACTGTAACTGTGCTCGCTCTTAATGTTTTAAAGTGGTCTGGAGGCAAAGACAGATCAATGAACTAAAAACACTTCATGAGATTATAAGTCAACCAGAGGCCACATCGCTCATATCCTTCACCTAGAGGCTCATGGGAAGTGAAAGTGAACACAGCCACTTTCAGCAACGTTTCAGTTTAAAAACAGTCAATATCTGTGCTGACAGTTGACAAACTGATGCTTTTCAAAACTATAATAATACTATGGTGTAGGAGAGGAAATGTTAGTATCACACACATGTTTTGCATAACAAGATTCTGCCTATGATAGCTGAAAAAGGTCAAATGTGGCTCATACCCTGAGCGCACAAATAATGCTGCCTCTCAAACAGCTTGTGATTACCAGTGTTTTTGCAGCTTATTGCACTTAAATGGTAAAAATTGTGTCACAATTAGAGATCGACTGATATGTGGTCCCGATATGTAAGCATTTTCCCATCGGGTTAGCCTGACGTCGTTAGTTCTACGATTCTACAATTCTAGTCAGAATATGAGTCTGATACAGCTCCATTTGGCTGTGATTATTGGCGTGTGTTTCAACCGAACCAGGAAAGATCTCAATTGGACAGACCTACAACCAATCAGAGCAACAGAGTAAATGACGTATGTTGAGCAACGCAAAATAGAGGGAATTTCAGATCATTTTACGAACTCGGATCTTTGAATCTTGTTCAGCAAAATGAACAAATCTTTTTTCAAGTCATTTTGTTCATTTCAGCAGAATATAATTATAATGTCACATGTTAAACTCCCCAACACATCTAGTACTTATGCAAACGTTGATCACATTCGGAATAAAAAATAAATTATAAGCTAATGTAGCCAAGGCCAAACTTTAAGAAATGATTCATTAATTGATTAGCTGGGTCTTCAGGCTATGCAGTCTGTTAGTTAACCTCACCTCTAAATCCGAGTCGTTCTATTGTCAATTCACATTTAATCACGTCTGTTCCTGAAAAGATTAGTAACGTTACACCTCTCCTGTCTTCGGGTTTGAGTCGTCATCAGTGTCTGATCTGGGCCGTGACAGCCCTATAAGCAATGCGTGCAGTCCCGAAAACAGAATTGATTAGTTCACCTCTCGAGTCTTCGGGTTCGAATTCATTCGTTCGCCAACTCACAGGCTGACGCTGAAATCGCCCTCTATACCTTCAAATAGGGCACTATTTGAGGGGACAGCCATTTGTAGTGCTGTCCGAAACCATAGTGGACATGTTCGAGTGCACTCATTCAATCCCACATTGCAGTGCAATAACGAGTGTACATCCGATGTACACTCAACGGCTGTCCAACTTCACGCACTCATTTTCATTTACTCCTTCAAGTGAACTGTATTAGTGGACTAAGAATAGTGAATGAGGGTTTAGGGGGCAATTTCGCATTTAGACACAGCCACAGCCACATAGGCTAAATGCAAAAGATTCTGTACAGAACCCATGGCCTGTAGCGCAAGCACGGTCAACACAAAGTGAACAAATCGCTCTCTGAGACAACTCGATATTCCCAAGTCATATTTAAGATTAGTTCAAAAAGAACGAATCGTTCATGAACGACACAACAGATCTCAACTGCATACACACTGGAAGAAGTAGAAGAGGATGAGTGTAAACGATCTTTGCCGATGTTGTAAAATAAAATTAAAGGATACACAGAGTATTTACTAACACAATCATCATTTTTGAGAGAAATAGTAAAGGTGAATGCATTTACCCGAACAAGTTCTCCGTTTAGGATTAAAACTAATTCAACCCAAGCACTCTGTGACGTGGAGGATTACATTGCGTTATCTGTCCATCATCGTATAAAGCCCGCCCTGACAATTTGATTGGTCCGAACAGTTTCTGTTAGGGCATAATTACTCCACAACAGATCGAGTCCAGACTGAATTGCCTGACCTCAAATGTTGTGGGCGGGACTAAATTTGTCTGGCATCCAGGCTATAATCGGGTATCAGTTTTGTAATATCGGATTCACAGATAAATGGTGCCATCTTGTGGCCGTTTTGAAAATAGCGCACAAGACTGCAATTTAAGCACCTTGAGATGAGTCAACATCTCAACAAGTGTTCAAAGGTAAAATAACTGACATCCCTTAGTAAATTAACAAAACAAAATATGCAAAAAAGATATGAATAAATAAGATATTTTACATAAATTCTTGTTACGTAGTTTAAACTTGCAGAGTCACATAATCCATCACCCTTATTGTAACAAATGCTAAACAATTTAAATTAAACAAATTAAATAATTACAAGAACTATGATACATTTTCATAAGGGCAAGTACGAGTAAAAAACAAGAGCTGTAAAGGTGCAGTATGTGGTATTGACAGCTAGTGGTTGAAATGGGTACTGCAGTCCAAATTCTAAATATTGGAGAGAGTTGTTTCCTCCCCTCCTCCTCAGACTTGACATTCGCGCCAGTTGCCAGACTGAGGACATGCAATAGGAACGAGCGCAATTTACAATGGAAGGCGAGGAAACTTGCACACAGTAAGTTGATAAGTTGATTTATCCACGTTTTAATATGCCCCCATTCACAGAGATTTTTAGATGGATGCTGAGGCTTTTTAGGTCGGGTAGACTGCCCGACTGGCAACCCAGGCTGTCGAAATACTATTGAGTAAATTGGCAGTGGGCGGGATCACACAGACCAAAACAAAAACAGACGTTCTGACACGGAACGCACATTTCAAAGTAAAATAACTGGCTGTAGCATTGCTTTTCAGAGAAATGAGTATGTGAACTTAGCATGTTTCATAAATATCTGTGAACATATTATGGTATTTTTATGCTTTAGTAGAGTAAAAAATTGCATACAGCACCTTTAAAGTATTACTGCACCTTCTTGAATTATTGACCAAACCATCGTTTTTTTCCTCATGTGTAAAATGGCGACTGATCGAATGACGGCTGATATTAGGAAAAACCTGGCCTTCAGATATTTCAAGAGATGACATAGCCAAAATCATTAAAAGCCTGATGAACTGTCAAGGAGTAGGAAATAAACAATTTCAATTTAAGGAAGTTAGTTTGACTTCCCATGGCACTTCGAAGCAGATAATTCTGTCAAACTGGTTCCAGAAGCTTAAGTAATATAAAATACATTATATATCCTATGTAAACAAGTAATAGTTAACTAGTCTATTACTTAAATGCAGTTATGTTATCAACTAACTTTGCATGTGTGGATAAGATACCACCAAAGAACATTTTGCAAAAATAAACTAACAATTAAACTAATCTCACGAAAGAGCATGCCCATGGGACCCTGCTAAAACAGTTCACATATCAACCCCCCAATGTTCAAACCAAGCATGCCGCACTCGTGTTGAAAACTGAAGCTAAAGCGTCTCCATCGCCCCCAGGTGGTTGGCCCCAGTATAGCTCATACGCCCCTCCATGTATTCTAATCAACGAGAGACAAACTAAACGTCAAATAATTTTTCCCCAAAGATGGCTGTAATTTTAGGCAGTTTTTATCACAATGATTTCATTTCAAGTGTTTGTTTTTTAAATAACTATGGTTTTAGGTAGTTATTTTTTGCTATAAAAACCGGGGGTGTGACGTCATGATTGACGGCTTCTCTGAGTGAAGGTGTCACTGAGACACTAACAGAATTTTTTTCTGGATTTTCAGGAGAAGTTTGGAACTTTAGCTTTAATTTCTAAATTTCCATAACTGTTTATTCTACATTAACATAATTAATTGTTCTGCATCTGCGAGAGTGTGGGCCGGCTTTTGATATCGCAGCTCTACTTCCTGCTCTCTACTGCGCAGACTCCGGTCCCGAGGTCACTACTGCACAGACAAAATGTCAGCGCCATATTGGGATGTTGGCGGCTTCACTTTTTGCTTCAGTGGAAGGCAGTGAAGACCATTTTTTTTACGGTCTATGGTTCAAACCAAAACTATACCGTTGTGTCTACCCATTTTCTTCCCATAACTCTTAAAGGGTTACTTTAGCGATTAGCATTAAGCTTTGTATCAGTAATACCGGTAGTATATTTTCGAATTATCGTACTTTCCCCCCTCATGTCCTCCTGAGACGAGAGAATTTGTCCTCCTGAGACGAGAGAATTATGCATTTTATTTCTGGAAAAAATCCTCTGATGATATTGTCATTTTGCATCATCGGAGAATGTTTTGGCCAGAGGCTAGAGACTACAGCCAGTAGTAGGAGCTAGTTCCGCATGTTATCAACCCGCCCATAGGCGGTGGGATCTCACTCACAGAATGTGTATGTGCACGGCCGCTTGGGCATTCATAACGGAGTGGTGCGGAGCAAAGTGAGTGTTTCAACTTTTCCACGAATTCCTATGAAAGTTAAGCTTCCATAGGCATGATCTGAAAATGCGGCAGACTTGACTCAGCTCTTCGCTCTCTTGATGAATGAAGTCTGACTCCTTCTGCGTTTGTGCCGTGACTTTAGTTCGGCTCACTCACACTTTATTGAAAAAACACGTTCAGTTTTTAATCGCAGTGTCTATTCTCTAACTGAATGGAATTATTTTATTACTATGAAAAGCAAAATGACGGTGGGGGCGGTGTCATGGAGGGCAAGAAGTGATAACAAGTAGCCATGGCTTTTGGGAGTGGCCTCGTTGGGCAGCGCAACAAGTGCATTCTGGGAGTTGTAAATTTTCTGTCTTTTCTCAGTCTAGAAGGCACCAAATTCTTGAGGGAAAGATTCAGTAGTTCAGTAAGTGCATCTGATTAATTCAGTAACAGATGTTAATTAATTTAGTTACAGTAATCAGTGTTTTTGATACAATAAAAACCCCACCAATTCTGACACCACTGAATTTTTTGTCCACACTGGCAGAAAAATTTACAAAAACGAAATATTTTGGAAATCACTCCGTTCGGATATTTTTTAAAAACATAATGTAAATTTTTCGTTTGATTCCCAATGTTATCGTAAAACACAAATATTATGTGGAACTTAACTAGGCCCTGAGGAACACCATACTGTCATATTTGATATGTGACAAATTCTACAGGAGAGATAAAACAAGGGAAGACCTTCAGATGTAATATTAAGATCCACTGCATTTAGCGACGCACTGACAGAGTGAATGAGATGAAGATGGCTTGATACCTGAGGGTTATCCATGTACCACACAAGGCTGCCCTCCAGCGTGTCCAGAATGAAGTAGCGTCGTAAAAACTTGCCGCTGTTCTCCATTTCCTCGATGTCTAGAAAGCCACAGATCCGATTCTGACGATCTACGTACGGCATTTCTGAGACTAAGCATTACCCTGCAACACAAATAAAATGATGCTGATTATAAAGGAGATGAGAATAAGGGTAGAGAAAGAGGTGGAGGACGTCTGGCATTTTCTATGATGTCATTCATGGTCATGCTCCATGGAAGTGACACCTATTTCATTTCAGACCTCTGTGCTGATGAAAACCCTGTCAGACGAAGCTGTATGAATACAAATGACTTGATTGTGACATTACCCAAGCTGTGAAGCAATGCACGCACACTTAAACGGTGTAATTTCCCATTTACCTGCAGCCTCTCTAAATGTCATAATAGCGCTGTGGTAACTGTGAATAATGCAGAAGTTATGACCATCAGGATCAGAAATTACCAAGGGCTTGGGGGACCAAAAAAAACACCAAAAGTGATGAAATGCCGCAGATATTTAAAATGCTGGACCAGTAAACTAGTGGCCAGCATCAGTCCTTTTTATATGGCCCTTTAATATGTCAATATGTGGGCTCAATATGCGGAAATGGATTTGAAAACGTTGCAGTGTGGCGTCCAGTGTAGGAAGTCTCAAGCTGAAAGCTAATACCTTGACATACTGTAAGCACTCAAGCCGCCGGCCTATAATAGCTCAAAAGCTTTATATATAACTAAAGCTGTATAGCTTTACTTTTGATGGAGACTATTTTTCATTCCAGTTATATTTAGAATATAAAGGATATGTAAAAATATGACTGTGAGGGACTGAGAGACCATTCTGAGAGAAAGGGATGTTTTGAAAATTCCCCCATGAAGGCATTTAGGGTAGGTTTCAATTCAATTATGCCGCAATAACGAGATGTTATGTCGTTTTAACAACATCTTTTCTCGTAATAACGAGATGTTATGTTGTTTAAACAATATTTTTCTCGTTAAAACTACATATTTCTCCTAATAAGGACATGTATATGTCGTGTAGTGATGTGTACAAAATATGCCTTTATCCACATTAGAGTATATAGCCTATGTGCCTTTGTCAAACTTCCATGTTTGAAAAATAGAAGCAAGCTCAGTGTAAAATAGATTATCTTCCGCTGCCTGTATAAGTGATAGGCCCATAGCCACGAAATTGTTGTGATTTATTGATGTAGCCTAAAGTTCATAACACATTGCCATCATCTAAATAAAAATTTCAAAAACTTTTTGGGGCCATGGACCGCCTCAGTGGCGTAACTTTAACTAGTAACTAGTAATGACGGACCCCAGTGGAGCCAAAAATCTCATAACTATCTATAGGCCTACTGTAATTAAGATATTCAAGAAATGTATTAAAAACAGAAAGATGCTAATAGATTCAGTCTTACTTAAAGGCTGTGGATTCAGACTAGTTGGTTCGTTACACACATCAATCCATTCCTGATTTGCTTCTTATTTATTAAATATACAGGCAATTAGTTGATTAAACAAAAAAAATCACTTTAAATAAAGACTTTCTACAAAACAAAACTCAATGAAGTGATCAAAATCATGTCTGACCTCACTCCATGTCTCCAGACATATAGCGCATCTTATGATCTTACTCGTGCTGCTCACTTTTCATAATCAACATAGAATAAAAAATATATATATCATAGGCTAATATTTAAACATTTTCTAACTATGAAACTAAATATGCAAAATTTTCTTTAACCCTCTGTCCGACAAACGCGACGCCGCGTTCTGATGGATTTTTTCCTTTATGACTGCGAAAACAACTCAATACTCCGTCATTTTTCGCCATACAGATAAGTGCAAGACATACTTTTATTTGTGTACACTCACAATAACAACAAAGGCCAGGGATTGGGGGAACAGACTATTTTGAATGCACTCTACCCTACAAACACTGTCCTAATTTCAAAAATGTATTTTGTTTATTAAACGCAAAGTTTTTAATTTCAAAAGCATTTCTAAATTCAGTTCATATTTCCAACAAACGAACAGTTTAGATTTAAAGGCTGGCCTAAATTCGTTTAGGCTTTAAAATATGTTTGAAGGCTAATGAATGGCACTATAATTTATGTTTGGTTCTATATTTAAAAAAAAACATTATTAATTTTGTTGCATATAAAGGATTTGTTGTCGAAATAGACATTGTAAACATTTCATTTTAGCAATAGTGTGATAAAGGCACATAGACGAGAGGGTCGCTTTCCTGCGCCTTAGAGTCAGGGATAGGTCTCTCACTGTCGTGTCTGCCTAGTAAGTAAGGGATGCCGTAGTTCGTTGAGGCCATGGAGAAAGACTATCGGTTGGCTTCGAAGAGATTCTGGCAAACCATTCGACGCCCTACCAACACTGTTTACAGAGGAGATGGGCACCTGTTGACCTCAACTGGGGATATCGTCGGGCGGTGGAAGGAATACTTCGAGGATCTCCTCAATCCCACCGACATGTCTTCCATCGAGGAAGCAGTGGCTGAGGACTCAGAGATGGACTCGTCCATCACCCGGGCTGAAGTCATCGAGGTGGTTAAAAAGCTCCTTGGTGACAAGGCACCGGGGGTGGATGAGATCCACCCTGAGTACCTCAAGTCTCTGGATGTTGTGGGACTGTCTTGGCTGACACACCTCTGCAACATCGCATGGCGGTTGGGGACAGTAACACTGGACTGGCAGACCGGGGTGGTGGTCCCTCTTTTCAAGAAGGGGGACCTGAGAGTGTTTTCCAACTATAGGGGGAATCACACTTCTCAGCCTCCCTGGGAAAGTCTATGCCAGGATACTGGAGAGGAGAATTCGGACAATAGTGGAACCTCGGATTCAGGAGGAACAGTGTGGTTTCTGTCCCGGGAACACTGGACCAGCTCTATACCCTTTTCAGGGGGCTGGAGGGTTCATGGGAGTTTGCCCAACCATGTCTGTATCCATATGTTTTGTGGATTTGGAGAAGGCATTCGACTGTGTTCCTCGTGGCATCCTGTGAAGGATGCTCTGGGAGCAGGGGGTCGGCAGCCCTGTACGACCGGAGTAAGAGCTTGGTTCGCATTGCCGGCAGTAAGTCAGACCTGTTCCCGGTGCATGTTGGACTCCGGCAGGGCTGTCCTTTGTCACTGGTTCTGTTAATATTTTTTTGGACAGAATTTCTATGCGCAGCCAAGGGCCGGAGAGTGTCCGGTTTGAGGACCATACGATTTTGTCGCTGCTTTTTGTGGATGATGTTGGCCTCCTCAGACCTCCTCCTTCAGTGTGCACTGGGGCGGTTTGCAGCCGAGTGTGAAGCGGCTGGGATGATAATCAGCACCTCCAAGTCCGAAGCCATGGTTCTCAGTCGGAAAAGGGTGGATTGAACCACTTAATTTAAATGGATTAATTACAATCTCTTTTGCCCTGTCCCAAACGGAACACTTCATATGCACATTCGGTCTTGCAATGGCTGCCTCATGCGAATGTCCGTTAAGTCCATGAGACCAGGTCTGTATGGCGTCCCATTTGTCATTTGAGGATTTTGTGGACGATATTGTGCAGACTCATAGGAAGACCACGAGCGTTAAGGGTGCCATTTGGGACAGGGCCTTTACTACATTTTTAAAGCGTCAAAGTGTTGATTTGAATGAACTTTCAATCGAGAGACAGAAATCTGTCAGGTTTCATTAAAAATATCTTAATTTGTGTGTTTATCATTTTTGAGTGAACAAACCACAGACCGTTTAGTAAAAAATTTATGCAAAGTATCTGTTTCTAGCAAAACAAAGCTAGTGTGGTTGCCATGTAATGAGCGCAGTGCTGTGTGACAAGAGAACAATCTGAGAAGGCAAGCACTCAAACTTTGATACAATTTCCTCCAGGCTCTGATTCTTGCTGACATAACATGAAAAGCCTAACAAGCTATCATGGTCAGATCATGTTTCCAGAAAAAGAAAGCTCCTTTTAGCCTATTTCTGCGAAGCATGGATCCTAAAAAAAAATCATCAACTGGCTCAAAAACTATGAAAGATTTCATGTTAACTGTAGAGGAAATTATGAAAAAGCCAGAAACATCATCATTGCATTAAATCAGAAAATACTAATGTCTGACAATGAACAAGACTAACAAAAGGTGCCACTAACTGTGAATGAATCCACTGATAGGAAAGCTGTGTCTATGTAAGAATTTTGGATGGCACATCATCTATTAATTTCACAAGAGCACCACTTGTTTCAAAGGCTCCTATGAGGTATAGAGCCAAGCACAGTGATTTACTCATATATCAAAATTTAATATAAAGGTGCCCTAGAATGGAAAACTGTATTTACCTTGGCATAGTTTCATGTTCAGAACTCTTATTATTCAACTAACATACCATTAGCCTCAAACACCATTGTTTGCTCCTTCATATGTAAATCTTGTGCTTGAAAAAAAAACACTGAAAAACAAATCTCAACATAACACAGACTGTGACATAACAGTCGGGATCATTAATATTTACCTCCCCAAATTTGCCTATAAACAGCCCATGTTCAATCCAGGCAGTATTAACATGGACCTGTACCGAATCAACAGAAGTTCTGCAGGTATTGTGAGGAAGCCTGACTTGGTCATACTCAATTCTAGTCAGAATTTGAGTCTGATATTTGGCCATTTGGCTTTGATTATGGGGCGTGTTTCAAACGAACCAGGAAAGACCTCATTTGGATAGACCGCTAGATATGTGCCGTCGGTAATGCGATATATCACGATAATGAATATGCACGATATTGTTATCGTGGGCACTTCGAAATACCGTAAATAATAATTAACAATTATTAAAAACAATTTAATGCATTAAAGAATAATTTGCCCATCAACCGTATAAAATGCTCAACTGCGTATTCTGCGTCAAAGGGTCACGCGCTCAGATGTAAACAAGCCCAAAGTGCATGAGAAGCACATGAACGAGTGAAGGAGACGCACAAGTTGAATGAAGTGCAAGTTCAATGACAGCAGAGGGCGCTGATGGAACTGCAGAATGCAGCGGTAACCACGGAAACCCCACAAACAAAGCAGTTGCGCTAGTGAAGTTTTTAAAATGCTCCAAACAACTATTCATTTCTTTTTAAAATCACAGCACCAAATACTTCATATTGTAAGACTTAATAGGCTATTTATTTTCAAACTTAAACATTTTTATAAAACTTTGAGACATACGACTTCATTAGTTAACATGTTAATTCCTTAACAGTTGTATTTCTTAACTAACATTAACAACAACAAAAAAACCTTTCTGTAACAAATGTAGCTATTGCTTGATCTTAGTTAATGCATTAAATAATGAGACCTTATTGTAATGTATTACCTGTTGTTCTTTATAGCCTAATTTTTTGCACTTTAATCAGTTTGGAATTTTTACTTTTATATATTTTTGGTGGATTGTATTATTGTATTTAAACATTCAGAGTTATTTTTGTTATTACAAAAAGAGTTCTTAAACCTGTTATTCTATGACAAAACTTTTTTTGTAATTTATTTCAATATCGTGATAATACCGTATATCATGATAAAAGCATCAGCAATTAATCGCAACATGAAAAATTGATTCCGGCACATGCCTACCTTCAACCAATCAGAGCAACGGAGCGACGCGTAACATTAGTTGTCAAATGTCAACAGAACTCAATTGCACTGTGTTGCCAAGTCCGTGTTTTTCCTGTGGTAGATCAAGGATATAAATGTTATGGTCCAGCACTTTTCATAGCCTTCCCACAGAACTGTCAACAGGTATGGTTGATGTTTATTTATAACAGGATACAGCACCAAATTAATTTAAAGTTGTTAGTTTGCTCTAACTAGAGTCAATTTCGTTAATGAAAATATGACAACAAATTTTCATTGACGACCTTTGTTTCCATGACTAAGAAGAGACGTGATGACACAAACGTCCTTAAACGATTATTGTGACTATATAAACATGCGATATCGTTGACGAAAAAAACTTGAACAAAAAGCACTCTTTGGATTTGTCGGTGGGGAAAAATAGGAGCGTTCGAGTGTTTGCGCTTGCGGTTGCCTGATTTCAGTAATTTAAACCCCTGTTATAAATAATCATTTATAACAGGATACAGCACAAAATTAATTCAAAATTGTTAGTTTGCTCTGACTAGAGTCAATTTCGTTAACGAAAATATGACAAAAAATTTTCATTGACGACCTTTGTTTCCATGACTAAGAAGAGACGAGATGACACAAACATCCTTAAACGATTATTGTGACTATATAAACATGCAATATCGTTGACGGAAAAAAACTTGAACAAAAAGCACTCTTTGGTTTTGTCGGTGGGGAAAAATCTATCTAAACAGTATCTAAACTTCTCCTCTCCAGCCATCCCACCACCTGCCCTCTAGATCCTATCCCCTCACACCTTCTACAAGCCATCTCTCCCACACTTCTACCAGCACTCACACACATCATCAACACATCTCTCAGCACTGGCTTTTTCCCTACCACATTCAAGCAGGCCCAGGTCACCCCACTGCTTAAGAAACCCACTCTAGACACATCACTTCTAGAGAACTACAGACCTATTTCTCTCCTGCCTTACATAGCAAAAACACTTGAGCGGGTTGTTCTCAACCAGGTTTCATTTTTCCTCTCACAGTCAAATCAGCTGGACGTTAACCAGTCAGGTTTCAAAAGGCCCACTCAACAGAGACTGCATTACTGTCAGTCACTGAAGCCCTGGATGGCAAAAGCTGCTTCCAGATCATCAGTCCTAATCCTCCTCGATCTATCTGCTGCATTTGACACAGTGAATCACCAGATTCTTCTGTCCACCCTCTCATCACTGGGCATCACAGGGACTCCACTCCACTGGTTTGAGTCTTACCTCACAGGTAGGTCTTTCAAGGTTGCCTGGAGAGTGAGGTATCCAAAGCACATAAACTGACCACGGGGTTCCTCAGGGCTCAGTGCTGGGACCTCTACTCTTCTCCATTTACACTACGTCACTAGGACCCATCATACAGGCACATGGCTTCTCATACCATTGCTATGCTGATGACACTCAACTCTATCTTTCATTTAAACCAGATGACCCCACAGTAAATGGACGCATCTCAAGCTGTCTGGCAGACATCTCGGCATGGATGAAAGAACACCACCTTCAGCTCAACCTGGCAAAGACTGAGTTTCGTCTTCCCTGCCAATCCGACTCTACAACACAACTTCACCATCCAGCAAGGTTCATCTCTGATTACCCCCTCAGGGTCGGTCAGAAATCTTGGAGTAATCTTTGGCGACCAGCTGTCCTTCAAAGACCACATTTCAAAGACAGCTCGATCATGCAGGTTTGCTCTGCACAACATCAGGAAGATCAGACCGTTCCTTACAGAGCATGCAACACAACTTCTCGTCCAGGCCCTTGTCATTTCTAGGCTTGACTACTGCAATGCGCTTCTGGCTGGTCTTCCATCGTGTGCAATCAAAACTCTTCAATTGATTCAGAATGCTGCAGCACGTCTTGTATTCAATGCCCATGTCACACCTCTCTTCATCTCTCTGCACTGGCTGCCACTTGTTGCCCGCATCAAGTTCAAGGCCTTGACACTCGCTTATGGATCCACCACAGGCTCGGCACCAGCATATTTCGACTCGCTCCTACGAGTCTACACCCCTACCAGAAGCCTTCGCTCAGGTAAGGAGCGTAGGCTTATGGTACCATCACAGAGAGGCATGAAATCCCTCTCCAGAACTTTTTCATTCACCGTTCCTGGCTGGTGGAACAATCTTCCTACCTCCATCCGGATGGCAGAATCACTGTCATCATTCAAAAGACAGCTAAAAACTCATCTCTTCCGTGAACACTTATCATAAAAAAAAAAAAAAAAAAAAAAACTCTTCTCTTTTATTCCTTCCTTATTCTAGCTTAAGCTTATTCTATGTAATATCCAAAGCTTGGTATTTAAGGCACTTTTTGCGTTTTGCGCCTATTCATGACTGATCGCTTCCTGTACTCCTATGTTGTAAGTCGCTTTGGATAAAAGCGTCTGCTAAATGCCTAAATGTAAATGTAAAAATGAAAAATAGGAGCGTTCGAGTGTTTGTGCTTGCGGTTGCCTGATTTCAGTCATTAAACCCCCCAATCAGAGCTTTTCTGTTAAAAGAACACGTATACAATCCGGCGTTTTACTTAGACATGTGCAATCTGGCAACCACGGCAACCAACTCTCTCGCACCCGGTGTTCTGAAAACATCAATAAACAAGTAAGCTGAATTTCATCATCTCCATTTGAGATTTTCTGCTTAAAGTGTCATTCAGTCGGCTTGTGTTCTGTCACGACTCGCGAGCCGTTTGTGCTGTTTGCGATTGTGTAAGCTGAAGAACTGCACTTGTGTGAGCTACTGAAATGAGCTCAACATTATTATTCATGATCCTTCCAAATAAGGCAAAAGGAGACCATTTCATTCTAGGGACAATTTCTAAGGTTGTAAATGGACCTGTAAAACCGTATCTGGACCATTTTTGCTCATATATAAGCCACATGCCATCAGAGAACAATTAAAAATATTGTTTCAACTCATTCTAGGGCACCTTTAATTAATACATTGTTAGCTAACTGCAGATTTTTGTATATGTACAATGAAATGCATAACTTGGACAGTTACCTCTGATAACAGATCACTCAAAAATGTAACGTAGACACTCAATTACTGTAATTGTAATGCATTTTCTTTAAAGCTGCTTTGAAACGATATGTATTGTGAAAAGCGCTACAGAAATAAATGTGAATTGAAATTGATTTGAATCACGATGACAAATGGCAAGAGAAATGGAAATTATTTTGTGGATTCAGGCAGGAGAATGTTGTTCTCCATGGCTACCATCACTGATCACTGAAAAGCTGTAACATTAGTAACTCAAATGTTTGATGAGAATTTCATGGCCGAAGTGTGTTTTCTGTGTGACAGCTTTCATCACTCGAACGGCCTTAATCTGGGATTGCAGTGAAGGGATAAAACGGTCAGTGATATTGTAGCAATACTCAACGGATTTAAACTTAAGATGTCCTTGTTTTTTTGTTTTGTTTTTTTAATTCTTTGACCATTGCGAACATGCTAAATTTTCCAGCACTGCAGGACTTCATAAATAACTTGTCAGAACAAATTAGCAGAGATACGACAAAACTTTGCTGCAAGGTTTAACGACTGCAACACAGGCCTAGAGGCAATTTAATTTACCAGCAACCCATTTACTATTGATGCAGAGAGTTTGTTCACATAACTGGATGAAGGTTCCTTACAATTAGAACTGACAAACATCCAAACATAACCTGATTTAAAGCAGAGGTTTAGTCTGGGGAACACTAATCTAATGGTAATGTTCATTTTGACTGTCTTGTGACACTTACACATGCAAGTCAAGCTTCTCAAATATTTGTAGTTTTTGTTACTGTTAAGAAACGCAATAAATCAGACATTAAGTGTAAATGACCTAGCACCAGTGTAAGTGAACTAGCACCGGGTTTATTACATTCATTTATTCCAGTAGTTTCAAATGATTTATTTTGTTAACTTCTGTATAATATACTGCTTCTTATGTATTTGCTGTAGATCTTATTTAACATAATTGATCATATAAAGATTTCAATGAGTTCAATATATAGAAGTATTTTAACTAAATGTTGCCCTCAATAAAAGTGCCACTGATGTCTGTTCTAAATGCAGACTCTTCTGAAATGTGGCAGATCCCTGTGATATGTACCAATGCCAACCTCTACCTACATTTTTGCCAAACTCCAAAAATTTACCATTTTATAGAATTTGCTGTAGTTTCCAGCTGAAATTAACACTAAAGGCAGTAAAACACCAATAAATGTTAATCTTTTTTTTTGATTATGATTACTGGGGCAGATTATCTCCATTTTGCACAGTTTTCACCTCAAATTACTTTAAAGTACATGATTTGTAAACTATTACATTTTAACGGTTGCATCCTACTACTGTCACCTCAGGTCTCCCCACTGGAAGCAATCCCCATCCCTCATTAAGGGCCGGTCACACTGCACTTTTCATTCCATTGACTTCAATTCAAACTCATGAATACGTCAGACCGGAAACGCAAGCTCATGCGAAAAGTTTCGTATTTCGCTGCATTCCAAAGTTTAAAGGGATAGCTCAAACAAAAATGAAATTTCTGCCATTAATTACTTACCCTCGTGTCATTCGACACCCATAAGACCTTTGTTCATCTTTGGAACACAAATGAAGATATTTTTGTTGAAATCTGATGGCTCAGAAAGGCCTCCATTGGCAGCAATGTCATTTCCTCTCTCAATACCCATAAAAGTTACTAAAAACGTTGTTACAAAGTCCATCTCACTACAGCGGTTCTACAATAATTTTATGAAGCGACGAGAATAGTTTTTGTGCGCTAAAAAAACGAAATAACGACTTATATAGTGATGGGCCGATTTCAAAACACTGCTTCCTGAAGCTTTGGAGCTTTATGAATCGGGATTGAATCAGCGGATCGAATCAGCGGTTCGGATCGCCAAAGATCGCCACGTGATTTCAGCAGTTTGGCGGTTTGACACGCGATCCGAATAATGAATCCATACGCTGATTCATAGCGCGCCGAAGCGTCGTGAAACCGTGTTTTGAAATCGGCCAATTCACTATATAAGTCGTTATTTCGGGTTTTTTGCGCACAAAAACGATTCTCATCGTACCTGGGGAACACATAGCACCAGGATGCACCATCGGAAGAAGGCAAGCTGGCGGAGGCAGTGTGATGCTTTGGGCAAAGTTCTGCTGGGAAAACTTGGGTCCTGCCATCCATGTGGATGTTACTTTGACACATCTGAGCATTGACCACCCATCTGAGCATTGTTGTAGACCATGTACACCCTTTCATGGAATTGGTATTCCCTGGTGGCAGTGGTCTCTTTCAGCAGGATAATGCAAAATGGTTCAGGAATGGTTTGAGGAGCACGAGTTTGAGGTGTTGAATTGGCTTCCAAATTCCCCAGATCTCAATCCAATTCAGCATTTGTGGAATGTGCAGAACAAACTAGTCCGATCCATGGAGGCCCCATCTCACAACTTACATGACTAAGAGGATCTGCTGATAACATCTCCGTGCCAGATACCACAGCACACCTTCAGGGGTCTAGTGAAATCCATGCCTCGACAGGTCAGGGCTGTTCTGGCAGCAAAAGGACCAACACAATATTAGGAAGGTGGTCATCATATTATGCCTGATCGGTGTTTATATGAAAAATTATTCCCATGTTTTCTTTTGTTAACAATACTGTATAGGTTGTGTTTAATGTTAGGGTTAGTTTGGGAGGCATGTTATTACTCATACGCGATTAAGCTTCACTCCCCATACATTTAATTTCCAAACTGCCAAGGTATGTTTAACAATGTGATAAAATATTGGTACAGTCACGTTTATCTGTTCCGGATAAATCCGAACCTGCTTTTTAGCATCACTCACTGCACATTTTACTTTGAAACTACTACAAAACATGCAAAAAGCAATGTAATATAATTTTGGAAAATTGTTGCTTCTGGCACAGATTTTTCATGAGCCTGGGTTGGCCAATCCTCTTGCCATTCTCTCCAAAGCAATTTCCTGTAACTTTCTACTGTATCTGTGAGAGATAAGCAGTGTGCACAACAAACATATATTATCATAAAAGACAACTGGTGGAGCAGTTGGTCTCATAGCCCTGTATAATTAGGCTGCAATTGTGTGGCATTACTAAATATTTTGCATTCAGTGTGGAGAGACAAATTACCTGTCACTGGAAACTTGTTGAGTTGCTGCTTTGGACACAGTTTAGAACATGTTAGGAAGGTGGCGATTTGAATGTCACTGTGCGTTTAAAGAGGAAGAGAGAGTGTGAGGTGGTTTAACCCATCACAGGTACAGTGTATGCACATGCACATAACAGCTTCAAATCTTTTGCCGTGGGCTGATGGGAGTTTGGAACAAGGATAGTGGCCCTTAGTTTTTCATACCATAACATTTTTTGTACACTGTTAAATGCCACATTATTTTATAGAGTAGTGATAGCACATAAAGCAATATTTACTAAATAGAAAATCTCTACAGCGCCTAAACAGAGATTTGCTATTTAGTATATACTGCTTTATTATGTACTGTATGTATACATACATTGCCAAAAGTATTGGGACACCCCTCCAAATCATTGAATTCAGGTGTTTCAATCAGTTTCATGTTACCTGGATGCCAGCCGAATTTAGCCCCGCCCACAAAATTTTTTGCTCGGGCAATTCGGTCTGGACTCAGGGCGGGCTTTAGATGATGATGGACAGATGATAAACAGTAACGTAATCATCCACGTCAAGGCGCTTGGGTTGAATTTGCTACTATCCTAAACGGATAACTTGTTCGTATGCATTCACCTTCACTATTTCTCTCAGAAATGATGATCGTGTTGGTAAGTACTCTTTGTATCCTTAAATTATTTTTTTACAACACTGGCAAAGATCGTTTTCTTCTAACATTACTTAAACCAGCGTGCGTGCAGACAGGGTTGCCATGTTTTTTTGCAATGTTGCGCAATTGCTACTCAAAACTATAGCCCAAAACAATAGCTTTCCGGGGGAGTTCTCTGGAAAAAAAAATTGCGTTTGGTTGGCAAAATACGTTATTTTGGCAAGGTTGCCTGCTAAATTTGCCTACATTTGCATTCCTGGGTCTATGTATCACATAATTGGGGTCGCTTCAACCCGTGGACATGGAGAACAACCCGCGGGAAAA
This sequence comes from Gobiocypris rarus, assembly GCA_023029165.1. Lineage (NCBI taxonomy): Eukaryota > Metazoa > Chordata > Actinopteri > Cypriniformes > Gobionidae > Gobiocypris > Gobiocypris rarus. Next base: position 9,538,325 of record CM040920.1, read on the forward strand.
CAGCAAACATTTGTAAAGAATGGGTTGCTCTGAGGAGTGCATTGTGCCAAGTGTAAAGTTTGGTAGAGAGGGGGGATTATGGTGTGGGGTTGTTGTTTTTTTAGGGGTTGGGCTTGGCCTCCAGTGAAAGGAACTCTTAATGCTTCAGCATACCAAAACGTTTTGAACAATTTCATGCTCCTAACTTTGTGGGAACAGTTTGGGGATGGCCTCCTCCTGTTCCAACATGACTCTGCACAAAGCAAGGTCTTTAAAGACATGAGCCGCGTTTCCACTGCAGGAACTTTCCCCAGGAACTAGGAACTTTGAGGTGGTACTCGGTGTGTTTCGACCGCAGGAACCAGGGTCTAAATGAAGTTCCGGGTAAATATTTCCCCCTCCGATAGTCCCTGCTCGCAAGGTAGTACTTTTTCAAAGTTCAGGAACTTTCGGGGGTGGAACTTAGGCGCTGAACATGTTGATTGGTTGAGTTCACGCAGCATTTTATTTTAACCAGCATTTTTAAAAGTATCTTGCTCTTTATTTCTCTTTCTGTCCGGTGGCGCGCGTTCGTCTCGCCATCTCAAGGTCAATGTCCATAATAGCTGATAATAACATACGTTGTCTTATTTTAAATCTAGCTTTACACGCTTAAAGCAGAATACGCTTTAGTATCACTGCTCTCTTTTCCGCCGTTTTGTTAACTAGGCTACCTCTTTAGTAAACCAGTACATAACCAGCAAAAGGAGCGCTGCTTGAATCTGCATACAGTGTCACGCAAAAATTATTACTGTCCGTCGGTGACTGGGAGGAGCAGTCGCGCGCAGTCCTACATCACCGGACTAATTAGTCTAATCTTCACGGTACTTTAGACCACGGTGGAAACGCAGACAGTAGCAGGTCTGGGGGGAAAAAAGTTCCTGTAAAAAGTTCCTGGTACTAATTGTTCCGGGTAATTTCGGTGGAAACGGGGCTATGGATGAGTGAGTTTGGTGTGGAGGAACTTGATTGGCCTGCACAAAGTCCTGACCAATTAGAATGGAGACTGCGAGCCAGGCCTTCTCATCCAACATCAGTGCCTGACCTCACAAATGCGCTTTTAGAAGAATGGTCAAATATTCCCATAAACACACTCCTAAACCTTGTGAAAAGCCTTCCCAGAAGAGTTGAAGCTGTTATAGCAGCAAAGGGTGGGCCAACTCCATATTAAACACTACGGATTAAGATTATCATTATCAAGATTATCAAGTCATTAAGGTTAATGTGTAGGTAAAGGCAGATGTCCCAAAACGTTTGGCAATAGTGTATATTGTGTACTGTATGTATGCGGGTAAAGTTGGCAGATGCCACTCACATTTTCTCCAGAAAAACGTCTTGATGATAAATCATGGTTTAATCTACAAGGGGAGTTCTGACACACACACACACACACACACACACACACACACACACACACACACACACACACACACACACACACACACACACACACACACACACACACACACACACACACACACACACACACACACACACACACACACACACACACACACACACACACACACACACACACACACACACACACACACACACACACCCAGATCTATGATGACCATGCAATATAAGCCTTGACTGTAAAACACATCATACCCATGAATGCCCAGACTTATTAAAAAGGTTCCATAATCAGTGCAAACGTATGTGTAGCTGCAAGAAGACATCCTACAGGTCCTACCTGTGCTTCTGTTTAGGTTTACTTTTGTGTGAGAAAGACAGGCACTAAAGTGTAAGAGATGTAACAGTTCCCTCCGTCAGACTCTGGTCAGGCTCCACAGAAGCATAATACATCATTGGACAGGTCTACAGTGTAAAATGCGCTGTTATATTAGCTAGAAAAATATATATTTGTCCACAGCACATACACAAACTGTTCCTAGTAAGATAAACAGAAGGAAATGCACACTGGACTGACTGGATATAGAGGAAAGAGCAGTGAAGTGTTCTGATGCAGTAAGCATGTGATATCAAGCTAATGGCTGCTATACAGAATAATTTCAAACCCATCCTCTAAACATGTGCCGGTATATGGTAATAAAATATATCGTGATAACGAACGTGCATGGTATTGTTAACACAGGCACTTCAAAATACCATGAAAAATTCCTTATTACTAAATTATTTAGATTATTAGAATGCATTTTCAGAGTACTTTCCCTTCAACTGATTAAAATGTACACTGCATCAAAGAGGCATGAGCAAAGCAAAGACCCTTTAAAGGAAAGTCTGTTCATTCTGCTACCATATTTTTTCAATGCCTCCAGGCAGCTATTCCGAGCAGCCAAGACCATGTCCAATCTCAAAAACTGCTTGCAGAGCTCACTTTTAAATAACATATTTCAAATAAGGGGAAGGTTGACCAATGATGATGTGGGACGCAAGTAGCTGTATTGGCCATCATCCACATTTGTAACCTAACTGTTACAGCAGGAGTATATTGCTACTACCTCTAAAATCCCAGCAATGGAAAATAATAAACAGAAACAGGTGCTGGACACAAGCAGCAAAATTGACCATCGATCCTCCTTTTGTCCATATGAAATATGAAGGATACTGAAAATGTCTCCATACCCAGTTCACTGGACTGTGCCAGAGGAAAGAGTGGGACACGATAGTGTGAAATGCCCAATCTCTTCATCTAGGACCACAACATGTGTACCACCACAGAGGTGCATCAATTTCAACTCCATACTCGTAATACTGGACAGGTGACAGATTATAAAGTGATGTGCAACTTGTTATATTCACTTCACTACCACATCACCCTCAGTAGGAAGGGTGTCATGTAGAGGAGTGAGATGTGGCGGCATTAGAGCCCAACTCTACACCCAATACACTGTAGAGCAAGTCCATATCATCTCCGTAACGCATGCTTATGGAGATAAATAAGGTGATTGCACAATAATTCTACCTCCTCAACATCCATCTAGCTTTACTGCTAAGGAGACACACGGATGGCCAATAGTGTATAAGGGCTCGACAGTCAAAGGGGTGAGGCGCTGACAGCAAACAACCCGCTATCTGTGTGAAGCCATTCCTCTTTAATAACACACTTAAGATAGAAAAGTGGATCACAAATGTGAACACTCCAACTTTGCTAAAAAAGGTTGATTATAAGGGAAGTATAATAATCAGCTAAAAAAGTGGGGCAACGTGGAGCCACTTATTTCATTTGCAACTGTGCTTATCAGGCTCAGTGCTCAGAAACCTTGTATGATATAGGTCACATGAGGTCCAACCCCTGCAACAAACTTATTGAATTTCCTCATCCATATCTGGAGGGGAGAATTATTTACACTGGAGGGAGTAAAACTTAACCTCAACCGCCGCTTCACTCATGCTTTCATCATACAAACTTTCCTTATTGCTCAGGCTAATAGCATCATATACGCCTTGCCAATGAGCCTTGACGCCAGTTGGCGAGATCTTGATGGTAAGTCTGCAGTCTTCCACAAGGGCGCCTCACCGGGCACACGATAGCTTGGGAGCACTTCTTCGCCCTCTGGCATCCCCATATAGCCGTGTTTATCAAGCCCCTTTACATTGGTATAACTAGTTGTTAAAGGGGCATGAAAACTGGTATGCTTTATCCCATGATCTCTCAAACTCATCATGGAATTCAGGGAGGACTGGAAGACTCAGGACGCAGGACCACTATGACCCACAAGTAATCACTCATATAACCTACTTGGGCCGATTTCCTCTCGCTTCACTGACCAATCTAACTTCAATTTGGCCATGGTGTGGATCATTACGTCTACCTGCTCCTTGTATGTGTGGGTGAGGGAGGAGACAGTCTCACTCATCACATCTGCCTAAACTCCCATCACATCTAGTCCCTCAGAACTAGACTAGGCCAATAACATGCTCTCTTCCAGATTGGAAGAATCCACAATAAGCTTCCGGATCTGGCTAAAGAGGTAGCGGGAATGCCTGACTAGCCAATTGGCACAAGCTTCAGATACTGACTCACGAGGAGCCTTCCTACAGCTAGCTTTCTCAAATGCTAGTCTGGAGCCCTGAGATTAGTATATCCAAATACATAGTACTTGAAAAACAGTAGCCAAAAAGTACCCAGATGACCTACTACTACTCTCAAGATTCTGAAGTGTGCATTTGATGGAGACTTTATTATTCCATGGGGCCACAGGAGAGTATTTATGAATAGCAGTGAAGCGATGCAACTGACGTTGGTAGGTCACGTGACAGTAATAACATGTAGTATGTAGTATGTTCAAATTTGATTCATACTACATAAAAAGTATTTTTTTAACAGTTGTGACAAGCGGATGCAATGAGAACTGTTTTCCTCTTTTTTCACGTGAAGTTCGGCATAAACCCTTGCTAGAAGCTTGCTTCTACAATCTCACAGGACTCCAAGCATACCATGTGATACCAAGTTTGCTACATCAGAAAAGCCACATGGAGCTGATTGTGTGATACAAACATCAAAATGCATCCATCCATCCATCTTCTTCCGCTTAACCGGGGATAGGTCGCAGGGGCAGCAGTCTAAGCAGAGACGCCCAGGCGTTCCCAGGCCAGTCGGGAGATATAAACCTTCCAGTGTGTCCTAGGTCTTCCCCGGGGTCTCCTCCCGGTGGGACATGCCCAAATCACCTCCCTGGAAAGGCATCCAGGATGCATCCGAAACAGATGCCCGAGCCACCTCAGCTGGCTCCTCTCGATGTGGAGGAGCAACGGCTCTACTCTGAGCTCCTTCAGAGTGACGAGCTTCTCACGCTATCTCTAAGGGTGCACCCAGCCACCCTGCAGAGAAAGCTCATTTCAGCTGCCTGTATCCAGGATCTTGTCCTTTCGGTCATGACCCACAGCTCATGACCATAGGTAAGACTAGGAACGTAGAATGACCGGTAAATTGAGAGCTTCGCCTTACAGCTCAGCTCCTTCTTCACCACAACAGACCGGTACAGCAACCGCGTTACTGCAGAAGCTGCACCCATCCGTCTGTCAATCTCCCATTCCATCCTTCCCTCACTCGTAAACAAGACCCCAGGATAGTTGAACTTGGAACTCTGAAGCAGGAACTCTCCACGAACCTGAAGCGGGAAAGCCCCCTTTTTCTGACTGAGAACTGGCTGTGCCTAGAAATTCTGTCCATAAAAATTATTAACAGAACCGGTGACAAAGGCCAGTCCTACCGGAGTCCGTTATGCACCGGAAACAAGTCTGACTAACTGGCAAAAATGCAAAACCAAGCTTCTGCTCCGGTCGTACCGAGACCAAACGGCCCCCGGACCCCATACTCCCAGAGCATCCTCCACAGGATGCCGTGAGGAACACAGTCAAATACCTTCTCCAAATACAAAAAGCACATGTGAATTGGTTAGGCAAACTCCCATGAACCCTCCAGCACCCTGGAGAGGGTATAGAGCTGGTCCAGTGTTTCACGACCAGGACGAAAACCATACTGTTCTCAAATGCATTAGTTTACAAATCATGCACTTTGATAAAGGAGTTTTTAGCTCGAAAGTATTTTTCAAGGAACTGTGCAAAAACAAGCATTTATTATCATAATTTTTGTGAAAAGAAAGTTGTTGTTTGCTGCCACTAGTGTTCAATACAACAGGAAATTGCAGTGAAATGTAAGTTTTTGGAGTTTTGCAAAAATGTAGGTGAAGGCTTTTTACCCCCAATGAGTCTATGTAGATAATTTATCTAACAAAAAGCACAATGTTGTTTTTTTTGCACATGTGTTAATGCCATGTTTTGGACATGATATAATTGTATTAACATGTTTTTGTACAAATACCATGATAATACAAAGGCTTTTGGATATGGTACAGTTAATTAAAAGGTTTACCATGGTTTTGGATTTTGAACCACAAAAGGTGTTTTCCAACAGGTAGCATGGAACCATGTTTTACAGATTTGTACCATGATATGACCACGGTTTGGTCAAGGTTTGCAAGGCTGCAATTATTTGATCATGAATAGTAAAACAGCAATCTTTTTACAATTTAAAATAACTGTTTTCTGTTTTATTATATTTTAAAATGCAAGTTATTGCTGTGAAGGCATGGCTGAATTTTCAGCAGCCATTAATCCAGTCTTCAGTGTCACATGACCCTTCAGAACTCATTTGATTAATCACTTGAAAAGTTTCAAAGGAACAGCATTTATTAGCAATAGGAAATATTTTTGTAACAATAGAATTGTCTTTACTGTCCCTTTTTTTTATTCTTTATTTATTATACATTTTAAATGTAACTATTTACAACAGAGCCCAAAATCCGCCAACGATCACAGGACATAAAAATAAGACTTGAAAATATTAGAATAGATACATTTAGTAATATTAGTATACAATATGACCCAAATAAAAAGAAGGAAAGCAAATAAGCTAAATATACATACCTACATATGCACACTTATAAATAAAGGGACATCTCAGGATTTTAACATTTTGATAAAATCTTAACAAGATCCACCCAAAATTGTATTGTCATTCTGGAGGCGCAGTGCACTTTAGCTGTGGTACATCCTAATACGGCAATGTCCAACAAATAGGCCCTCCCCGTAGACACAGCTGGGGTAGACGGTTTCAACCACAGTTTCATTATAACCTTTTTAGCTGCAGTTAGGACAGCGGACAAAATCCTCTTTTGACTGACAGACAGTGTTAGCGAAGAATCATCCAGCAAGAGAAAAACATCCTTAATTCATCCTTTCTGAATAAAATTATTCATTTATTTTCAAAAAAAAAGTCCACTGCCCCTAAACTTTTGAACCGAAGTGTACTATAACAGTAATATGGTATCACTGCAGTACTTTTTTTTGGTACAAATTCTATGTTGCTTTATGTGCAAAACTGTTTGGATATACATCAGCAAAAAAGTAGACAGTTTTCACTTTCGCATTGCGTTTTGGAGGAACATTGATATATTTGATACCCTTGACATACTTGCTTGACAGGTTTGACAAATACTTGAGTGCAATACCTTGAGCATAACATCACACAAGAACCTATTAATTCTGTAACGGCTAGTGTAGTGTTGTCACGATACCAAAATTATGACTTCGATACGATACCAGACTAAAATACCTCGATACCGATACTTAATCGATACCACAGTCAAAAAAAACACCCAGTAAAAGTAATTGAATATGACAACAGAACTTATTATTAATAGTGTTTTTTTGTTGTTGTTGTTGTTGTTTTTTAGCTAAAAACTCACTTGGCCAGCATGTTCCTGCCCTGGTTTTTGACCATTTCTTCTAATTGCAATCTTTGTTTTTAAAAATAAGCAAAAAATGCAAATTACAAACAATATGAAAAAAACAGTGCTTTGTTTTTCAGCTATAGGTCTATTTAACAGTATAGCAAGCCAAGAAAGAAATTAAATAATCCACAAAAAAAAAAACTCATTTTGGCGTGCATATGGTACGCCGTTTTTGCCGTGCATATGATACGCACTTTATGGCGTATTATATGTACGAACCCCCCACACCCCCACCCTCACCCTACCCAAAAGCGTGTCATATACACGCCATAAAGTGCGTATCATATGCACGCCAAAAACGGCAAACCATATGCACGCCAAAATGAGTTTTGGCGTATACATTCTACGAGATTGCACACTCGCACTATTTATACGCATTGTCATGAGATCGTGTTGGATGCTTTGACCATTGAAATCCATAATCAGAAAGAACTGAATCGCGATCGCATGTTGTCTGAAAGGCGTGTAACGTTACTCGCGCTTCAGATCAAAGTCCGGCAGCTCGTCCTTCTTAAATTACCGGTACTAACATTCCATATCGCATCCGTTTGTAATAGCAGGGTATCGCAATACTTTTCTGGTACCGGTATACCGTGCAACACTAGGCTAGTGTATTGAACTCTCATGTTACAATCGTACTGTTAATACTTCCATAGTTAGAAAATTAACACATTTTTCTTGACAGAAATCAGCTGTTTTAATTTAAACTGATCAGAAAGTATTAGGTGTATGGAGATACACTTTACTGTCAGGGGTTGGAACAGTGTGTGTGTCACAGCTCTTTTCTATACAATAAAAATTAGATTAGATTATCTGGGTACTTTCTGTTTCAAAAATATTGAATAATGACAGAAGTTTCTACAATATCTTTCAAACCTGAAACCTTCAAAACAAAAGCAATGCATGATTTTCTTATGTGAGTCCAACCAACTTCACATTGCAGCAATGACAGATTTGTGATAAGGAGGGCAATGTCAAAAAAAGGAATATCATGGTACATGTTTAAACCATGGTTAAAACAGCATGATATTATCATGGAACTTTTGATTACTAAAAGAACAGGGATAGCAACAGTGAGTTAATTGGTTGTTAATCGATGGCATATCGGTTAAAGGCATGTTTAACAGTGGGAATCCAGGTGAGAAACTACATACCCATGATCCTAAAAAAATTAATCTCCACCAATCAGAACATTTAAACAAGGGTTGTGTCTGAAATCATGCATCATATGAGAGGACAACCATTTGTTGTGGTGTCCGAAACCATGGACATTATCGAGTGCACTCATTCAATCCCATAATGCACCTCAATAAGTGTACAACTTGTGTACAATCAACGGCTAGCCACTACTGCAGGGGTGCCCAATCCTGATCCTGGAGATCTACCTATCGATTTAACCCTGATCCAACACCTCTGTCGGGAATTATCGACAGGTGTGCTCCTGCCGAGCTGGTTTAGTTATAAACCAGCTCGGGTTTATCGTTACTCGCGCTTCAGATCAAAGTCCGGCAGCTCTTATTAACGCGCGGTCCTTCTTAAAGTACCGGTACTAATAACATTCCATATCGTACCGTTTGTAATAGCAGGGTATCGCAATACTTTTCTGGTACCGGTATACCGTGCAACACTAGGCTAGTGTATTGAACTCTCATGTTACAATCGTACTGTTAATACTTCCATAGTTAGAAAATTAACACATTTTTCTTGACAGAAATCAGCTGTTTTAATTTAAACTGATCAGAAAGTATTAGGTGTATGGAGATACACTTTACTGTCAGGGGTTGGAACAGTGTGTGTGTCACAGCTCTTTTCTATACAATAAAAATTAGATTAGATTATCTGGGTACTTTCTGTTTCAAAAATATTGAATAATGACAGAAGTTTCTACAATATCTTTCAAACCTGAAACCTTCAAAACAAAAGCAATGCATGATTTTCTTATGTGAGTCCAACCAACTTCACATTGCAGCAATGACAGATTTGTGATAAGGAGGGCAATGTCAAAAAAAGGAATATCATGGTACATGTTTAAACCATGGTTAAAACAGCATGATATTATCATGGAACTTTTTGATTACTAAAAGAACAGGGATAGCAACAGAGAGTTAATTGGTTGTTAATAGATGGCATATCGGTTAACGGCGTGTTTAACAGTGGGAATCCAGGTGAGAAACTACATACCCATGATCCTAAAAAAATTAATCTCCACCAATCAGAACATTTAAACAAGGGTTGTGTCTGAAATCATGCATCATATGAGAGGACAACCATTTGTTGTGGTGTCCGAAACCATGGACATTATCGAGTGCACTCATTCAATCCCATAATGCACCTCAATAAGTGTACAACTTGTGTACAATCAACGGCTAGCCACTACTGCAGGGGTGCCCAATCCTGATCCTGGAGATCTACCTATCGATTTAACCCTGATCCAACACCTCTGTCGGTAATTATCGACAGGTGTGCTCCTGCCGAGCTGGTTTAGTTATATTTGATCTAGGTTGGACTTGAACGTTGCAGGAAGGTAGATCTCCAGGATCAGGATTGGGCACCCCTGCACTACAGAATACCCACGGCGCTGTGGGCGCTGTGAGCGCCGTGGCAAATGAATTCTACCGAATCAGAAGGCGGCGTCCCCAGCACTTACGGAGCACTCTGTGTCTGAAATTTGTTTTCATTTAGTGCACTATATTAGTAGCCTGACAAGCCAGACCCACATCAAAATGTTTGGTCTGGAAACTCACCATTGGCAGGACTCAATCCGAGGGGCGGGATAAACAGCCGTTTCAGAGTCGCGGCTAAAGCCGATTCGATAGACCGCTGTTCGCCAGCATCTCCAGCCGCAATCGCTTTGTTTTGTGTTAAGCCCACCCACCGACTCTATATACATGATGTGATTGGCCTGACCAAAGTTTGGTTTTTCCAGCTCGTAGGTCTACCGAGAGTTGCTAGATGACATTCACGGCAAATTAGATTTACTGCCGATAGGGTGCGTCTAGATTTCTAGGCTACTATATTAGTGGAGTAATGTAGGGAATATTGAATGATATAGGGGACGATGTCGGATGCAGCCAAGCACATCTCACCCACAAAAAAAAAATTCTAGCTCTCACTTTACTTTATTCGATATTTTGAATCTGAGAATTTCTATAATACTTCAATATTTGTATAAATCCATATTGAATAAACATCTTTAATGCAAGTTCTTTTTTTTTTGTTATCTTCAATGCGGCATGCGATTGTAGTTCTTCCCTTCGTTAAAGCCTTTCGATTCACTATACGTTCCTGTTGTTTACATTATATGCACTTACGTGTCGATGGCCAACAAAACACAGACATTCGATGCAGTTTCACTCACCGCCTGCGGTTTCCACTCATGACTGGAACAAACACACAAACACACTTGCAGACCTTCGTTGCTGCTCCGGAAAAACAAAATGCATCCACTGTTTCCTTAAGTGTGGGTTATTTGGGAGCTGAACAAGTTTATCTTTCCCTCACAACCAAAAACACTTCTTTAGTAACATTGTTGTTTTCGTAGTCTAAAAATAAAATGACAGCGCTGCCGACGGATTCCGTAACCCGAATGAAGCCTGTTGAAGGGCACGCTCTCGCTCTGGTTGATGTGTGTACGCTCATCTAGGGGAATATAGGACCATACTCGAAAAAAAAAACTTTCCGAAGCTTGTTTGAATTCTAAAGGAGTGTATTTTGCGCAGAAATACTCTGTTATATGTCCAACTCGTTTTTGAAATTTTGGCCATGTTAAGCATGAGAATCAAACTCTTTAACAGTATAAATTCAGAATGCATGAAATAGCATTAGACCCCCCTTTAATCTTTTGTCCGATATTTAAATAATTATTCAAATCAAGTAATTTTGTGATTCACCTTGTAGCTGCTGATTTGGTGCATGGCTTATAGCACTTATGTAGCAATTATGAGAAAAATACTTCCAGAACCAAGGGCTGAAAAAGTGGCGGGCACTGTTGAAGTATCAGATCAAAAAAGGGATTGACAGCTGTCACAACAGTACACCTAAATAAATACTATGGTACTACCATCGTTTTTTGAACAAGGTATCATATATCATGCATTTCAGTATCAGTAATATGGCAATACCACCTGATACCATCACGTCGTCACTGTACCATAAACCAGGTGCCTCTATAGCACTTATGGACATTACATGCGCGTTTCTGCGTTCCATTCATTCCTATAATGTCTAAAAATGCTAGTCTAGTTAGGCAGTGCACTAGGTTATGAAAAAACAGCCATGCCAGTACACACAGAGCTAACTTATCCACATCCATAACGCATCAATGACATATCCTCAGACATCATTAATCTATCGTTTTGAGAGAGAGAAAAATTTTTTTTTTACATTGAAAGGACATTACATGTTCCGATCGGTAAATAATATTTTTAACCGTCTGTCTGAAATTGAAGCGACAGGTTTTGCATAAAACGAGCTAGTGAACTGCCAAAGTAAATGTGTAACTACTGATTAGAACACAAGGAACACACATTCAAAGTTTAATATGCTAAAATATATATCGTTTGTATATGAGCAGATAACTTACACACGTATAAGCAGCTGTGAAACTCCAGAGCAGTAGTGTCCTGTCTGCCTTGTGCTCGACTTTCAGCCCATCTCCCACAAACTTCCGACGGTCTGCCTATCCCGCAACTGACGGGCGGGGAGCGGAATAGCAAATCCTACTATAACCAAGGTTTACCTCATGAATATTAATTAGCTCATGCTGACGTCGCTAGGTAACCTTCCTAGACCGTCCAGTCATGTTTCTTCATTAATAATCATGAGCCAAGCCTTCGGCTGCATTTGGATTCGACAATTCGGCAGCTGACTAACGCCCACATTCCTATGTCTGTATTCTGCCAATCAACTAGGCCTATGTCAGGGAATAACATTAATATTCATGAGCCGAACCTTACCATAGTAGGATTCGCGAAGTCGCGAACGAAGGCGGAAAAGGCCTCTTATTTTCCGGATATAGAGAAAAGTACGATGGGAATTGTAGTCATAAATATAATGTCTGCTGTTCATTGATGTGTGTTGGTTACGGATTGCCTATTAAACAATCTTTTCTGAAACAGATATTGCAGTTAGCAAGTGATTATTTCAAAAGAATATATATTTCTATTTCAAATAAATGCTGTTAATTGAACTTTATTCAAGTAAGAATCCTGATGAACAGTAAATCAGTTTCCACAAAAATATTAAGCAGCAAAACCTGTCATCAATATTGATGATAAGAACGATTATTAATAAATGAGAACCAGTAATAACTGACCAACAAATCAACAAATTAGAATGATTTCTGAAGGATCATGTGAGAGAAAAAAATTAAAGAACACTTAATGATTCCAAGATTTTGACCAGTAATGCTGCCACAGTAGCTACAGATACATACAAAAAAAAAAAAATGGGCATCTTAAATGTGTACAAATGCTTGATTCGTGCCGTTTGATGCGATAGTTGACTTAAGAAACTGGAGAAGGAAACTGCATTGCACAGTTTCAAACTGAAGGAAGTCCTCATTGTATTGTTCAGATGCACGTTTAAGATTTGAGTAAAGGTTATTAGAGGTTATAGTGACCTGCATTCAGGTGTATTGAGAAACAAACAATGGAAAAAGCAGGCTGTAAAACTGGTCCAAACACCATTATGTTTCTAAAAAATAACAAAAAGAATCATATAATGCATTTATAGTTTGAACAATGCAAAAACAGTGTATTATGCAAGGTCTGCATGGACAAAATGTTGTGCATGAAATTGCTAATGGAATTTCTAAAGTGACTTAATAACTGGTCTCACAGTTTTTGTTGTATTTTATTATTATTTGTATTTATTTTTTACAAGCGCTAGGGCACACTTCTCAATACTAAGGCCACTTTCTCAACACTATTCACACATTTCTCCTAACTGTTTTATTTACGTAAATTATCTGTATGTCATGGTAGTGTAGTGCAGCAAGGAAGAGATGATACGGAGCTTCCACAATAGAGTTTAATGACACGGAGAACAACATTAACAGCATACACCCAAACGTAACAATAACATAAGAAGGGACAAGGAGTGCTGAGAGTGAGTTCAATATAAAAGGAGTGTAGATGACAAGGACCAGGTGCAGGGAATCCAGGGAGAGAGCGGGAGAGACGAGGAAGTGAGTTCAGGTGTGAGACAGGGAGGATCTTGGGAAATGGAGTACGGCACAGGCGTGGATTGTAACATTACCTCCCCCTCCCGTAGGTGCATCCTCGTGCCTAAGAAGTAACACCGGGGACGGGGGTGGGGCCCTGTCAACCTACACACAGTTGCGGGGGAGGTGCAGGTACGGAGGTCACCAGGGCGGGACAAGGACATCAGGCGGCCATGGCGGGTAAGGAGTCTCTGGAGTCCATGGCGGGTCAGGAGTTTACCACCAGAATACAAGAGACTGGGAGCAGGAACTGGGAAGCCTATATATATAAAACATTATTTATTGCAGCACCTCTCTTTCTAGTCTGTCAGTAACGCTCTTTGGTGAATTTCCCATGCAACAATGTAACTCGATGATTAACTACTATAGTAAGATGCATTGTTGAAGAAACTATAACCAACTCTCAACTGTTTCCCAGCATGGTCGGACCTCTGTTGTTTGAACCACATTGATTCAACAATATGGGACTGTCGTTAATGATGCCACGCGCAGGTGGATGAGAAATAACTTTTGCTAATTAATCTATTTGTGATCTCCGAGATGCTGCTGTAACGAAATATGGCACCAAATGACTTCATCACTGTATTTATTCAATGTTGATTAGCTTTATTTGATGTTTGATTTATAGTTCCAACCACAGAACTTTAGAAATGTAACTATGGAAATGCCAAATCATCGATGTTGGTAACGATGGAACTTGCGACCATAGTTGGCCAACGATGCTTTTGGGAAATGCAAACATTTAGTTCTGGTCTCTATGAAGCCACTCCTTCTGAAAAGCACAATATGCTCTGATTGGTTGGCTGGACCAGTATGTTGCGATTGGTCAAGCACTTTGAGATTGTTTCGCAAATGTCATGCCACTTACCATAACCGCAAGTTTCAACTATAGTTGCAAGTTCCATTGTTATCAGCATAGTTCTACCAGTCGGTGTTTCCCGAACCATAGTTCCAACAAACATCCGCAAAAAGCATCGCAAACATGTGTGTTTGCAATGACAAACAAATTCTTTAAAAGCAGTTATTACTCCACGTAAAAGTAGCAGTCCTTGAAATATGTGTAAATACTAATTAGATGCAATTTATACAGATACATACTATTTGCACATCAGTAGTGTTGGTAATTAACAGGATGCAATAATAACATAGAGTGTAAATGTTAAATTTATTGAAATTATTAAATGGAAGCAGCCTTTAATGGGACAATAAAAGTCCTCTGTACACCTACCCCTAACCCTACCCAATTAATACTTTTATTATTATTATTAAACATTTCCAGTCTTAGAAATGTTCTTAATTTTTTATTGACAATGTATGCCTTTCTGATGTGATATGTGATGGGAAAAGAGCGAGCTTGGCAAAAGGCGGATTCGAACCCGGGTCGGTCACGTCAAAACCTAGTTTCTTAAGCCTTACACTCTATTGACTACACCACTGAAGATGTTGAAATGTGTATATTTTTAAAATCTTGTGTGGCCCAACCAAGCATTGTTGGGTGGAGCTAGTGCAAATAGCACATCCCAACAAAGCGTGCTATTTGCACTTGGTGTAAATAGACACTCTGTTATGGGCAGGAAAATGAGTAATGTGACGTGTATGTTCGTGGTAAAAAAAACTCTAGACTACAATCTAGGCTTTAGAAACCCTTACTGATATAAGTGCCTTTGGAGTGGACTTTGTGCTTTGTAACTTTTCAGACCTTTTTCATGCTCAAACAGCAACATCTAAAGAAAGTTGAACATGTGAAAAGGCATTAAAAACCCCTTTAAAATCTAAAGTTTCTCTGCTTTCTCATACTCACTTTCAGATTAAAATGTGGGTCAGGGGAAGTCAGTCATGGGTCAAAGCAGCGGAGTAGCTTTATTTAAAGCATGCAGCGGGTCAAGGAGTCATGCAGTAGTCTGTGGACGGCTGCTGTATATCCGCACTGCTCCACTGAGCATTTTCCAGCATGTATTGTGATCAGGATAACGTTGCTTCCTCAGTGGCAGTTTGCCCATGTGAAAACACAGAGCACACCACGCAAAGCACGCTTCCTCTTCCCTCAATTCGCAGCCCCTGAAAACAATAGCATTGCAGCACATTTCAAGCAGAGGGAAAACTATTTTGAGGTTGCATGAGCCAAATGACGGCAACCCACAGTGTTGACGTGGCCTGTCGGTCATATAGATCTATGCATGAGAAATGAGCTTTAAACAACATCTAATGATGCAATAACTGCTTCCTGCAGAAAAGCACCCTTTTCAATGTGTAAATAATATAGGCTATTGTCTGTGTGCATGTAATGTGGCATTTGGCAAAAGTGTTCAGTACCTGAACACACTGGGCAACATACTGTATCCCACAATGCAATGCATTTGACTTGAACTTCAATTTTGCCAAAAGTGACCAGGGTTTAAACTGCAGGGCTTCTCACAGCCTCAGCTGTCTAGTGTATGGATTTTATGAGCTTATTTTTTCAGCCAACAGGAGCCAGAAATTTGCAAATTTGTGAATCCTATGTGAAGGTTTAGTTAATGAATATTAATTTTATTCCCTGACATATTTGTAATTAATTGGCTGAATGCAGACACTGGAATGTGGTGGGTGATAGTCAAATCTGACTGTAGCAGAGGCTTGGCTTAATAAAAGATTGTGACCGGATGTTCTAGGAATGTTACCTATGTTGTCAGCATGAACTATTTAAAAAGTTAATCTATATATATATATATATATATATATATATATATATATATATATATATATATATATATATATATATATATATATAATAACATGAATAACTTCTCCATATTATATATGCACAAATTAAAATATGTGCAGAAAAAGAAAAGATAACTTCAGCCGGACTGAGTGGCAGAAGAGCTTGCATGACTGGAAAATGCGAGTAAAACAAACGGTTATCAGTTTAAACTAAAGGTTAGACTCGATATAGCGTTCATTACAACTTATCAAAGATCCAATTATCCAGTGATATTGACATGCAGCCAGGAATCGTGTTTTCCTGACATTTATATGAGCCTGATTACACTCTCAGAAAAAAAGGTACAGTGCTGTCACTGGGGCATTACCCTAAGGTACAAAAGTGAAAAGGTACATCTTTGTACCTTACTCACCTCTAAATAGTATATGGTAGTACCTTAAAGGTACATATCAGTACTTTAAGAGTGTGTATTAGTACCTTAAAGGTACATATTAGTACCTTTTACGGTTTTGTACCTTAGGGTACCACCCCAGTGACAGCAATGTACCTTTTTTTCTGAGAGTGTACGATACATAAATATTTATCACTGTCAGTCATCACAATTTCAAGAGTGAATCTCACATTTATATGCAGATAGCCCTATGTATGGAAGCGTGCATGTGGCCGCTTGGCAATAATACGGAAAAAAAGGTTTATTAAAATTCTGACTATATATACAAAGTTGTGTTATATTATTCAGTGAAGCTGTCTACACTTTGTTAGAGAAGATGTGCGCGCGTACAGAACTCAGCACAGGACAAAAACTCGAGCAGTGAGTGGATTCTAATTTCAACACTTGTGATTGGCCATTGCGTTCAAGAAATCAACAAACATGTTTGTGATTGGCTACATTACTCGCTGAAGTGAAAACACATTGGAAATGTAAGAATTTGACGTACGCAAATACAGATACGCACTGGATCTTTTAGTATCATTACTTTCTGTTTGTTTTTTTTCTGTTACGCTATTGTCACAGTTCATTTAGTTTGGACATTGTTTTCATTTGCACAGTTTCTCCCTGCCTTGTTTGTTGTCATAGTCACTCATCTGGGGCCTATTGCACAAAACTAGGGATTAAGCCGGGATATCTTTGTGACCCTGGCTCAATTTATCCACTAATATACAGTTATCTTTCGTTATCGTTATCGTTCTTGGAGTGAGTGTGCTTTCCGGGTAAGTTTACACGACAACGGTGTACTAAATTTTGCATACAGATGACAAGATCATCAAGATATCCCGGCTTAATCCCTTATCCTAGTTTTGTGCAATCGGGCCCTGGTTCGTTAATCAGTTCAGGGGGGTATTCCAGAAAGAAAGGTTAAAGGTGCTCTAAGCGATGTCACGCGGTTTTTAGACATTTTAAACATTTTTTGTTGCATACAGCAAACATCTCCTCACTATCCGCTATAGCAGCCTGTCCCCTGAGCACACTGTAAAAAAAACACACGGTCTCTGTAGTCCACATAAGCTCCACAAACTGCAACCAAAACACACTGATTGACCACACAAGAATGATTTCCACCCCCAAATTATTCTTGTCGGCTATTGGCTGGAGCACTGTTTGTTATGCTTCGTGGTCCAGACTGCATCAGTGTGTTTTGGTGACATTGCTTAGAGCAATTTTAACTTACCGTCACATATACCTTCAACTCCCGGTTGAATAAACTAAACCTTGCTTACTCGAGGTATGCTGGTTCCAAAAACGTGTCCGTGAGTAAGTTCAGCCAACTCAGAGTATGTTAGCCATGCACACAAGACATTCTCAACAGAGCGACAAATCAATGATTCACCATGGAAACAGACGCTAAGAAAGAGCGCGCCATTCTACTTCCTTCTTCTTCTTTTGTTTAATGGCAATTTACATAACCTATTAGCGCACATTGCCGCCTATTTGGTGGTTGTGCAATAATTTTTTCAATCTCTTAATTTTATAAGTAATCTTTATTCACTGAAAATAAGAATTATACTATTTTTCTGATGCTAATTAATTGAATGCAGATCCATGTGTAAGATGACAATAAAATAATAAATATATTTGAATTGAATTAACATTTAAACATTTTCTTGTTATAATAGTGCTTTAGAATGAATAATATTGTATATTATACATAACAAATGTAATCATATAACATGCATGCATCAAACCTGCTCTGGAGAAGGTTATGTTCAGAGAGTGGCTACTTACACACCTTGAAAGTTAACTCCATAGTTGGAACCGAAAGTTGAGGTTACCCGCTTACTTACTCTTAAACCCAGGTATGTCACAAAACCTGCTTTCTGGAATACCCCATGTGTAATTAAGTTACCTTGTTTCTCTTTATCGTGTTAGGCTACTCTTTTCATGTAGATCTTCCCTGTGGATTTATTAAAGACTGCCTATATACCTTCACCTTTGTTTTCCTGTCTTTTAGCAACACAATCCAGTAAGGATTTGCCCACAAGCTGTCCGCATTATAAAGCACTGATTCATCGTTGAGCTGCTTCATAGTTTTGTTTCCTTCAATGGATTGTGCATTCTTAAAAATGCTGGGTTTCCTCCTTTCATCTTCACAAGAACTTTAAGTCATAAAAACCTAAGCATTTTTGTGCTATTTTAGTACTGTTGATTAAATAAAGCATCAATAATTAAAACACGCATATCAAGCATGTGCATTACTCATGTATAATTGAGTGACTCTAAGAGCATAAGTAGCATAAATAGCTGTTATTATACATAGCCGTTCAACATACATGAACATGAAAAATACAAAAGCATTTTGACATTAGTTATAATCCATTAATATATTTACTATAAAAATGGATTGATATTTGTTTTATTTAACAGCAAAAGCCCAGGCAGATGCAGCATCAAAATGGGAATGCCAGAGCAAAGGTCACCAGGATGGGCGGAAAAAGTCCTTCAATCTGAAACGGCTGTTAAAAAAAAAGAACAAATTAGAAAATCGTAATTTTATTACAAAGTAGAATTTGTCATTTTGTTTTCATTACAAATCGACCAAATGTTTTGTCTGATTATGATCTGCTTTTTGAAAAGATAATAATTCAGTAATAATGATTAAATTTGTTTTATTATTATTTTATTATTTATATCATTATCAGGGCAATTATGCACTCATCAAATTACCTTGCTCCTACAGCGGCGTTTGAATAAGCCAAACTCTTGATTGACAGGTCCACTGCTGTGCTCTTGCCACTGGCCGTTGGCAAAGCTTTGCACTGTGATGTGATAGCACACTGATCGATCAGGCCTCATACAGTATGGATGGCTCACTATAGAAGACTGGGATACAGCAGGATCCCAGTGTCTTAACCTCTACAGAGAGAGAAAGTGAGAGAAGATGCAATATCTCTTAAAGCAATAGTTCACCCAAAATATAAATGTTCAGTCATCATTTACTCACTAAAACTATGAGTTCTGTTTTCTTCTGTGGAATTCATGCATACATACATTCAAATGTGACAAGCACAAAGGCAAATTAGACTGGTACAATGATTAAAGCAGTAATTACTTCTTCTTTTTTTTTCAGACTGTTTCTCACACACATCTATTGTATGGACTTATTTTGGACCTTTTTTATAGCTCGACAGCACCAGACCTTGTTTTTATTGTAGCCTATAGAACAGCTAAGATATTCTAAATTTCTTCTTTTGTGCATCCCAGGAAAAAAGTTATTCAGCTTTGAAACAACATAAAGGTGAATGAAGGATGGCTGTATTCTGGGTAAACTGTATCTTTACATTTACAAATTAAAAAATTAACACAACCAGTTAAATACACTGATAGCTCCATCTGAAAGTGCCATCTGGTGGATACTCAAGACATTATAAGGTATAAAGTACCCTTGTGAAAAAAGAATTACACTTTAGAATACTTTTAAAAAGAGTTCTCATTGCAGAAAAATATATACTTTAAAATAATATACTTAAGTGCTAACTGAATTTTATGTTTTTTGACAGTTAATGTTATTTACAATTAAACAAAAAAATTCTATAGCTAAAATTTTATTAAATGAAATTAGTAGAATTAAAAGGGATAGTTCACCTAAAAATGAAAATGATCCCATAATTGACCCTCAAGCCATCCTAGGTGTATATGACATTCTTCTTTCAGACGAATACAATCAGAGTTAGGTAGGAATGGCAGCCCAAAATTTGAAGCCCAAAAAAGTGAATCCATCCATTATAATAATAATCAATACAGCTCCAAGGGGTTAATAAAGGCCTTCTGAAGTGAATCAATGGGTGGGTTTGCATAAGAAAAATATCCATATTTTAAACTTTATAAAGTAAAAAATCTAGCTTCCGGCGGACTGCCTTCCGTATTCAACTAACAAAGAAAGTGTAGCGCCGCAGTTCAAAACGCGTCCAACGTCATTTTAACAGCAAGCACCAGTTACACTTTTTTCGTAAGTGGAATACAGACGGAGGTCTGCCAATATTTTACTTTATAACGTGTTAAGTATGAATTTTTTGTTAAAAAACATACCAATTCACTTTATAAGGCCTTTATAGACCCCCCCAGGGCCGTTTGGGTTATTTTTATAATGGATGGATGCACTTTTTAGGCTTTAAATTTTGGGCTGCCATTTACTGCCATTATAAAGGTTGGGAAGAGCCAGGACATTCTTTAATATAACTCCAATTGTATTCGTCAATGTCATATTCATACACCTAGAAAGGCTTGAGGGTGAGTAAATCATGGGGTCATTTTCATTTTTGGGTGAACCCAAACCCATTTCACCCAAAAATGAAAATAACTAAACAATTGTGGGGCACTTCCATAGTATTTTTTCCCCATACTATAGAAACCGATGGGGCCCATCAGCTGTTTGGTTACAAACATTCTTTAAAATATCTTCCTTTGTGTTCAGCAGAACAAAGGAATTTATACAGGTTTGGAACAACTTGACGGTGAAAATTATGGTGAATGAGGGTTAATACTTTTACATAGCACTTAAGTACATCTTTATCTACTGGTTTCATAGACGAGGCTTAAACTTAGTCCCAGACTAAAATACATTATAGAGCTGTTTTAACTAAAAACAACTCACACTGACATATCTTAAAATATGTCAGTGTCATTGTTTTGTCTCAAGATGCACACAGTATTGTTTTTTTTATGGCATATTTAAAAAAGCTATATGTCCTAAATAAACTGATGCACAATCCTTACTAAATCTGTGAAACCAGAACTGTATGCGGTTTTATAATTGCCTCTATTGTCTTTGAAATATGGTTGAAGTGTACTGTATTTAGGTGGGCTTTTATTTCATTATTTCATTTCAGTGTTTATTTTTTTTTACATACTTTTTAGACTTGAAGTACACTAAAAGTGCACATTAAATACTATTATATGACCTTCTTTTTCACAAGGGTATGAAACTGTGAGTGCTCTAACCTCAATGGAGAAGTTGTACGTATCTGATTCGCCCAATTTAACAGCTTGGAGAAGAAAGTAAAAACCACAGAGGCTGATGGTTTGAGTGCAGCACTCTTGTTCCTGTGTGCGGTGACAGAGTGAAAAACACGTAAAACACAAAATACAGGCCTACAAACAAGAAAAAGAACACAAACGTTTGTCATATGGTAACAACAGAAATAGCGAGTGATTGAAAGACAGAAAAGTATCATGGAGTTCTGGAAATGGGCATAACACATCTGTGTTAAAGTATCAGAAAGTGTACCGCACCCTATCAAACATCATTCCAAACCGGATGGCTTGTTTGGAGAAGTCAGTCACGACCATGTCGCCCCCGCTGTAAAGCTATATGAAAAAAACAAAAAAACATACAGATTAACCATGGAGCTAATGAATTAGTTCTCACTTGTAAAAAACCAATAGAACTTATATAAAGCTGCTTTGAAACAAGCAGTTCATGAATTAAGTATGGCACTACATCTGGAGAGGTGGGTGGGTTGAATATGGTGTTATGTTTGTGGACTCTACACAAGCTCACAGTGTGATAATGATTTGACAGGATGCTCAGCAGCCAGGATTCAGGAAGCACTCTGATGTTCTGCAGCTCCTGCAGATGCTGCCCTGAGACACCAACACAGACATAAACAACACAACTCAAAAATTGTTTTGGGTAGTAAACTAAAAGTAGCAACACTATATAGTACATTTTGCATACACAGTTGTTTCTAAAACTATATAGCTTTCCCAGTATTGTGTGTGTTTAATTGACAAGACCTTTTTGTTTTATTCTACAACACAAATTACATACTTATTCCTCAAACGTGAATTTTGAAACTGTAGTATGTATTACAAATTAGATATCAGTGCACATCATTATAATAATTTTTTTAATTCACGTGTCCTCATAATCTTGCATCGACATCTCTTCTTTTCTCTGATAACTTGTTTACTGGCGTGAGGGCGGGGCAACCTGTCACTCACATGAGATCATAGCAATACCAAACCAAAAATCCTGATGGACAAAACCAAGGCCCGCCCTACATTTTTTTCTTATTCGAGAAGCGTTTCACTCGATTTATGTAACGACAGGAAAGAAAATACAACTTCTATTTCATGCCGACTTTAAGAATTTCACCAAACACGGCTAATAATGGTTTCCAAACAGGTTTCCCTACATGTTAACACTATCTTTTTTCAGGTGAATAGGTTTCTGAATGTCAATTTGACATGTCTTGGCACTCAAATAAACACAGCAATGTTATGACTGTGACTCCCCCCCCCTCAAAAGAAAATTATTCAGACTTTCTCTCTGTGGAACACAAAATCCGTAATCAATGGGGTCCAAAACAACATTATGTATGTTTACATTAACTAATTTTCAGTAGTTGGAATGAATCCAATCCGATTTCAGATTCTGAAAGTTCTGTATATATAAACCCGAACTTTTGGGACCTGATTGAGAAAAAATATTCAAGCATTTACATGCTTAATTGTTTCGTATCTATTATTTCAGCCTTTTCAGTCTGAATAAGTAAACGGGATTATTAACAGATTATTTGGTTGCATACAAATGTAGCTAGAACCCATCGGATTTTAGTTTTATGGTCCCAAAAATATCTCATAGTAAGTTCTTCTGTGTTCCACAGAAGTTACGTAAGACATGATGCTGAGCACTTGATATCAAAATGTTCCTTTTTTTAACAAAATGGCACACATCATTAACATGACTGAGATTGTGAGGCGTTTTCTGAATAGCTGATAGAGTTGTCATGTCTGTTGGGTGGGATATAATCACATGCTGGGTGGGTGTTGGAGGTCCGGTGGATGTGGTTCTGGTTGTGTCCATGACGTGAGGCTGTAGCTGGGACATACCGTTTCTCAGATATACACATTATTCTGCCAAACTGTCTGTTTTCATTTAAGCTAACGATGGGTTTGCAACAGTATTCAGAGATCGGGGGAAAATCAAAGATGTATGCCTTGTTTTGAGGCTCATTTTAATGTTGTAGATGGTGTTAGGGTGCTATTTTAGTGATCTGAGCGCATGGTCTGAAGTGGATGGTGCAGTTGGACTTAGGGTGTTTCCGAATCCACTTTTGCTAGTTTAACGACAAAGAAACGGACAGCGTGCCAGTCACATGGTCCAAAAGGGTTGTACCTAGTCTCGTGGGTCATGGGTTTGTTTTCGCCATAACGTATATTAAACCAATCAGAGTCTCATCTCCCATTCCCTTTAAAAGTCAGTTGCGCTTGCACCATGGAGGATTCGCTCTTTACATGGCGGAATTTGCGAGAAGAAAGACTGAACGCTTCTCCAGAGAGGAATCCTTTTATTTTTAATATTTGTGTGCTGCTGCGCATTCCTGTGGGTGTAATAAGCAGAGTGTATAGGCGCATATTACAAACGCGCCCTTTAAATAACACAAAAAAGAAATACTGCTCTATTGATTTAGACCAGGTTTTTGTTGGTCAATGGAGCAGTTGTTTTCAGTTGCCTCAAAATAGCAA